>CM052440.1:76483120-76499395 GCA_028533085.1 Varecia variegata | reverse complement strand
GGAGGCTGGGAGGCTGGGCGGGCCCTGGAGTGTGCTCACCTAGAACCTGCCTGGGCTTTTATAGAACCCTCAGCCCCTGTCCCTGAAGGAGGCATTCCCAGGTGCTTGTTAAAGAAAAAAACAAAAGCCTCGCCCACACCAGGAGAATGCCCCTGGAGGAAACGGGAACTGAGGGGAGGGGGGAGCAAGGAGTTGTTTGGAGGAGAATTCTGATAAGGTCCTTTTCAAATGGGGTTGCATCACCCCATTGCCATCAGCACCTTTTATCTGCTTCTCTAAGGGGCAGGGGAGAAATTCTCATTCCATCAAATTGCTGAGGTGACCCCCACTCCTGGCCCAAAGTTGCAAGATTGTCATGTAGGCTGGAACCAAATATTGGCTTTACTGAACACCCAAATCGCCACTTTGCATCAGAGGATGGGACCAAGTATCACAGTGGGAGCCTGCGGGCTACTGTTTCTCTAAGGGAGCACCCTAATGCAAACAGAATCCTGCGCTTGGCAGAGCCCTGTAAGAGAATTGTACATGATGGTATTAACTGCTATGTAATAATAATGAAAGAAATATCTAAAATTACATGCTATTCCACATGTGCTACTACCTCCTGTGATTCTCACCAGGCTTCTACGCAGGAGGCATTATTATCCCCATTTTTCTGGGGAGGAACCTTGAGGCTGAGAGATTAAATGATTCTGGAGTCATCTAAAGATATTCACGCTCCTCAGAAGTGTCATTAGCATTGAGTACTTTTTGGCTGTGTGGACCTGGCTCCTTCCGGTGACTTTCTCAGTCCTCCTGGGGCCAGTGTTAAGCAGAGATGTGTCCCTGGCTGCAGCTCCGACTCTTTAACCCTCACAGCGGAGACGCAAAACACGAGAAAACGCAGGGGCAAGGCAACAGCCCCTCGCTCAACTAAAAGTCACCATTTGTGCCTGGAAAGGTCATTAACTGATATCTACAGGGTCAAACTCCCATGAGGCTTGTACATCCCAATTTTCTTTATTTTGAAGTTCACGACTGCCCCATAATCCTCAGAAACCTCAGGGTTCACAATATCTTCTTGGAAGGAAACTCTCAGTAATAATGGTAACAGCTAACATCTATCAAGTGTTTAACTATGTGCAATAGGCATGTATTACTTTATCATAATACCAACCCTATGATAATCTTATTATTCCCCTTTTGTAGATAAGGAAGCCATGGCACAGAGAGGTTAGTTAACTTAAGAAAGATCACACAGTAAATGTTATACAGTCAGGAGGCAGATCCACTGGCAGTTTGAAGCTACAGCTGGCTTTGTCTTGTGAAGTGTAGTACTACACAAGACATCACAATAAAGGAAGGGAACACACACACACACACACACAGGGAAGAATATTTTGTTTTTCTGGAAACTCAGTTTCCTTGGCAAGCCCTGTGCAATGAAGTATAATTAAACACAATAGTCAGGAGCTTGAGAAGCAAGAAACTCATGAACAAATTGTAGGCAAAGAACACCAGCAAACAGCAGGACTCAAATGAGGCGACAGTGCAATAAGTCACAGGCCAGTAGAAGAAGGAGGAATTTTATCTGCGTCAGGCATAATATGAGACTATGTCCTACGACTGAAACGTACAAGAATTGACTTTCAGGCCTGGCACGGTGGCTCTAGCCTATAATCCCAGCACTCTGAGAGGCCGAGGTGGGAGGATCAATTGAGGCCAGGAGTTCAAGACCAGCCTGAGCAAGAGCAAGACCCCCTCTCTACAAAAAATAGAAAAAGTAGCCAGGTGTGGTGGCACACATCCATAGTCCCTGCCACTCAGTAGGCTGAGGCAGGAGGGTTGCTTAAGCCCAGAAGTTTGAGGTTGCAGTGAGCTATGATGATACTACTGCACTCTAGCCTGGGTGACAGGGTAAGACTCTGTTTCAAAAAAAAAAAAAAAATTAGAATTAACTTTCAAATGTGCAAAGTAGAATTTCTGAAGTCCTTGAGGAGATCTAGACGAGCAGTTAAAAAGATATTGAAGGGGCGGGAGTGACCTACTTCCTCTAGAAACTCTGACTTGCTCCTGATCATTTAAAATGATGAACGCTGCTTTAGATATCCTTCCAAAGGTCATGGCACCGTGTTATTGCCTCGGTTTCCACCAGAGTCAGAGGAAGAGTGGCCACCTGCTGACCACTGTGTTGAGACATGGCTGCAATTTGCTCTCCGCTTGTGGAGATGTTAAGTAATTGAAATAGTAGGTCCCGGAGAAGAACCAGGGCTCTGCTAAGAAGAGAGCTAATTAAATTATAAGGTTTTCCTTGTAAGATTTTTGAAAAAGGGATTGTAGTTCTGTTGTTATATTGATATAATGTTTTGACTTCTTTGACTTTTTACATAGGCTATCAAATGTTATGAATCGTAATCTTAAGGTCTGAGGGTACCTTAAATTACATCCAGCTCATCAGACATCCAAGGTCTTTTTGTTAAATAGAAGATTATTTTTTCCCTCATGTAGCCACCCATGGTGATGGGGAACTCAGCACCTTGAGGAGAATAATTCATTGTTGGACAATTATTTTTTTCTAATAGCTGAAATGTGCATTCCTGTAATTTCCACCTTTTTGCCCCAGTTCTATTCTTGGGGGTCATATATATAAAATTAGGCCCTTCCCTGCTCTTGAGATGTCAAGGAAGCTGTCATCTCATTTTCTAATTTCTTCGTCATTCTAAAAGGAAAGTATAAGTTTGCTCCTAGCTTTTCCCCTGAAGTTTTCTCACTACCTAGCACAGTGTCGTGCACACAGGAGGAGAAAAATATATTTATTAATAAATTAATGACTAAACGACTCCTGGTCACTGGTCTGTGATCTCATTTTTCCATGGTCTTCTAAAAATGAAGCACTAGAATTAAAAGAAATTATCACAGGTTTGATCCAATTAGAGCAGGAAAAAAAATAAACCTACCAGCATCCTTCGATCTGGAAAATATGTGTTATTAATTTGGTTGCATTAAATTGATTTGTATATTAATACCAAAAGGTAGGCCTCACAGAAAGTCTGGAAGGTTTTTGACAGCACTCGAAACACTCCAAAGCCTTTGCATCTGCCTTCGCCAGAGTGCGAGGAGTTTCTGGGAAGTGAATTGGACTGGGCTCATGTCCTGCAGCCGTCTCCCTGTGCTTCCCTAACTCCCACACCCAAGGGAACCAAGCTCTGAAGCACCTGGGAGCATGCAGGCTGGCACACAGCCCAGGGCAAGGTGCTTCTTTCCCTCCAAAGCTCCACAGCTACCCCCCACTTAGGGAGCAGTTTTCAGAGACTAAGACTCAAATTTCTCCCCTGGGGAGTAGGGATCCCAGAATGGGGTAAAAATGCTGTGATTTGGGACCTCTGACTCCACAGATTAGATACGGATAAAGATTATCCCAGTGTCCTGGCATCAAATCAAGCATTTTTCGAGTATCTGCTCAGTGACACTATTACACTCAGTATCTTGGGCAATTCAAAAGAAGTCTCCAAATTGATTCCTTCTTTAAAGGTATAACCACGGAGTAAGTCAGAATCTCTATAACACAAAGGCAGTTGATAATAAGATACTAAGAAATCTAATCATGTGCTTATAGTACCAGAAAAGTCTATTTTTTGAAGGAATGCGTACAGAGTGACTGTGCAGTGCCGTGACGGGGACAGAAGAGGCCCTAGGCAAGGAGGCGCCGCACAGACCCTGGGTCCGGCTGCCTGGCTGTGAACCTGGCTCTGCTAAGAACAGGTGGGTGGCCTGGGCAAGCTCCCTAACTCACAGGACCTCGGTACTCTCTTTCATGTAATGGAGGTAAAAGTCAGTTTTAGTTCGTTGGTTGCTGTGAGGATTAAATGAATGTATTACTATCAAATGCCTAGAATAAAGAAAATACACTATAAACATTAGCTGTTGTTATTAAGTGTTAAAGATGAAAAAGGCTCAGGTCCCCAAGGAATTGATAATATTGTTTTATGATGGGAACAGGAAAGAGCCTGATCCTGGAAATGTCCATGGGGAAGATGTAACAAGTTGACATCAGAGTAAGATCTACTTGAATTCAATAAACATATCTCCAGGGTATAGACAGGCAGAAAGGCCTCTAGGCAAAAGGAACTAACAATGCCTTGGACAGGAAAATGTATATGAACAGCAACGGTCCTTAGGACATGAATTCCCAGAGCTGAAACCCCCATGCTAAAAATGAAAAGACAGAAACAGAAGAGGAAGACAGGAGAATGAGAGTTCCTAAGATTTGGCCGGAAGGCTTGCCTGGGAGTAAATGAACCAGGACGAAAGCACACTGTGGTACACCAGGAATGGATTTCAGTGGGTTTGACTGAAGTTTTAGGCCCCATGTTTTCTCTGGCACTGGCACAAATGCCTCCGGGAAATTTTGAGACTGACTATAACTCAAGATCAGATCCTTTTAGCTGATTATAGTAGGATGGTAGGGGGTGGGGGATTCCCATCAGCTAATTGATAAGAAACAAAATAATTATAACAATAAGATATCACCTCACGGTAGATTGGTGGTTGCCAGAGGCTATGGAGAGGAGAAATTGTCTTACAAGATAGAAAATTTCTAGAAATCTGTTGCAATGGGAATGTATATTTTTTTCTTTTTATTTCTTTCTTTTTTTTTTTTTTTTTCCTGTGGAGACAGAGTCTCACTCTGTTGCCCAGGCTAGAGTGCAGTGGCATCAGCCTAGCTCACAGCAACCTCAAACTCCTGGGCTCAAGCGATCCTCCTGCCTCAGCCTCCCAGAGTGTGAGGATTACAGGCATGAGCCACTGTGCCTGACCAGCAATGAGAATATATTTAACAGTATGCAACTGTGTGCTTGAAAAGAGGTTAAATGTTAAATTTAATGTTATATGTTTTTTACTACATTAAAAAATTCTTTTTAAACAGTTATAACAGCTAATAATGACTAAATGGCAATTACTATGTCCTAGGCACTTTTCTAAATATTTTACAAATTCTGGGTACTTTACAAATATTTAATCATTTTAATCCCCACAACAATTCTAAGGAGCATGTAAATTATTATTACAGCATCCAATTTACATACGAGGAAACTGAGGCAGAAAGAAATTATGTGACTTGCCCAAAGTTACAGAGCTAGTAAGAGGCAGAGGCAGGATTCAACACAGGCAGTATGGCTGAGAGTCAGTTCCCATTTTTTTCTCTATACAGGCTCATCTCTACTCATCATCTCAGTGTTAATGGTAATGACTACCATAGTTTGAGATTAGTCCCTTCCTATATCTCTACCAACTATATTGAAAGCTTCAAGGGAAGAGGACAGACTTATCTGACTTTATGACATCATGTTCTCCAACAGCAGCCAGCTAGATGCCTTGCCCGTCATCACTGAACCGAACTAGCTCATATATTTGAAAAATATTGACCCTAATAGAATCCCATCCATGTAAGATTTGAACGAGAAGATTTCACCTACTCTCCTGGCTGACCCATTTCTAAATAGCTGCTCCTTCCTTATCACTGGGTTGGGATAGGGACGATGGTGAGAGGTTGGAGATGGGGAATGAGAACTTCAGTTTCCCTTAGTACATTTTGAGCCACAGAGGGAAATGTCAGGAAAAGGTTTAAGTATATTTTGCTGACCTCTCCAAGAGGTTTAATAGATATGCACTATGGAATTTTATTCACTGCTATTTTCCTTACAAATGAGCCTCCCCTAACCACCCCAACACTCATTTAGTGAAGTTGAATGGAAGTTCAAGGATGGATAAAGGGATCTACGGAAGAGCCCATTATTAGATTTGATAACCCCCCAGGGCAATCCTACACAGAAACATCAAAAAATCTTTTACATACTAAATTTCTTTTCTCTCTTAATCACTGGAATTTTGTCCAGCGTATGGTCTTCTACCCTTTTCTAAAACAAGCATATTAAGAGAATCTCTCTTAAGAACATGAGTATCACTGGTCCCTTAGGAACTACCTGAAACAGTGGTTCTTCCCTATAGTGTTACAGTCCCCTTGACAGGCTGCTTGTTGCCCACCCCTCCCTAGAGAATCACCACCTGTACTGTTACCCAACAATTCTGTTAAACCAACATTCAATTCAGTGAATAGTAAGTGAAAGAAAATGTACTGGGCATTCGGAGTTTAATAGACACTGCCTGCCTCCAAGAAACATGCAGTCTACATAATCTAGTGGTGGAGGGTGGTGGAAAGGTTAGAAAATATAATCTCAGGGGGAAAATTAAAACTTAGCACCACTTCTAACATTTGAGCAAACTTGCTCTTTACTCTTCCCTACTTTTGAACCTCCTGGAGTTGCCAGACACTAGCAACACAAAGGCAAATAAGTTACTGTCTCTGACTCTAAAGATATTGCTCACGAATAGAAGTTCAGAGGAGCCTTCATAAAGGATGTTGCATTTTAATTGCCTCTTAGAAATGGATAAGATTTCATCAGGGTAAAATAGGGGGGAGGTTATCAGGAAAAAGGAATAGTGAAGTGAATACACATAAGGTATATATAGGAGAGTGTAGGACACATTCAGGGAACATCAATCAGTCTAACATGTCTTAAGGGGATATTGTGGAGGTCGAGGCAAGTTTAGGTCATATTATGGAAAACCTCCCGTGAAATAGTAGACCAAAGAGAATTGGTTCATTGATAGATTATGGCCTGTTATTGAAGAGCTTTTAGTAAATTAAGCTGATCCAAGTCATATTTATGAAGACGGGTAGTGAGCAAAATTTTAAAGGAAAGAAAGAAGAGGGATAGCACCACACCACAGGCAGGACGCGGAGCAGCAGGATTACCACGATGGCAGCAGGCATGATAATTGCAGTTTACGTTTCCACGTGTGGCATGGAGAGTCAAGGTCCAGGGAAGGAAAACAATGACTCCAGGTTGTGAAACCTGAATTATTCCAATGGTGTAAGCAGGAGGTCAAACCAGGAGCCAGTTTCTGAGTGGTATTGTGAGGAGCAGAGCTTGATGGGGAGGAGATTTGCATAAGGGGTGGGCGAGACGAGTTTGGCCCTGGAAACATAAGGCATGGAAATGCCCCATAGGCAGCAGAAAACATGAGGCTGAAGTCCAGGAGATTTTGGTTTATGATCATGATTTTGCTTTATGTATAGACATGTATGAGTCATTTGCTTAGAAGTGCTAACTGTCCCCAAAGCAGTGGGTGTGATACCAAGAGAGATATAGAAAGACAGGAGGCGCAGGCCTTACCTGAACCAGGCAAAACCCTGGTCTAGGGAAATTCTTACATTTAGGGATATAGAGGAAAAGTCTGCAAAGGAAACAAGTTGGAGAAGTAGGAAAACCAAGCCAGGCTCCATGGCACACGCCTGTAGTCCCAGGTACTTGGGAGGCTGATGTGGGAGATTGTTTGAGCCCAGGAGTTCAAGTTCCACCTGGGCAACATAGTGAGACTCTGTCTCAAAAAAAAAAAAAAAAATTCCATTACTCATTGACACTTCTGTATTTTTTCCCGCCTTTTAGGAGGGGACCAAGAGTTGTTCATGTTGGCATCCCAGATTGCTTGCTGTGCCTATTGCCCGTCTCCTTCTCTCTCAGAGAAACAGAATCTCTGATGTTTAGCTGGACACAAGGTTCCCCAGCATCAAGACTGCATCTCCCATCCTCCAGGGGATTTGAGCAGAACTAGTATGTGCCACCTCTAGGTTTTGTCATTAAAGAGAAGAGCATAACCTTTACTTCCACTTTCCTCCTTTTCTGCTCTATGGGATGTGGGTAGGCTGGTAAGTCATTCTGAACCATTTGAAGGAGGGCAACACTATAGGGACGGCAGAGGAGATATAAGGATCCTGTGCTCCTGTCAAAGGTTCAGAACAAAGGCATTGCACCAGCTCAGAGAAATATACCTCTGTCCTGTTTAAGACACTGTTAGTATAGCGTTAGTGTTAGTGTGGGATATTGTTAGTGTTTCCTAAGTAGCTCAAACTAATCCACACCCCAGCACCTCGCATAGCTCCTAGTGGTTATGCCACTGGGAAGAGGGGGATGGAAAAGATCTCCAAGGACTGTACCAGTAAAGAGACACTAGAGATGATGGCAGGTCTGCAGGAATCAAACAAAGACATTTTGCTTTGAATAAATCACACAGGTTTGGTCCCTTGTGTTTCTTTGTACCAAGTCAAGCTTTCTATGACAAAAGTCTCCAATTTGATCTTGCTGCACTTTGCCATAATTTCATGAAAGGCTTTTTTATTATAAGTTCAGTCTCAAATGAGGCAAGAAATTCCCTCTTTGATTTTTCAGTCTTTTGTTCTGAGATGCATGACATTTATAAATATTTCAAAGGGCTTTAAATCTGAATTTACTCTGATACCAATTATGAGAGATTGACAGAGCACATATCACTACCATTCTCTAAGTCAGCCCCCCGCACATTGCCACCTCCATGAGTAGGTGAACACTGAATGCTAAATAAGAAAATGGAAATCCAGAGTGGCAACTAACTTGCCCAAGGTCCCAGCTAGTTAGTGCAACGTCAAGGCCTTCAGAATTCTCTTCACGTCTCAACTGTCAAAAGGCAGAATTACAGCAATTTAGTTTAAAGATCTAAACTGGCTTTATTTGTAGTTCTAGAACAGGACACACTTTATTTCATAAAATAGAGTAGATATTTCAATGAACCAAGGGAAGGAGGTGGGTTTAATAGACAGAGAAGAGCTGAAGAAAGCAGAAATAAAGAACGAAAAGTGGTTATTTCAAAGTTACATTCCTTGTAAGGTGGGAAAAGGGAAATAGAACCATAGAGAAATAACTGGTTGGTTAACATCAGGTTACTTCGGGCTATTTTTTTCTTTCTTTTTTTTTTTTTCTCCCTCTCTCTTTTTCTTTTTCCTCCCCCCTCCCACTTGGTAAGGATTAAATCAGAGGGAACTTCATTATCCTGCCAATTGAAACTGGTCTGTTCAGGGAAATTAGGCTGTTATCTCTTCTGATTTCTCGGAAGGTCGGATAACAACTCAGTTTCGATCTGATGACATGGCACCTCAGATGGTAACTCCATGCTGGTTTTTAGCCTGGTCTGTTGGACCTAGTGCGGGAGTTTAGTCCAAAACAATGGCCTCCTATAGTTTTGATTTGACACAACATACCAGGCTTATTAAACAATACCTTCTGGAGCACCTCTGTTGACACAGGGTTTGCTGTCAGTAAGGTTTCTCTGGAAATTCCTCGTCTCTTCTATTTGAAACCCAATGTTTCATACGTGGCATTTTTTCCCTGATCACTTATAGGGAAACACATGCAAACACATTTTCCTAACTTACTGTATACAGACAGTGGGAAATGGGGAAAGGCAAAGAAAATTCTAATTTGTTTCCAAGTAACTAAGATCAACTTATCCCAATCTTTGCTTTCATAAAAAGCAGCTTATTCACATAGAAATAAACATCTTGTTCACCTTCCTTCTCTGTTTTCAGTAGGAAGTCCCACTGCAAGCATGGAAGCTTGTACTTGACATTTAACTCATAAAAATACTTTTTAAGAACAACATCAAGAACCAATGAATGCTTAATCATGAGAATTCCTGGGAAGACAGAAAGACAGGCTTTGTTATGATGGTGGGTTTGTTTTTTGGTTTCTGTTTTTGTTTTTGCCTTCCAGGGCTTTGTGATTTTGATTAAGATACCTCAACCTGGTGGCTTTATGTGAACAGTTACTCAATATCAGCGACAAAGAAAATTTTCTGTGTTCCCTGTGACCCCCTAACGCCACCAAGTAGCTGTACCGTACACAACCCACTGTGCCCAGGGACTACATGAAATCACTAAATTGCTAGGTGCAGTGCAGGTGCCTGTCATCCTAGCTACTCCAGAGGCTGAGGTGGGAGGATCGCTCCAGCTCAGAAGTTTGAGGCTATAATGAGAATGACCGTGCCTGTGCATAGCCACTGCACTGCAGCCTGGGTAACTTGGTGAAACCCCAACTCTGAAAAAAGTAGAGAGAAAGAATTCCCCACAATGTTTCCAAATCTTCTTCTCAGTCCTCAAAATCCTGACCCACTTCCCCTCCCTTCCATAAGAAGTTCCCTGATCTCTCCTGTAACAATCTGATCTGGGTATGTTTGCTCCTGGTCCCCTTCCAGTTCTCCCACTCCATCACCCCTCCCCCAC
The DNA here is from genome assembly GCA_028533085.1 of Varecia variegata. Lineage (NCBI taxonomy): Eukaryota > Metazoa > Chordata > Mammalia > Primates > Lemuridae > Varecia > Varecia variegata. Next base: position 76,489,260 of record CM052440.1, on the reverse strand, counting down.
CCCCACCATATCTGATGTTGAATGGTGCGTAGATGACTAACATCACTTCTACTTTCAGCTCAGTCACATCACCCAACAAACATTGATTGCAGCCTGCTATGTTTCAACCCTCTGGTCACTCCAGGTGTTTTGCTGTGCATGACTTCTGTGGTTAGCCTTTTTCTCCTGGGCTAGTTACAAAGCTGGGCCTATGTGTGATATTTCTTTTCCCCTTAGGAAAAGTACCAACCTTACTCAGGTGAGGTTTTCCTCACCTTTCCCACTGCCCTGGGGGTTCCTGGAGCCTGGCTGGGTAGAAAGCAGGAGTGGGGACCAGGAGCTACAACCCTTTGTCAATTCTGCCACACAGCGCTCTTCATGCTGACTGGGATCTTACCCAGTGAGATCAATCCCTCTTTCTCCATTTGTATTTTGATTTTCCATATAGTGGGAGATCAATAAACTACTCACTGAATAATAACTCAATAAATGTAGAAATCAAAGAAATGAACCTTTTGAAGCCAACTTTTTAGATATTCTCTGTTCTCAATTCAGTGGGCCATCCTATGACAGTCATTCTGTGTGATCCTATTCCTGCAGTTTCGGTACTTGTCCCCGAGCCTGAATCAAAGAACGAAGAATGAGTACAAGTGGCTTGAGGAAATTGCCAGCAAATGAGGAGGACGTCAGACTAGCATCTCAAAAGACCACCATCCTTCCTTTAAGCAGAAATATGGACTTTTTAAAGTGGGAGTGGGTTGTGGCTTTGGGCTATTGTTGTTTAATTACAGTTGGAGGTTTTGGTGGATCTCATCTCTGGTGAGAACAACTCTGTTGAGCCATCTCCTGTGTTTCTCCTAGAAAACAAATTGCAAAGAGCATGTTCTGCCCCTTTGATTACTGGCCTCGGAGCAGGAATGCAAGTTTTAATTCCCAGAAAGGGTGGCGGTTTTAGAGAGACAACTCCTAAAACATTTCCTTGCCCTTTTCCTGACCTTTATCTCTGTTACAATCCAGCAACAAATGTCCAAAAACAAGAACACTGTGTGTAACACAACCCTGTGTGTTTCACTGTGTGTAACACAAAGATCCAGAAAGCCAGAAAAGGGAGTCTGGGAAATTCAGGAATGTGTTCTGCTTTTCCATGCAAGAAAATAAAGATGGGTGATAAGGAAGGGGATGAGAAGCCTGGAGTAGAGTGGAATTCAAAGTCACAGTTCAAGCAGTATTTTAGGCAAAACCAGAAAGAATTTTGCCCTCCCCAGATTTTTCATTTTTAAGCAGGTAGGAAAATTTAATGGAAAATGTAATATCATGCTGCACCTAGGAACTCTGGTTAGTGACCAAACATCCTAGGGCTTTGTATAGAGATTATTGTGTTCTTGACTCCAGAAAAGCTGGAACAAGGATGAGGGTTTGTCAGGTTTCGGTCTGAAATGTTCGTTCTTGATGAGCTCATGGCCGAAGAATGACCAGATGCACCAAAGTAAGGCAAGCATGAAAATGAGGTTTACTGAGGAGAGAAAGATAGGATTACAGAGCAAGGGCAAGATACAGGTTTACAGAGCATGGTACACATGCCACAGATGACTACCAGACCCATTGTTACAGCAAAGGGAGAGCCAAAGGAAGGGCGCAAAAAAAAGGGGGTTGGTTATGGTCTGCATCTTGTTTTACAGTGCCTGGATTGGGACCTCCCTAGTGGCTCAGATGTCACCATGGAACCACTTTGATTGGATAGCTGGGAGTTGCATGACCTGAGCCTAACTGCACATGCGGGTTGTTCTAGCTCAATTTCCAGACTCTATGGTACCCATGCAGCTTGGCCCCTGGGCTAGAGAGTCCTCCGCATTCTTTTCCAAGTGGCTTGCTAAGTTCTGATTGGCAGATTCGTAGGGTGTTCCCTCCTCCGCCAGGTATGGCAGTAGCTCAGGGCAGGATCAAGGTGGGGCAGGACCAAGATGGGGGCCTGAGGCCCACCTTTGTCCTTCTTCCCAGGTGGGGCAATTGCACCAAGGCAAAGCACCCACTTTCATCCCTAGGAGACCAAGAATCCCTTGCTAACAACATAACAGGTATCTTTCCTTCAATTAGCACAGCCACCAGCCAGAGCAGTCAAAACATCTCTTTGGGCTTCTTAGGTAAAATCTGCATAGCAATCAACTAGTCCCCCAGTTTCTTCATGGTGAATCAGTGTTATAGGACATAGCCAACAATTACTGGCTTTTATACAGAATTTGGCAAGTTTCAGGACAGTTCCCAAACATTGTCTTATTTGAGCCTCACAGCAGCTCAGAGGGGTAATTCTCCATTTTATTGAATAGCTTCAGGATTTGATACTGGTTATTTAGAGGTGAGAAAAAAATGGGTCAATTCAGGCTTCTCTTGTTCCATGACACCTTCCTACCCCAAAAAACAAAAGCAAAAAAACAAAGAAAATGGAGACTCAGAAAAGAAAGTGTCTGCAGTCCTGATAAAGGTAGCTCCCAGGGCACCCAGCCTTACTGTCATAATTACTACATGAAACCAAACATCCTAACTGCATGGTGGCATCCCATCTGTAAAACCTCACAGACTCACAGGGTTTTAGAATAGAAATAAGTATAAGATGACAACCTTATGGTCTCGAACTCCTGACCTTGAGCGATCCACCCGCCTTGGCCTCCCAGAGTGCTAGGATTACAGGCGTGAGCCACCGCGCCCAGCCTTAAGATGACAACCTTAGAGATCAATAAACTTGAGATCATTAGAATAGAAACAAACTTAGAGATCAGCCCAATACCTTCATTTTAGTGAAAATGAGGTTCAGAAAGATTGGGCAAGATTGTCTGGGTTCCAATTCCAACACTACCTCTTAGCAAATTTCTTAACATCTCTATGCTTCATTTTCTCCATATGTGGTATGAGAATAATAATATCTACCTCAGAGGGTTGTACTGAAGGCTAGGAGGGTCCCTGTAGTTAGTAAGTACTGAGTATTTGTAGATTCTCAATAAATGGCTGATATTAAAACCACTGTCATTATCTACGAAGCACACATGAAAAAGTTGGAAATAAAATTTGACTCTGAGTCCGGTATTCTTGCCATCATAGGACATTATCAATTTATGTGGGAAGAGCTTTTCTGCTCTCTTTGAGCTGCCTGAGGCATTGAAAGTAAATTCTTGCTCTCCACACCTGAATGCATAACAGGAACTATATTCAGAGCAACCCTAAGGCAATGGGTGTCTAAAAAGTGTGGTATCAGGAAGTCATTCCTTTGCCCATAAAGGCAAAATCAGTTGATCTGGAATCTTTCTTTATTAGCCAAGGAGTTTCAGACAATGAGCAATGGGAAAAAAACAGTAATTAGAGTGATAAGGTCAAAGAATGTATAATTCTTCCACTTTGCTTCAGTAGCTGTTATCCCAATGTTCTATACATGGAAAGGGAGGGGGAAGGAGTAGGAAAAAAAAACTCAGAAAGTCTAACATCTGAGAGTTACTACAAACGACAAAAAATAAACTCATAGGTAAAAGTATAGAATTGGCTGATTCCATCTTAAAGCCAGATCTCTCTGGAATAATACATATAGTAAGATACAGCTATTTCACTTGAAGGGCACCAGAACAGCTAGACCCATTACTAAAGACAGTCTCAGAGGAGAAACCAGTCATGACACTGGAGAAATACTGTGCTACAAAAGCATGTGGAATAGAATCAGAGTATGTTAGACTATTGTCAATGGAAAAGAAGCCAAATTCTATAAAATAATTTAAAGAGGTTTATTCTGAGCCAAATTTGAGGACCATGACCAGGAGCCACCACGCCCAAGAAGCCTTGACCAAGTGGACTTGCTGTGGCTGGGTTACAGTTTGGTTTTATACATTTCAGGCAGACAGGGATTATAGGTAAAGTCATAAATCAGTACATGGAAGACATACATTGGTTTGGCCCGAAAAGGTGGGCCATCTCCAAGGGTAGGGGAGGAAGTTACAGTTTATAGGTAGGTTTAAAGGCTCTTTGACTTGTAATTGGTTAAAGACATGAAGCTTTGTCTAAAGGCTTGGCATGTTTTAAGGTAAGTAAGTCTGTTAATCAGAAACAAGCTACCACACATATTTGTTGTATAAATTGAGGACCTGCAAGTTTGTCTTGCATAGCCCTAGGCCTGTTAATGGGTTACAAAGGATATCTCCAAGAAGGGAGAGGGGTATGATGAGGCATGTCTGACCTCCCTCCTCCGAGCAGGCAATTTAGTTTTACGATATCCCCTTGGCCAGGAGCGGGTCCATTCAGTCAGCCAGTGATGGCGGGGGAAGGCTTAAGATTTTATTCTAGTTCACACTATAAACACCTACATAAAGTCAGTCTAACTTCTCTGTGTTTTCCCAGAAGCTAGCTATAAGTCTGGAACATAGTAAGTTTTCACAGCTTGATAAAGAAAAGGGAAAACCTCTCTGGGACAAGAACATTCATGAGAAAAATAATGATGTGATCACAGGTCCGCATTTGTCCACTTAGGCATTGGGATCCCACGTGATGAGATGCCGCAGGAGAATGAAATCGTTCTGGAGCCTGCTGATCACATCCCCTCTTGAGCAAGCTCTAGTCACCCACACCCGCCACATGAAGTGCAGCACCTTGGTTTACATAGTGCTGACGTAGGGGCCCTTCCCCAGATCCTGGAACTGTAGGGAAAGTAGGATAAAGGTAAACTTTTCAGAACTGGGCATAGTGGCACATGCCTGTAATTCCAGCTACTCAGGAGCCTGAGGTGGGAGGATCCCTTGAGTTGAGGAGTTCAAGACCAGCCTGGGCAACATAGAGAGACCACATCTCTAAAAAATAAAAAAATAAAAATTAAAGATCAAATTTTCCAGTTGTTCCCTGATCTGGAAGAGCCTTGATCTGGAGCAGAGCCCCAAGGGAACAATGACACTGTAATCCTACCAAAGACCATAAAGTGAGTTTTTTGGGGTTTTTTTTGGTTTTTTTTTTTTGAGAGTCTTACTCTGTTGCCCTGGCTAGAGTGCCACGGCATCAGCCTAGCTCACAGCAACCCCAAACTCCTGGGTTCGAGCAATCCTCCTGCCTCAGCCTCCCAAGTAGCTGGGACTACAGAAATGCACCATGCCCGGTTAATTTTTTCTATATATATTTTTAGTTGGCCAGATAATTTCTTTCTATTTTTAGTAGAGATGGGGTCTTGCTCTTGCTCAGGCTGGTCTCAAACTCCTGAGTTCAAAGGATCCTCCCGCCTCGGCCTCGCAGAGTGCTAGGATTACAGGCATGAGCCACTGTGCCCGGCCCATAAAGTGAGTTTTTAAAGAAAAATTATACTGGCAATAGAGGGAGAGTCCCAGACCCCTAAAATGGTAATCAAAATTTGCTTGTCGGTTTTCTTCTTGTTACATTCTCCACTTTCTTGTTTACTGAATTCCCAAATAGGCTGTCTGACATCACACTTCCAATTAAAGTCAGTATGTCCTTTCCAACCATTATCCTCACTGGACTGAACCTCAGGACATTCTCCTGACTGCTTTTTCACTTTGGCTTTCCCAGTGGGTTCTTTTCTGGATCCTACACCAAGTGGTTTAATTGAATTGTCAATGAATTCCCAACTGAAATGCTGTTCCAAAATTTCCCCTTATTCTCCACTGGTACCCCCCAGTCTGTGGTCATGGCAGAAGTCACTAAATAAAAGGCACAGAGCAAATACAAGCAAAAGACACTGAGCATCTCAGCAGCCAACGCAATGTTTGTGATGAGTCTCTTTCCCACTGTTACTAAAAGCTCAGCACTTGTCCCTGAGGCCACATCAGAAGAACAAGGACAAGTGGTTTCAGGAGAAGGAAAGGGAAGTTTATTAATTTGCCAGCAAATGAAGGGGCAGGCAGACTCCTGTCTTAGAGTTCCAACGTCCTGCCTCTGAGCAGGAATACAGAGATTTTAAAGGGGAGGTTTTCAGCTTCAGGCTATTGCTGTTCAACTGTAGGTGATGGTTCTGGTTCATCCCATCTTCCACTAAGACAATCTAGTGACCTCTGCTGGGACAATTCCCTTGAGCCATCTCCTGTGGTACAAAGAATAAAGGACACTCCCCTGCCATTTCTGACCACTGGCCTGGGGCAGGGATGCAGGTTTTAATTCCCAAAAGGAGTGGGGGAGGTTTTAGAGAG
>CM052440.1:76436547-76482620 GCA_028533085.1 Varecia variegata | reverse complement strand
GGGGTGGGGAGAATCACTGGAAACACAGCAAGGCCAGGGAGGTTTAAAGCAACGCGGTGAGTTGGGTGAGGCCAGAGCACACGTTTCAGGACTGGAGACTCACTGGGAGACCAGAGAGACAAGGGCCTTGAACACCTGTTCAGGAGCTCGGGCTTCGTCCTGTAACCAGTGAGCAAATACCTTTTGCTCAGGTCAACAGGGCGACTGGCTAAAAATATGAATTTCGAGACCCTACTCCAGAGCAGGACCTAGAAGTCCATGTTTGGCAACCTCCCCAGGTGACTCTCAAGTACACTGAAGTTTGATAGCAATGACTGCACCAAGGGGGGGTCTTCAAAAATTTTTCAGCGTGGGAGGAAAATAAATTGACATTATAAAAGTATTATACACATACATACTATTTATGGATCACATCTAAACTTTGTACTAGTTCAAAACTCTTATCCGTGTGTGAACATCCAATTTTCCCATTAAGAAGGAAAGACCATGCCTACCCCAATGGGCACCATCAACCAGCTAATTCCTCCTCCTCTGGCCACAGCCAGGATGCCTGGGCGTCTTCAAGCACACATAGCAGGAGTACCCCAGCAGGGAAAAGGCCATTTCTAAGTATTATAAAATATCAAAATACATATCAGAATGCTAAGCACAATGGCAGGTGTTAATTATTTTTCCTAATGCACCTGTGGAGGCTTTTCCTGTTTTGTTTTCTTTTGTTATATTTTGGTTTTGTGTATTTCAGTATAACTTTAGTTCCACAGGATTTTATATTAAGTCTATATAAAGCAGCATTCTTGTTTAAACCAAACTGTCATCTTGATTTGGCTGTATGTGAAACTCTTTTGTTTTAGCTTTAAGGGGTACCTGAAGAGGGGGGAAGAGGGACAGTAGAAAGAATAGGAGAATATTTATCTCCTGCTGCCAGTTAGGCAGATTATTTTTTAGAGGAATTAGAAAAGAAGCTGGAGAAACCATGCTTAGAAAAGACTGCAGAAGACTCCAAGTATAAGCAATGCTAACCTGACTCCATGGGCTTCACTTCTCAAAAAATTCTAGTGACCCACTTCTTTAGTGGAGGGAATTTTCTACGCACGTTACTAAGAGTAGAGAGTCCCACCGAACACCACAGCCTTGACTGACAGCCAATTCCTGGGTGCAATAAGCTTTCCTGTCTCTTCCACACAAAATATTCATGACTAAAAAGTATCAATAATGAAAGTGCCCTACAGTTTAAGGAAGAGAGCCCAGTTTGTTTCAGTAACAAGGTCATACTGTAATAGAAGTTTTTATATCCTTAGGTCAAGTCTGTCTTCAAACCCCAGATTTACACACCCAGCTATCCAATGGACACTTAGATTTTCTACAAGGACCTCAAAGCAAACAAGTTCAAAACAGCTCATCTTCTCTCCCCAAAATCTGTTCTCCCTCTGGTGTCACCTGTCCCCATAGATGTCGCTTATCTCTGCTAATCTCTGCTGCTAATCTCTACTCAGGCCTGAAAGAAACTTGTGTTACTTTGTTTCTTTTTTCTCCCGTTTCCCCCAGATCTAATCAACTAGATCTTGCTCATTCTATTGTTTAAGTAGCTGGTAAATCTGTGCCTGCCTTCCATTCCCAATTGAGGACTATTATGTTTTACTGGTAGCGACCTCCTAACTGGTGCCCCTGCCTTCAATGTCACCCCCTCCAAGTTGGTGAGCACAGTAGAGAGGGAGTGATCATTTTGTTCTAAAGAACAAATCTTTTTTTGCCTCATGGCCCTCAGGATAAAGTCCAGCCTTTCAATACAAAGGCCTTGGTCAGGAGACCAAGCTCTCCTCTTGGCATTGAATCTTTTCAGCTCTCTAACGTCAGGACCGCTGTGCCCATCCCCCCAACACACAGTCTGAACTGCAGTCAGATCACTGCATTCTGCTTCGTCAGCCTCGGGTAGATGTCATCCTGTCAGGGAAGGTTCCTTGGTCTGACAAGAGAGGGTCCCACATCCTCTCTAGTGTTTAATTACATGTTTACTTACACCCACAGGACTGGAAGCTCCTTCCCAGTCTCACAAGTCCATCCTCAGCTCCTAGTCCATACATATTGTTAACAGCATCTGTGTGATAATTGGAAAAATACCTGGTAGACAGAGTAAGGTTTCAATTGTCCTGACTGTGATCCTTGTATCTATCTCAGTATCGCTGATATCACGTACTTACTAATTTGTTGAATAAGTAGATGTGTTTTTCCGTCACACACAGATCTTTCAGGCTGTCCCTAAGCCCTCCCCCACCAACCACCCTCATCGATTCTTTTTAATACAGAAAACTTTCTCCTAACTCCAGCTGCAAGGGTTTTTTTTCCCCCCTTTTTCTATCATTTTAAAGTCTCACAAAAAATGTAGTTGGCATTTTAAACTATCTTTTAAAATATTTAAACAGTATTTTTAAGACATCGGTGATGTAATCTGATTTTTCCCCATATATTTCCTTTTTTTAAATTGTGGTAAAAGGCATGTAACATGAAATTTATCATCTTAACTATTTTTCAGTGTACAGTTCATGTTATGTATTATGTGTTCTTTATTATGTTCTTGAAAAGCATTTGGCCATATATGCAAGGGTTTGTTTCTGCAGTCCCAAGTTTTTATAGCCATGCCACATCTCTTCCTAGAAGTTTCTTTGGTTTTAGTAAAGTTAAACACATCAGGCCATTGTTTGGGCAAGAAGTTGCCAGAGGAGGGAATGGACACTGCCCTGGATGACTTCAATACAATAATAAATAGCACAAAACCGAAGGGCAAACCTGGGGCTTCCAGAAGACCCTCTTGTGGTCATCGCCATTGCTGTTTAATTGCTCAGCCTCAGCGACCACAGGCTCTGCAGAAGAGCATGATATGACGGGCTCAGGTGGGGTCGGGTGTGATATGAAAAGTCAGGTCAGGGGCCCACGGCCAGCACACTGTGGCAGGAGCCCTGGAAGGAACTTGGGCACTTGACTTTCTTTCTCCCATCTAAAGCAAAAAGGAAATAAAAACACACACACACAAAAAAAAAAAAACAAAAAACTTAATGTCCGATGAAGGCGGGGGATCTGCATTTGCCACCATTGATATCAGTTCATCCTGATGAGTTTATCAAGGCTCCCAAAAGACCTAATCTTCCCCTTCAATTCACTTCACGTTGTCCGGCATGGGCCCTGGAGACACCAAGACACCATCATCCCTCTGATTTTGAGGGTATTCAGGAGTCCTCCATCAGTGTTCAGGATACAAATCCTGAATTCAGGAGACAAAGATTCTGAAAATATTTGCGGTGCTAAAATTATTTGTGGAGTGAATGGGCAAGTGAATGAATGAATGACTGAGTGAATGAATGTTAACAGCCAGAGAAGAACAGGCAAGGGGAAAAATGAGAAGGGTGCAGCCTGTGGATTATGTAGGAAGCCTCCAAATCCACCTTCCCCTGCTTTGCAACATGATCCAGAGCACATACCTCTCTGATGTTTGGCATTGTATTATGAAGTGGAGATCCCAAACAGAAGAGTCACAGTTGGTCCTCTTGGGGGGCTCTTCAGGCAGAGCTGAATGGCCATAGTGACTCCATCACCTACCTCTCAATTCACCCACAATCCTGTCCCCTTCTCTGCTCCCACCTACGCTCTCAACTCTTGCACTTGAGAAAGCGATCCTTAATGTCTGCTGGCTCTATTGGCTTCACCTTAATTTGTTTACCAATGAAATACTTTAAAATTGTGAAAGCTGCTGATGCCAATATGGAGTCACTTAAGTCAGACCCAAACCAAAGTGGAGCCAGAAGGTCACGAGGAAGAGGACCTCATACCTTTATGTCTGAGATAAGAGTATGCATGTATGCCTGTGACAAGAACTGTTACAAGAACTCTCTGCTAGCACAAAAATATTCCAGATAAGTTGCTTCTATGAAGGCATCTCCCTGGCAACAACCAGAGTTACCAATGAGTAATTGCCAGCTCCTGCAATGAGACACTCTGACTGATGAACTTTGTTTCAAAACAGCTTATGTGAACTTTTCCTTTTTGCCTTGGCTGGAGGCAGTGGCTCACATCTGTAATTCTAGCACTTTGGGAGGCTGAGGTGGGACGATCACTTGAGGCCACTAGTTGGAGACCAGCCTGAGCAACATAGTGAGACCCCATCTCCACAAAAAAATTTTTTTAAAAATTAGCCAGGTGTGGTGGTGCACACCTGTAGTCCCAGCTACTTGGGAGGTTGAAGCAGGAGGATCACTTGAGCCCAAGAGTTTGAGGTTGCAGTGAGCTGTGATGATGCCACTGCACTGTAGCCTGAGCGACAAACAACAAAACAAAATCCTGTCTCAAAAAAAAAAAAAAGAAAATCTTTCTGTTGCCTCAACTTCCCTAGATATGCTATGATTCATCATAACACAAATATCCTGGGTTATAATTCTTCTGCTCATTCCGAAATAAACTCATTTATTTTCAGAGCCACTCTCTCTGTTGTTATTTTAGGTTGACAAAATGAACATTGCGGGAAAGCTTCAAAAATAATTCACCAAAGAATAGTCTAGAAGATGTGTCAAGAGAAAATAAAAGGACTCCTCCTACTTTTCTTTTTAGAGTATTTATTTATTTAACAAGCATTGATTAAGCACTACCATGTTAAAGGGAGTGTGCCAAGGACTGTAGCAGAAACAAAGAAGAATAAAAGCAGATGCCTGCCTTCCCTGAAGCTCATGTGTTAGTTGGGGAATGAGGCATAAAAACAACCAACAAGAAGCCTGTTGGATCATGAGGGGTTTTGTTGCTCTGGGAGATTCTTCAAGTGGTCACAATGTCAACTGACACAGATGTTTCTTTCTCTTCATATGATGAAGATCAAGGATCCAAATTTATCCAAAAAGCTAAAGTAGCACCATTCATCCCTCTTGGAATGATGGGTCTTGCAGCAATTGTTGCATACATATTACACAAACTGAAAAGCAAAGGAAATGCTAAAATGCCCATTCACCTCATCCACATGCATGTGGCAGCCCAAGGCTTTGTTTTGGCCACAACGATTCTTGATGTGGGCTACTCCATGTACAGGGAATTCTGGGCAAAACCTAAACTTTAGAAGAAAAGATGCTATCTTGATCTTATTGGAGGAGCTCACTTTAGTTAGACACATCATTACTTAGGTTATGCATTTGTTGAGAATAGATCGTTTGAGTAAGTTCAAATGATCAAAATAAATAACCAACAGTGATAATGCAATGTGATCAATTGCAGAGGGAATGACAGGGTTACAGGAGATGACCCTGGAGCTAGAATATGGAAATATTGTTACTGAAAGCTTACCCCTTGTCCATGAGGCCGCATCTGAAGAATGAACACAGGAGGTTTGAGGAGAAGGAAAGGGAAGTTTATTACCGGCAAAGAAGTTTATTGTCGGTAAAGGAGGAAAATAGCAGACTATCATCTCAAAATCTAAATTTCTGAGTATAACCAGAAATACAGAGCATTTGAAGGGAGGTCCCTCAGTTCTAAGCTACTGTGGTTTAACCACAGCTAATGATTCTAATCCTCCCATCTCTGCCAAAGACAAAGCCTGTCCCTGACCTCCACTGGCCAGGCAACCCCCGCCAGCCAGGCGCCAGGCCTGGGACAGATCCACAGTTCACCTGAGCTATCACCCGTAACACAAAGAACAAAAGACATTACCCTGCCCCTCCCCAACCTCCTGCCTGAGGCAGGAATGCAGACCTCAGTTCCCAAAAAGAAACGGGGAAGTTTTAAAGAGACAGAAAACATCTTTTGCCATTTTTTTTTCCAGGCCATTTCCTCTGTCACAATATGAGGAGCAGTTCACCTGCTGGCAAGGAACCATGTTTGCACTCGAGGAAGCTATCCTTAATGTCTGCTGGCCCTATTGGTTTCGCCCTAAAATGTTTGCCAATGAAATGCTTTAAAATTGCGAAAGCTGCCAATGCCAAGATGGAGTCACTTATATCAGACCCAAATGAAAGCAGAGCCAGAAGGTCATGAGGGAGGAACTCTCATGCGTGTATATCTGAGATAAGTACTATTACAAAGACTCTCCAAAAGTCCATATGCATGTATGCCTGTGATAAGAACTGTTACAAGAACGCTCTGCCAGCACAGAACATGCCAGATAAGTTGCTTCTATGAAGGCATCTCCCCAGCAACAATCAGTGTAACCAATGAGTAATCACCAGTTCCTAAAACTAGTAGCATGTGTAAATAGTCACAACATGGTAGGCTGGGAGAAGATTTCCAAGTGCTATGTGGACAGTCTGAAGGTATACTTTGTAGATAGAGAAAAGGGCAAAGAGTAAATGTAAAACTGGACCAGGTTCTGAAGGCATTAAGTGTCATGCCACATACAAACCACTAACAATGAATTAACAATTGAAAATGGAGAAGCAATATGATCTTATTTGTATTTTCCTAAGAGAATTTTTGTGGCAGTGCAAAGGATTGTTTAGAAAGTGAAGAGAAGACTGCCTGATATATTTATTAAAATGAAGGCATTTTACAGAAGAACATGAGGCAAAGAGGGTGCGTTATGGGCTGATTGTACCTGGGTCTTTTTTAGTACCAGCTATTGCTTTCCTGAGTCACAGGCACAGTTCATGGCTGCTTTAGAACTGCCACCCCAGTGGGTCTCAGAACAGTCAGCTGTTTCCCCGGGGAACAAACTCTGGGCTGGAGCCACCCCTCTAGGCTTATTGCACAGAATCTTGGACTAGATTGCTGAATCTAATCCAGTTCTTACAGGAGGAAACTTAGGCCCAGAGAAGTTAAGTAACTCACCCATGGCCAAACAACCAATCACTGGCTGAGTCAGGAGGACTCATATCTATTCCAGGAGGTTCCACGCTTGTCACACAACAAAATAAAGCCAGTCAGATCCAAAACTCAGAGTCCTTGTTTCCTGGTTCTGTTGTTTTTCTGTGGCTGAGTCACACACAGATTTATTATTAGTATAAAGTCATATGTGAATATTGTTGGGTAAGGTTCTAACATTATCAGAGCCCCTACAATGGACTAGGCAAAACACTAATCTCTGAACCACAAAAAATAAATGTAGTTACTTCCTCTGGGCCTTCTACTAACCTGGTAAGTTCAGTCAGGTTCTTTTCTGCATAACACCAGAAGAATTTGAAGGAGCTCAGGGAATTTCACCCGAAAATATGACTCCTTGGCATAAAGAATATTTTGAATTAAAGGCCACTCAAGGTCAAAAAAGCACTGGAAGTGGCTTTCCCTCTAACTGCATAAACTGGACTGACCTGATCAAAAGATCAAAGGGGGCAATTGACTTCCCTTCCTTTCCCTGTTATCTCAATATATGGCAGGAAAGAAGATCAAGAAGTAACTAGACCTGGCCAAAATTATTTTAAATACAATACCTGTCTATTGCATTAATTTAATTTGCAAAGAGAATCATTTACAAGTCAATCTGTTTCCCCCATCCATTTGTCCTCCCTAGCACCATTTGTCACCCTAAACAGAATTACCTATACTCCTCATCTCCCCCTTCCCTCCAAAAAGACAGGTATAAAGATATCTGAACTTCATTGGGATATGGGATAATCACTATGTGATTCTCTCCACGTGCATGGTAGACAAACCCTTTCTCTTATGAATCTGCCTTAATTGTGAGTTGATCTTTCAGAGAACTTTCAGGGGAAAGGGCAAGTTTTCCCTCACCCCTACAAAGTCAAAGAATTTGTAGGTGTGCCTTAGTCTAAGCATAGCACTAATTGTGGTTGGGGAAAAAAAGCTACCAAGTAGCAATAGAAAAAATAGTGGATGGTGTAGTTTTCAGAGAGGACATAACAGAGGGAATGGCTTGGGGAACAAAGGATGTTTTCTGTCTCTTTAAAACTTCCCCCAGTCTTTTTGGAAACTGAGCCTTACATCCCTCACTGAGGGGGCAGGTGGTCAGAGGGGCAGGGGAATGTCTTTTGTTCTTTGTGTTACAGGAACTAGCTCAGCTGAACTGGCAGCTCCATCCCAGGCCTGGTGCCTGGCTGGAGGAGGTCTGGGTGGGCCTCCCAGGTGGGTGGAGGTGTTAGGCTTTGACTTTGGCAGAGATGGGATGATTAGAATCATTAACTGTAGTTCAAAGACAATAGCCTGGAACTGAGGGCCCTCCTTTTAAAACCTCTACATTTCTGCTTATGTTCAGGAATTTGGATTTTGAGATGATAGTCTACCATTTTATTCCTTTGCTGGCAAAGTAATAAACTTCTCTCTCCTTCTCCTCAACCACTTATCCTCGTTCTTCTGATGCTGCCTCGCGGACAAGTGCCGAGCTTTTGGTAACAAGGCTGACTTGAAGAAAGGAAATTCAATAGAAGATAGGTACACTTTCTGATTTAATGCTTTAAACAGAATAGATGTAACCTGTCTGATGCAGAATTATGTAGGTATCCAATCTGGGGTGTGATATAAGACACCCCTGACCAAAACCACATACCAACCATGCCTCCAAAGTTGCCAGAATTTACCACCATAAGAAACAATATTTGTGAGTGGCAAGTCATCATCTCTAGAAACTCTTACCTCCTCCTTCTTTTCCTATTTTAATGACTTATTAGGAGATGCATTAATTAATTCATTAATATCCATTAGTGTAATGCACAGGAATATGTGAATGCTATGGCAATGTAAAGGTTTAAGATAAATGACAAGAGCAAATGTCATTTTACAGAGCTTTTATTGCAAACTTTACCTCTTGATTCCCAAATCAACTTTTTTTACACAGATAGCATTTTTTCCTATTTTAGAATGAGAAAATTGAGGTTCAGAGAGGTTAAGAGGATAGCTCCAGGTCACACAACCAGGAAGAGGCAGACTGTGATTTTAATCCATGTCTTCTGACCATGAATACTATATTCTTTCCATTATATCTGTTTGGTGTATCAGTAGAAATCTCTAAAACAAATGGTACTCACAACTCACTAAAAAAAGGGGGATAAACACAAGATCTAAGAAAGTGGTATAAATAACATTCAGATTTTAAATTTTAAAAAAAAAAAACCTTTATATCTACCAGCTGCCTAGATATTACTGAGTACACACTATGCCTAAGGATGTAGCACTACATCTAGGAAATACAAGCCCATGTCATCACAGTGCTTTCCTCAGAAAGAAAGGCAGATTTTTAAAAAATGATCTAAAGGAATTCAGCAGATACATGTTTCCCCAAATACCTGATAAACCCACTCACCCTCTCAAGGCAAGTCTGTGAAAACAAAACTGAAAATTAAGCAAAGGTTTCAATCCAAGTCTTTCTTCTATTCTGTTGATTATAATACTAACTACATACACTTTAACTGAAAACAGCTGTTCTTCAAAGTTTAAACTTTCAGTCTGCACTCATTGGTGAGAAGAGATCATTTCAGGGGAAATGCCCTAGTAACAACACTCCTTACACTTAGTATCCACACGATCACCTGGGCATCTTGTTACGATGCAGATTCTGATTCTACAGGACTGGGTTCTGGCCCGAGATTTTGCATTTTTAACAAACCCTACACTCTGATTCTTGTGTGTTTAGGTTTACGTATATTGGCAGATGCTGGCTTCCCCCAAATATTAATACCAGTAAAACAGTCTGTTCATAAGGCAAAGCTGGGTTTATTGCTGACCTCCAGGGGGAGATTGTTATCTAGATTAAGTCTTAGTAGCACATCTCAAAGCCAGAGGGCAAAATTGGTCTTTCAATGCAGGGGGCCTTGCTCAGGATTTGGTAAAGATCATGACATAATAATAACTAAAGATCAGTGAACAGCAAGGGCTTTCAAGAGTCTTGGGGAGTAAACAGTTGTTACCAACTTGAAAGTTTAACAGTCTGCAGGTTTTTAGTGGGTGTTTTGGGGGGAATTTCTTGAAACAAAAAAGTTATTCGTAACTTTTAATCTTCCTGGACAAGACTTTCCTCAAATGGCAAAGACTTTTGTTGAAGATAGTAAGGTCTCGTTGATAGTAAACTATGTGGGTGGAGATGGCTTCGCGTTTAATAAAAATCTGCACATGCCTAAACCATGACGGGCGGCGCATCAAGACTTTCTTGTCAGAGAGCGCCACCTGCTGGCTCATGTAGGTTAAAAAAAATTAGAATTGCAAAAGTTGCTTTTAATATTATAGAACAGCTCTGCTGCCACCTACTGATTTGTTTTTAAACCTTTCAAATGTTTTACAGCAGAGATCCCCAACCTTTTTGGCACCAGGGATCAGTTTCACAGAAGACAATTTTTCCACTGATAGGGAATGGGCAAGAGGCAGAGCTCAGGCAGTGATGCCAGCGATGGGGAATGGCTGTAAATACAGATGAAGCTTCCGTCGCCTGCTCACCGCTCACCGCTCACCTCCTGCTGTGCAGCCTGGTGCCTAACAGGCCTCGGACCCGGCGTTAGGGACTGCAGTTTTAGAGAAAGATGATTCACTTTCATTTAATATATGTATGCTAAGCACCAATCATAAGAGATGCTAGAAAAAACAGAAAAATGACACAATGTTGTAGAGGCAAACACAAAGACAGGTGAGATTCCATGAGGTGGTGGAAGGGTAGGTTAAGAATAGGGGACAGGGGATAGCCCAAAGGACAGAGTTGTCCACTTACTAGGGGGTGACCAGCATGGGGGGCGATTAGGGAAGCTTTATGGAGGCAAGGAACCCCAAGGTGCCTCTTGAATAAGAATTGCCAAGCAGATATGCGAAGGAGGGGTTAGGAATTCCAGGCAGAAGGAGAGGCAGGGTGAAGACATTGCGCCTGCAGAGTGATTTAGTGTGGCTGAACCACAAGGTGTACAGGGAGGTCCCAAGAGAGACAAGGGGCCAGATCATGGAAGGCTTCCCATGCCGGGCTATGGAGGTTATCCTGTAGACAACGACTGGGGAACCACTTTTGGGTATAAAGCAGGGAAAATGCAGGGTTAGATCTTTGTTTACAAATACTTCTCAGGCAGCAGTATAGAGAATGGTTTGGAAGAAAGCAAAATCGGAATTCGGTGCCTCAATTTGGAGTCTTTTTTGTTGCAAGTCACATAAACCTATTCTACTCACTTAAATATAGAGGAGGAATTTGCTAGCAAGATAGCAGAAGTTGACCTAATTATCAAGAGGCTGGAAGACCAGGCTTGGAAACAGGCAGGAGCAAAGGTGACTGGGGGGAGGCACAGAAGCTACCTCATGGTTGGACTGTTCTACCAAGAGGATTCTGCTGCGGTAGGACATTGCTGCCACTGCTGCCCTGAATTAGTCCTGATCACCCAACTGGGACACCAGTCTGTCAGCACTAGGCCATCTGCCCATGCCTTGGTAGCCAGGCAGCAGAGTGAGGGATAACTGGCTACTGTGACTTCATAAATAGAGCATTAGTTAGGATATCTGCTTGGCTGCAGTAATAAAGACCAAAATTAACAATGATTTAAGCAGACTGTGGTTATTTCTCCCTCATATGAAGGCCCAAGTTGGCTTGGCAGCTTTTCTCTGTGAAACCATTGCTGGCCCAACCTTACTCTGTATTTTCTCTCTGCAATACTCCACGCGTAGTTTTCATTGCACAGTCCAAGGCAGCTGTTCCAACTCCCACCATCACCTTTGCATTCCAGCTAGCAGGAAGAAGAAAGATAAATGAGATGGCATGCTCCTTTCTTTTAAGAACACAACCTGAAAGCTGCATATCTTTCTTACACTTACTAATACATGCCATTGTCCAGAACTGGATGACACAGCCACAACTAGCTGCAAGAAAGCTAACAAAACAAATGTTCTCAGGTTTCTGTGTGGCCATGTGGTCAATTAAAATCCTACTACTATAGAAGAAGGTAAATGAATATTGGGAGACAACTAGAGGATTCCCAAAATAGGGAGTGAGGGGCTAGATTCTGGAAAGGCAAAAAAATACAAGTCAAATGTCCAGTACAGACAGGAAGACTTGGGGGAAGAGAGTTTTAATCATCTGTGTAAGAGATCATAAGGTCAGAAATAAGGCCATGAACAGGAGGATGGGAGCAAGTGTTCATGATATGAATGACTCCAACTCTTCAGGATTTGGAGACTGATGGTACCTAGGAAATAAGAGAAGGAGAGAGGAAAAGGAGGAATCTCAGTTTTCTGACTTTGGTGATGAGGTTGATCTTTGTGCCATTCTCAAATAAGAACTATAATGGGAAATACATATGTTACCTTAAGGTCTGTGTGACATTCCAGTGGAGATGCCCCGTGGTCGGTGAAGTACATGGTTCTTGACACGAAACTGATGGATTTGATAGTTGTCAGAATATTGGTGGTAGTTGAAACTGTGGAAGAGAATTACATCACCAGGGGAGAACATGATGCTTGAGACTAAAAGAAGACTAAGCGTAGAGGCTTAAATTAACCTGAGAGCACAGAACCAAAGTTGTTAACCAACCTCACAGCTACAAGGAAAGCTATCAAATCACAGTGCCAGTGACAACAGCTGTGTAAGCCACCTCCCAGTACATCCCTGCCTCCTAACTCGTCTTTGCAAGCTAAAACACTTAATAAGCACTCACTGGACAGAAACTCAAAAATTTTCTGTAAATGCTGACTGGAGTGAGTTCATCAGCAGAATAGATTATCACTGACATAACACAATCCATGGGCTCAATGAGGAGCTTGCTTCAAGCCATTTCTCCCCCACTGAACTGACAAACCATTATTAACCAGAAATGTCTTTTTGTTAAACATTTCTTTCATTGGAGGCCCATTCCACCAGAGGAATATTCCATTAAACTCCCTATATCTCAGGTAGTGCATTTTCCAAATCATTTTCGTATCTGAAAGGAGAAGAGGGAGCCCTGCAGAAGAGTTGAAGACTGCAGAAGGAGGCTATTCTATAAAAATTCACTGCCTTACAATCTGCAATGTATTGCATCTACTCCTGTCTAGTACTCTCTGTATAACCTGAAAAACACATATTATAACAAACTAGAACAACCGTGCTTCAGAAATGTTTAGCCAACAATGGGTGGATCCTCACAAGTTTCACCCTCACGAAGTTTGTTCAGCAGGTCAGACTCCTTCTATATGAACAAAATAAACTCTTTTCATTTTGTAATCCCAAATATCCAGCCTGAGATTGTTTCTCATTTTCTTCTCCTTCCTTTCCTTTTTTCAGCATGTAAAATTACAGTTGTGGCCTCAATGAAACACTGTGGACAGATATGAATAATTTTTATCCATATGAGAAATAATTAGCATGTCAATTGATTGTCCCAGTAAAGTTCTGAGAGAACACACAGATGCTCTGTTCCCCTTTATTTCAAAAAGTCAAGTTTATGGAGTTATAATTTACATACAATGACATTTATCTTTTAAAAGTGTACAGCTTGATGAGTTCTGACAATTGTTTATAGTTGTTTAACCACCATCACAATAAAAATGTAGAAAAATTTTAGCACCCTAAGGAGTTCCCTTATCTTCAAAGTCAGTCCCCACACTGATTCCCAACTCCTGGCTTCCATTATCTGATTTATTTTTATAGTTTTGCCTTCTTCAGAACATCAAATGAATGGAATCCCAAAGTATGTACTCTTTTGTGTTCACTTCTTTCACTTAACGAAATGCTCTTGAGATTTAGCCATGTTGCAGAAATCTACAGTTTGTTCCTTTTTACTGTTGAGTAGTACGCCACTGTATGGATATACCACAGTTTGTTTATCCTTCCATCAGTTGATAGACATTTGGGTTGTTCCCAGTCTGCAGTTCTTAAAAATGAGTCAGCTATAAACATTTTCACACAGGCCTTGGTGTAGAGATATATGTTTTCATTTCCCTTGGGAGTGGGATTAAGAGGTTATACAGACAGTTTATGTTTGTTTAACTTTAACTCGAACTCCTGAGCTCAAACGATCCACCCGCCTCGGCCTCCCAAGTGCTAGGATTACAGGCGTGAACCACCGCGCCCGGCCTGTTTGTTTAACTTTAAAAGTAATGACTAAACTGTTTTCCAAAGTGGTGCTACCATTCTATATTCTCACTAGAAATTCATGAGAGCTCCAGCTCCTCCTTCTCACCAGCAATTTTTATTGTCTGTCTTTTAATTTTAGCCATTCAAGTGAGTATGTCATTGTGGATTTAATTTTCATTTCCTTGGTGACTAATAGTGTTGAATATTTTTTCATGTACTTATTCCCACCTTTATTAGGTGTCTGTTCAAACCTTTCCCCCCATTTTTCTCCCTGGACTCTCTCAGTATTTCTTTTTCTTTCCTTTTTTCTTTTCTTTAAGAGACAAGGTCTCTCTCTGTCACCCAGTCTGGAGTGCAGTGGCATGATCATGGCTCACTGCAACCTCGAACTCCTGGGCTCAAGCAATCCTCCTGCCTCAGCCTCCCTAGTAGCTAGGGCTACAGGTGCACACCATCATGCCTGGCTAATTTTTAAATTTTTTGTAGAGACAGGGTCTCACTATGTTGCCAAGGCTGGTCTCAAACTCCCTGGCCTCAAGCAATCCTCCTGCCTCAGCCTCCCAAAGTGCTGGTATTACAGGCATCAGCTACCACTTGCAGCCCAGAACTTTTCTTTAGATGAGAGTCCAGCTTTGTTACCATGATCATCTAAAATATCGTGACAAACAACCTAAGTCTTTTGATGAGACTGATCAAAAACCACAATGGGATAAGTCTGTCCCAGCTCTCAGAGACAGACCAATTCACCATCTGTATTTGTTCTGTCTGGACCCCTGGATGACTGGATGGTGACCACCAACACTGAGGGCAGATCTTTCCCTCTAGTTCACTCAGACTCACACATTAATCTCCTCTGGAAACATCTTCACAGATACACTCAAAATAATGTTTTACCAGGTTTCTAGGCATTCATTAATCCAATCAAGTTGACACCTAAAATTAAGTCCACTCTTGTCAATGTGGCACCCAAATGCATCTCCTTAAACCATACTTAATTTCCAAATAAAGACAATATCAAGGTAATAGTTCCCACCTAACATGATACAACTATCCTGCGTACAACCAAAAACACACACTGAGCCTTCCTCGGAATTCAGCTTTCAGGTTTCAGCATTCGGGATGATGGTGTGTGGGACTGCCTTTCAAGATTATGATTGGCACCAGCTGTTATTATACCTAGAAAATTAATAATTACATAATATCATTAAGTATTCTGTTTGTATTTCTCTAATTTTCTTAAAATATTTTGCCATTTGTTTGTTTGAATTGTGTTACAAATAATGTCCTAGCCTTACAATGAAATGATATGTCTTCTAAGCCTCATTTTATTTATAGATTCTCCCTTCATCTGTTTTTTTCTCGCTTTTTTAATTTTAATTAAAGAAACTGGGTTGTTTGTTCTACAAAATTCCCCACAGCCTGGATTTTGCTGAGCTACATCCCTGCAATGCCATTTGACAGGTTCTTCTCTTTTGTCTATTTCCTATAAATTGGTGGTTATATCCTGAGGCTTGATCAGATTCAGAGTTAGTCTTTTTGTTTGTTTTGCACGACTATATCATAGGTGGCAGTGGGTGCTTCAGGAGGCACTTCCTGTCTGTCTTTCTCTCTGTTTGGCTGTTATCAGTCCTCAGGAACCATTGCCTAGACCCATTACAGGTTAATAAGCAGCTACCACAGAGGTGCATGTTGGAGATTAACAAATGCATAACATAAGGTTTGACCTGGAAATAGTCTGCAGCCCACAGGGAGGTAAACTGCAGTGGGAGACATGTAGAAACTATGACAGTGCCACATACGTGTTGAAATTGAAAAATCTAAATGTAATACGAAATCACAAAGGAAGGTGATAACCAGCATTCTTCAGACCCTGGCCACATACCAGCATGAGAAAGCCCCCAATATGATTTCATATGCACAATGTTTTCCTATAAATCAATAGAATAATGACACACCACATGTTTTCACCTCAGTTGCATAAATATAGTTTAAATACAATATGGTTCACCAGCGGGACATGAACAAAAGATATGAACATATTAGTGGACAGCAAACTTGATATTGTCACTAGTCAATGTCCTCTTACCTCCCACCCCAATGGTCAATGCCGTCCTAGACTATATGAACATGATTACCATAACCAGACTCTGAAAGTCAATGACTCTGCTCTATTCCTCACTGGGCAAGCCATCCCATGAGAACTACGAGAGGGAAATATACAAAGAAAAATACAATCTGAGGACAAAAGCAGGAATGAAGGAGGGACATGACATGACAAGTGTGTTAATGAGGAGTAACTGGAAAGACTAGGGATACCAATCCCACAGAAGCCTTGGTGGCAGTGACTTGGCATCTCCCAGCATGTGAAGGGCTGCCATGTAGAAGGCAGCTAAGGCTTGCCCCGGAGTACAGTCAGGCAAAGAGGGGAGGTTATAGGATGGAAGAACAGTCTGAGCTGGCCAAAATGTGAAGGAGTGACTTAGGGGTAATAATTTCCTGTTAACTGGCAGCCAGTCACAGAAGGGATTTGAGCATCCAGTTCAGAGTTTGACCCATCTCTTCTAACCCTCCAATTTGAAGACTGTGAGTGTGAAGCAGCGAAGCTTCAAGCTTCCTGTTGTTCACCCCTAACCGATTTACTACTGAAATTCCCACAACAGTGTTGCAGTCGTGCACCTGTCTCCTCACGCCCCCCGCTGCTCTCTCCTTGCAGGGGACACCACTGTCTTCTTTATTGGCAACATGGGGCCTTTCCCTGCCTAATCCCTGGACACCCCTGCCTCCCACCCAAACCCTCCCTGTGTGTTTACCCTTATTTTCTTTCCCTTCTGTCTGTTCAAGAATAAACTTTTCAACTGCTTTTGACCCTTTCTAGTCTTCAGCCCACTGCAATCTGCCTTTTACATCTACCCATGTTACTAAAAATTCTCGGGAAAGTTCACTATCAACTTTCCAATCAATGGAAAGTATTTCCGCAAAAGTCATCCCACTGTAGCTAGCAGAGGTAGCACGTAGGGAGGAAATCATGAGAAATGAGACAGGAGAAATAAGAGAGTCAGAGGTTGGATCTGAGGCGTTTGTTTTTTTCTTTTCTCAGTTTTTAATTTTTTCAAATCTTTAAAAATTGTGGTAAAATACATAGAGCATAAAATTTACCATCTTAACCATTTTTAAGTGTTCACTTCAGTGGAACCTTGAAGACATTATGCTAAGTGAATCTATGTTTTTTTAAAGCAAAGTCCATAGACTACTTGCATGAGAAACACACCTGGGGCTTGATAAAAAATGTGCATCTTCAGGTCCCAGTCCAGACCACGTGTCTGAAATTTGGGGGGTGGAACTCACAAATTTGTGTTTTTGTTGATGATTACACAGAAAGTTTGAAAAACACTGGGCTACATCATGTAGCAGATTTGGTCAACAGGAGACCATTCAAGCTGGCTTCATGCCCTTTTGCCATTTTTCCATAGTGTGTGTTTGTTTCTTTGTTTGTTTGTTTAGTGCTTTCTTGCTTTGAAGCACAACAAGATGTTCCAGGCTCATCTTGTGCTTTCTCTACCCACCGCGGACTTGACCAATTATACTTCAAGGAGCCCTAGTGTAAAAGACTAAAAGAGTAGAAAATGGTGTTATAAGTGCCAATCTGGGCATCAGATGGGCTCCTTGCTATGGGGCTGTCATTGCTCCCAGTCTCTCTCAGTGGAGAGAATTAAGGCACACACACACACACACACATACACACACATCACATCACATTTATACCTGCACATGTATCTCTTCCTATCTACATACTGAAAACCATGAATTTACCAATACCGCCAATCCCAATCTAATACCACAAATCACAGGGATCATTGCAGTTTCTTCTCTCTCTGTACTTGTAATTTCCTTCTCAGGCAGTGAAAAGCCTGGCTTCCAGCACCCTTAACAATATTTACCTATTTACTCAGTCCCAGTGTTTGTACCTTATCTTCCATCTTCACTGCCAACCCCTCCTGCTCCAGCCCCATTCCCATTCCCAGCTTCCTCCCACGGGATGCCTTCCTCAGCTCGCCTGGCCTTGACGAGCCACATCAGGACACGCCCTGTCCCGCCCTGTCCCGCACGGACACTGTCTTCACCCAGCGCTGGCTCTACCCCAACCTTGGGCTAGAGAAGCTCCTCGCCCTCCTGCAGATGGTTTAGGATTGAATTGTTCAGGAAGAGATGCGAAAAGAGGACGCAGGAGGGAAGAAAAGAGAGGGAAGGGTGAAAGAAATAGGAAGAAGACATACTAGACTTATGGTACAGAGGCAAAATAGATGAGCGTGGGTTCGAGACACCAGCTAGGAATCTTACATTCCACGTTAAGGATGGTGATAGTTTTATAGGATTGTGGTAGCGAGATAGAGAGAAGTGAATCTATTTGAGAAACGTTTAGGAAGTAAAATGAACAGAACCTGATTACTGGTTAAATATTAATATAAAGGGTAGGGGAAAGGGAGAGGGTAGCATTGAGGGTGACTAAGGTTTCCAGCTTCATAACTTGATGGAGTTATAAGACACTACTGATGAGCAGAACACTGGAAAAGAACCACATTCCACATATCCACATATCTCCTATCTCTGTTATGAAGCATTAACATAGCTCCTTTCTATTATAGTTGTTTATATGCATGTGAGTTTCTGAAATCAAGGCTTTTCAGAGGTTGGCAAACTATGAACCACAGATCACGTTGCAGCCTGTTTTTTGTGTGGTGCACAAGCTAAGAATAGTATTTACATTTTTAAGAGTGTTAAAAAGAAAACAGACATAAAGATATGTGACATAGACCATAAGTGGCCTGCAAAGTCTAAAATATTTGCTCCCCAGCCTTGCATTGAAAAAGTTTGTGGATCCCTGCTCTATGTACTTCATTTTGTTTTATTAGATTATGAATACATATTTATAAAATTGAACTTGATACTTGCAAACAAGATCCTCCAAGGAATTTTAAATTGTAAAGTAAAAATGATACATCAGGAAGCATAGATTTCATATGAGTCATATACAGAAAACTGTATCTTTAAAGTTCAGAAAAATGGAAAACTTTGTGCTTAGTCAACAAAAATTCATGGAGAGAAGATTTTGTAAAAACTTGAAAGTTCACTTTGTATGGTCTAACTGAAGGAATTTAAGCAGTCGTGAATTTTTATGGTGAAATGAACATATCATTAATCTTTCAAAATTATATATTGTAGGTGATATAGTCTAACCACCAAGTTTTGTCCCTCATAATTTCTCACTTTCACCTTTACTTTCCTTCCTGACAGCTACAGAAAAATGTTCTTTATGCTGAACATTATTATTTAAGTGGACAATAGCTCAACAATTTGGTAAATATGAAGCCATAATCTCTTGTGCTTACAATTGCACAGGGACAGAACCCAGTAATTTCTCCATGTAAAACAATTGCTTCACCTCTACAGACCCCCACCACAGTCTACATTGTGCCATGTCCTATAACATTTTCCTAGAATTAAGGTCTGGATATTTGTGCAGTTGGTTGCCTTTGGTAATTAATTTTATTTTCTCTAGTTTTCTTAAGAGGCAAGGTTACAGGAATTGCCATGTAAATGAATATGTAAGTTAGTAACTTAAGCTTATAGCCAAGGATACTGTATTTTTAATAGGATAGCAGCTGGGTTGATCTTTTTGCATACAGGTGGTTATAAACAAAACATATTAGTCATGGGAAAGGGAGAAAAAAAGGAAGAAAGGGTAAGACCTGTCCCCTGTCCCATCCATCCAATGAATTCATCTTTAAACATTCAGTTTAATGGAGACTTCCTTTATGAAGCTTTTTGTGAAACTTTATTTTTTGTAGAGATGGGGCCTAGCTATGTCGCCCAGGCTGATCTCCAACTCCTGGCCTCAAGTGATCCCCCTGCCTTGGCCTCCCAAAGCACTGGATTACAGGTGTGCGCCACCGTGCCTGGCCCTATGAAGCATTTTCTTATCCTTCCTCCACCAGTTGTTGAAGTTAGAGTTAACCACTTTTTTTATACCCCATTATACCTTGTTCTCACCTGTCCTCACCTGTCTTTCTGGTCTCCTTACCTATTACAGTGCCTGGCACAGACCAGGTACATTTGTCAGACAAGTAAATCCATGACTGGTTTGGAGTTCTTGGTAGATGACAACACCTGATGGGAGCAGCCAGGAAGACTCTTTTAGGATTAGAAAGAATCAAGAAAAAAAAGAGGACGCTGGATTTCGGATGTCCTAGGATTCACTCCTCCTCTGTGGTTTCTGCCTTCTGAGAGACCATGTGGGATGGCAGCAGAGATGGCTGAGTTGTCCCAATATCCATTCTCCCCTTCTTCCAAGGTGATGGAGTCCTCAACTTTTGCCTAAATACATGAACACCCAGAAGGGGGACTTCAATTCCCAGCCTCCGTTGTAGCTGGGTGTGGCCAGTGGGGCGTAGGCATCAGCTCATGGGGTGGTTTCCAGGCCTCCCATTCCTTTTCCCTCATTACCCAGCCTGAGTGACGAGGTCGAGGGCTACATCCTATGTATGGTGGGGCCGGGAGGCCAAAGGAGCCTGGGATCCCAAGGACTTCATGGTGCAGAACTGCCGCTCAAGCCTCAGGCTGCAAACTCTGGACTACTGCCTGAGAAGGAAATTAACTTCTATTTTTAAAAGTCATTCTTACTTTAGGTTTCCTTTATTCATTTCAGTCAGACCTGTTCCTAAACAGTGCAGGGCTCGTGTCGCCAGCCTGGGGAACCTAGTCACCTGCAAGCCACAGGGATTATAATAAAGTGCTCTGAAACAAGGCAAAGGTGTAGGGCTTTCTACCCCAACTCAGAGCTGGGTTTCAGGATTCCGTCTGGGGGAAGCTGGATTTGCAAAGTAGACGATGAGGGAAAATTCCCAGTTTTCTAAAAAAAGAAATGGGAGTGGGGGAAAGAGAGTTAGGACAAAACAGAGAGAGAGGCTGAGAGAAAATTAATGATTTTGTCAAGCCTCTCCCAACTCCCTCCTCTTTCCCCAGAAATGGGAATAGAATGTAAAGAAGGGAAGGTTAAGATTTCTACCCTAACTGAGGAAAGCTACAAACATTAGAGCTCAAAGAGACAATAAGGAATATCAAGGCCAACCCCATAATTTTGCATATGAAGAAAGTGAGGTTCAGGGAGAAGAAAATACTTTATTCAAATCACACAGCTATTAGGATCAAAGCCAATACTGGATCCTAATACGGAATTTCCCATCTTATTCAGTGTTCTCTTCGATTATTCATGGATTGTTAAAGATGGAAGAATGCTTAGAAATAATCTAGTCAACCTCCTCATTTTAAAGCAAGAAAAGATATATTGAGAGGGGTCAAATAATTTGCACAAAGTCACATAGTTGGCTTTTTATTACCAACCCCCAAGCTTCTCTTTCCTAGTCTTTGCATGTACATACAACGTGTTGGATAATTTCAAAAATTAAGAATAAATGTGCTTATTCAGTGGAGCGGAGAAGACAAGAAATATAGCAAATATAAAAACATGTCACCCCTAAGACTCAATTTATATTGGTCTATGAACAGTTAACAGTTTTCAACATCTAACACTTTTCTTCCTGTGCTAACTGGCAATCAAAGTTGTTTTGCAAAACTGTTTCGAACTCCCCAAGAGGGATACCATGTGTAAGTACACTTTAAATTTGCAAATGTTTTATCTTTGAACTCCTTAAATAGTAACACTATCAATCTTCATCTTTAAACTGCTTTGTTAAATTTGTTATCATGTGCTTAGACATACCCCTGTGTGTGTGTGTGTGTGTGTGTGTGTGTGTGAGTGACTACACAGAACTTGCCAGCAGGTCACGTGACTCCTGAAACTGTACCCTTCAAGTTACTGGGCACTTCCCTATGGAAATAACATTGGCTTTCACCCTTGTTGGAAACAGGGCAGAAGGAATGAGACCAAGGAGGAAATAAACTTGGATAAGAAGAAGCCATCATAACCCTGTGAATAACATTGACATGCGAGTTTCTGTGACTTGTAAGAGCACAGGGAGGAGACAGGGATTTTCCAGAAGGGCACTCACAGGGGAGGTAGAAGGAGGACCACATAGGGAGAGGGCCGGGCTACCGGTCAGCACGAGGACTCAGGAGAGGCAATCTGGGAAGTGCTGAGGGCAAGGCCACACTTTGAACCAGGGTCTGTGCCCTGCACTGGGAGGAAGTCTCTGAATATTTTCACCCTGCAACTCTCTGTCCAAGCGAGCACCAGTTGATGTCCTTGAAAACGTTGCTATTCGCCCAGTTCATTCTTATTGAGGCCAAACACGTTAGTTATGCAGATCACAAACAAAAGGGAATGTCTGTAGCTCTGGACACAGTCACGGACTCATTGTACTTTACACAGGAAGCTCCACGCTGAATGCTCAAATGTCATCCTCGAAAGGTCATCTCTAAGTACACAGAAGCAGACTAGGAACACAGGCAGCTCAGCTGAGCACTCAGCACATCAAACAAGAAAGCCACGCAGTTGTTCTCTCTCTACCCCAGCGGGATCAGGTACAGGCAGAAGCCCGGACTTTGCCCTCCGGCAGGCTGCCCTACGGAGAGGAAAGCAGTGCCTGGGGCTGAGGAGAGTGAGGCGGTCTAAGGAACCAGTCCTGCTACAGCCAAACTAGACTAGCCTGGGCCCTGATACCCTTGAACTTACATGTGCCTTTTTCTCCTTAATTACCCCGATTACCTCTGTGCTCCCAAGATAGTCCTTTTGCAAGGAGCATCCTTGCCTATGCCACCCACCCGCACAACATAAATCAGTGCTAAAGGGTTTGAATGGCTCTAGAGATCATGGGCTCAACCTTTCTCAACTATTCATCAAAGTCCACCTCCAATACCACCTCCTCCATAAAGATGCTGTGGTTCTTCTGTCTCTTACTCATTGGTACCTGGTAAGATACTGACCACATTCTGTTTTGTGTTAGGGTTATCTGTGTACCTATTTTCTGCATCCCCTACAGAGCTAGGTTAAAACCTAGAAATCTTAAATATTTTGGTGTGCTAAAAATCAAACAATATCATTCACAGTTTCCACAATTAAAGCTTTCATGCTTTTGGAGGAAAATATATCGTTCTTCACACAGACACACACACACACACACACACACACACACAACTTTTTTTCTCTGCTTTTCTAGTTTCCCATGTGTGTGCTTAGTGTGTCTAATGGGTCTTCCAACAGCCCTGATCCCCCCGACTAGTAGACTGTGAGCATTTTCAGGACAAAAGCAGCCTTCCTCCTCCCTAAGATTACACACGGAGCCCAGAGCACAGTAAAAACATGATAAATGTATGACGACATGAACAGAGACAGCATTGACTCCTGAGAGCCCCTCAATGACAAGCAAGAATGAAGTTGAAGGCCAGGTGCAGTGGCTCCCGCCTGTAATCCTAGCACTCTGGGAGGCCGAGGCCAGTGGATCGTTTGAGCTCAGGAGTTAGAGACCAGCCTGAGCAAGAGCGAGACCCCGTCTCTACTAAAAATAGAAAGAAATGATCTGGACAGCTAAAAATATATAGAAAAAATTAGCCGGGCATGGTGGTGCATGCCTGTAATCCCAGCTACTCGGGAGGCTGAGGCAGTAGGATTGCTTGCACCCAGGAGTTTGAGGTTGCTGTGAGCTAGGCTGACGCCACGGCACTCTAGCCCGGGCAACAAAGAGAGACTCTGTCTCAAAAAAAAAAAAAAAGAATGAAGTTGAAACGGCGCCATCCAAGGCTTCCCGGCGCCCCCAGAGACCACACAGCTCCCTTACCCAGGAAATAGCATGAGTCCCGCTAAGCAGACAGTACACAGTGCATGGCTTCCTGCCCTTCCTGTCCCTGCCACTCAGTGCCCTTGGCAGGAGCCTCCTGCCTGAGCCTTCTTTTAGGAAAGTGCTCTTGAGACAACAGCATTAACATTGCACAAACCTATACGTCTTTGGATTTTTCTGGGGGCTGCTGCTGAAATCCATTCAGCAAATGCCTCCAGATGCAGTTTCTCGGATGGCTGAAAAGGTTCTCTACTTTTGCTCCCTGTAGTATCACTCTCCACCCCCTCAATCGCAGCCCGGAAGGTGCACACCTCATTTCCTATGTTCATGATAATAGAAAGCTGCAGAGAACTCCAGCCGCTGTGGGCTGGTAGGGAGGACTGGCAGCAGGAGCACTGGAAAGCCTCTCCCACGCCCCCAGCTCCGCCCCGCTGTGCACACAGCAGCACCTTCACAGCCTCCTGGTCGTTGCTATCTGATTTCGGCCTAGATGCCCACAGGAGATGAAATACCCTAAGGAAGTCCAGCTGGACGGGTCTTTGAAGGTCACCGACTGACTCCAGGTCACAGTGGAACCCATGCTGGTTACAGTTCATACTGCTTCTGTGACTTCAGAACTCAGGGTATGGCTGGCTGGTGGAGAAGGTTGCAATTATATTTAATGCTGGTCTCTGGACATATTACTTAGGAATATTAACTTACGTAACTGCCTAAAGAGCTTCCCATCTGGGCTCGCAGTTGCTATAATATATTCTCGAGAGCCGTATCTTACCCACACCTTACTGACACCATGCTCTCCTAAAGCATTCACCCCTGAACTTCAGTAGGGCTTCCATTCTCCTTGAAGCATTCATTGAAAAGAAAAGTCTTTTATTCCCTTATAATTGTGTTAAACCATTGGCAAATAATTCTCAAAACATTTTTTTAAGTGCTCTTTCCATGTGAGAACCACGGAAGTGATGACCAGGGCTGTGAAGTTTTCGGTGACCAGGGGAGGCCTGATACAAGAGGTGAATAGTCACCACTATCCACAGTCACAGGCGTGTGTACTGGGCTGCAGTGCCCCCCCAAAATTCATATCCACGTAGAACCTGTAAATGCGACTTTATTTGGAAATAGGGTCTTTGCAGGTATAATCAAGTTAATATGAGGTCATCCTTGATCAGAAATGCTCCTTGTTGAAATTCAGCCCCTGTGCCATGAGGAAGCCCAAGCAGCCACGTGAAGAGTCCGTGGGGAGGAAGATGGAGACCCCAGCTCACAGCATCAGCTGAGCTCCAAGCAAGCAAGTAGCACCAATATCCAGCCATAAGAGTGAGACCATTTAAATCTTCCAGTCACCCCAATGCCCCAGCTGACACCATGTGAAGCAGAACTGCCCAGTCAACCCACAGAATCATGTGAAATAATAAAGTTGTTGTTTTAAGACACTAAGTTTTAGGGTGTTTTGCTATGCAGCAATAGATAACAAACGCACCAAACCCCCAGTTTATTCTTTGCAGTATCATTCTCTCCACTCTTCCTAGGCAAAGAAAAAAAGAGAAAAACATCTCTTTCAAGGCCAGATCATGGTGAGTGAGAGAGTTTCACTTAAACCTGTAGACAATGAGGAGTCATTGGAGAGTTTAAAGCAGAGAAATAACATGTTCTTGTTTGGAAAGGTCATCGGGGCTGTATATGCAGGACAGATCACCAGGAGCAAAACCAGAAGCAGTAGCACCTGTTAAAGGCCTGAATCAAAGTAATGAAAGTGAAGGTGGAAAGGAGGAAATGGATTTGAGCAATATTTAAAAGGAAAAATAACAATGTATACATAGGAAATGGAGAAAGAGAAGAGTGAAAATAATTTCCTGTTTCACCTTCCTTTCTTTCAGCATTGGAAGACTCAAATGGTGTGACTGGTAGCACTAGGGTTGGGGGAACCAGGCTGGCCCAGCTGGGAGATCGGTTACATGCAGGAGGATTATGCAGATAAATCAATATATTGAGGATAGTGGGAATGCAGTTTCTCAGTGTTAGAGACAGAAGTTACAAATATGAAAAGGAAAAACTGTGGTATTGGATTGGAATTGGAGGTATCAGTATGAAGTCAAGATTTCTTAAGATAGGTACGTGATAGACAGCTGACAGATACAGACAGATGATAGAGAAATAGAAAAGTATGAGTGTGTTGTATGTCCTAGCTCTGCTCACTGGAGGGCCTGGAATCAATGAAACTCCAGTTGTAATGAGCATCCCAGCATCCAGATCTCAGTCTCTAAATACCATTTTCCGCTAAAAGGAACCGGGGCTCCTTAGAGAAATGTCTGGTTCCAGGGCTGCAGAAGAGAAAGATGAGCCTGGAACTTTGTTGTGCCAAGAAGTAAGGAAGCACTCAGAGAATTATGAGGATATGTCCAAAGGACACAGGAGCCAGTTCCCATTCACCAAATCTGAGATGAGTTGAGCATTAAAATAAAGAATGGTTGTAACTGATTATAGTCCATTGAAAAAAATCAAAATTCATGAATCCATACGTATATAAACACATGAATAATTAAATATATGAGGGTGAAGAGAAAAGTCTAACTTATAGTAGAATGGCAACTAATAAGTGTAGAAGAAATGATGAAATTAGAAAATCATTATTAGGCAACCATCATAGATGTAACTAATTTAAACAGAATCATCATTGGATGGGAAAATTAGTAGGTGAAAATTTGATGAGACTATAGACAGTGCTTCCCCTAAATATTGATTAATTGCTTATTAATTTATAAGTACAAACTACTTACTAATTAACTCTATAATGGAGAAAGCTAGCTAACACCATCTTAATCAAGTGATAAAATATAATGTTATCTGTAACAGGATAAATCCACATTAAGTTACTCCTGATAAACTAAGAAAAGACAACATTACTTCCATGAAATTCCTGCCAAAAATGTGTTATCTATCCGTTCTAAGTATGCAGTATATTTTTAAAAAAGCATTATCCAAATCTGAGCATGAGGAAATATCAGACAAACCCAAACTGAGGGACATTCTACATAGTAATTCGACTGTTCTCTTTTTAAAATTGTTGAGGTTGTGAAAACTAAGGAAAGGATGAGAAAATATTTCAGATTAAGGGAGGCTAAAAGAAGACATACTGACTAAATACAACGCATGATCCTGGGGTGGATTCTGGAATTATAAAGAAGATTATTGGGACAATTAGTGACATCCAAATGGGGTCTATGGATTAGATGGCTATGTTACATCAATGTAATCTTGGTAGTTGCATTCTGGTTATATGAATGTCCTTGTTTAAGGAAATACACACTGAAGCAGTAAAGGCTGATGGGGCACCATATTGGCAACTACTCTCACCTGGTTCAGAAAAAAAAATAAGATATAAAAATACATAGATAGAATGAGAAGAAATGTAAAATGTTAGCAATTAGGGAATCTGGATGAAGGATGTATGGAAGTTCTTGTACTATTCTTACAACTTTTCTATAAGTTTGAAATTATTTCAAAATAAAAGTGAAAAATGTATCAATACTCTAGAAAATGCAAACTCATCTGTGCTGATGGAAAGCAGATCACTGGTTGTCTGGGTGGGGAGGGGCCAGAGGGAGGAATTAGGACTATGAAGCTGCACAAGGACACTTTGGGAGGTGATAGATGTGTTGATTATCTTGACTGAATCAATGGCTCCCTGGTGTAAACATATATCAAAAATATATTGTATATATCAAAACATTTATTAATAAGTAAAATAACATGAAAGAATTATTTTTAAAATTTTCTAATATTTGCCAAAGGAATCCAACCTATCTCTTCATCCTGTGAATACTTTTCTTGCCTTGCTTTTCCATATTCCTGGAATGCCCTATCTCAGCAATTTCCTCCATCACAGCTACTCCCACCATTCAGGAAGGGAATGGATTTCCAACTCCATCGACTCCTACACTGAAATCTGCTGTATCTTTCATTCATTCAAATCTTATTATCACAATGCATACAACGGAAGTCTACAATCTTTCCTATCATTATAGTTATAATTGTTTTGATTGTTCATTTTTATATTTTTTGCTTATTTTTACATTAGGATTGAATGAAGATGTTTAAGTCCCTAAAGAGTAATGTATTATTAAGGAGCATCACACAGCGCCTACCCCGGTATAATCAGGTAGGAGGAAGAACACATGCATGTGGCTGAGAAAGGGGGCTGGAGTCAGGAGGCTGATTATAGCCCCAGTTCTACCACTAACTAGCTAACAAAGCCAGGATGCTTTGCTTCACGTCCTTAGATTAAGTTGCTACACATGTCAAAACAAGGGTGGATTAAATGTCATCTTTAAAATGGTCTCAAAAAAAAAAAAATGTTCTCAATTTTTAGATTATTTGAGTAGTGACCACTAGATGGAACCCATGAACCCATGTCCATACTAGTGTTTGATGCCACAGGCCAGTATATAGGAAAAACAAGAGAAATCGTCCCGCTTGGACAACGGTGTTCTTGTGTTTGGCATCTGGGCTAGCAAATCAGTGCTCAGAGGAAGTCAGGCCAAAGCACAAGCCATAGACATTTTCTGTTCGCCTCCTTACTAAAGCCCAAGGCTCTTTAACATGAAGTATACAAATCCTGTACGATTTTCTGTTATCTGAAGTGAAACATATTCAAAGTTCTACATATTTTTAGCCAAATAAACTAAAAGGAATGTTGTTTTGAAAAAAGGGGGATTCTAGTCACTTATTTCAAAGGCCTTCAAGGATATGGAGAGAATTTGTGTTTTTTAGAATTTGGAAATAAAATTTCTGAGATTGATCAAAATGAATGAGAAGAAAACAAGCTGTAAGTAGATACAAAAACTGTTATTTTGTGTCACTTTTATATGTTAATAAATTAACTCTGTTAACATTTATTGAACAGAGAAACATCGAACGCTACAGTTATTACTGATTCCTTAATAAGTGTTTGCAAGTCACACATATAAGTGACATACCACGTACTCCCGAAATAATCCTTTCCTTTTACCACTGAAGTGTCCTGCTGAATATTTCAAAACTTTCTGTAAAGTGACTTCAGCATCTGGGTATTCCCTTCTAGTGCCCACCCTTAGTTGTCACTGGACACCCTCTGCCATTGGGAAGCTCACTACAATTCTAGAACAAACCTAGATACTTAAGAATGATTAAGGACGATGATGATGAATGATAATAAGACTCTGATATTAATACAATTCATATATCTCAAGCTCATTCAGATCCATAAAACACATTGAGAAAATAGTATTTGGCAAGAATTTTAATTCCTTTATTCCCCACAACATCTTTGTAGGTAGTCATTTTTAATACCATTTTATAGATGATGAAACAGAATCTTAATAATACAAGTGGCAAGGCCAGAATTCAAATCCAAGTCTTTTGATTTCAAGTGCAGTTCTTGACAACACACAGTGATGGAGGGTGTGCTCAATTACCTGAGCCCTGACACAGAAGGTCGCGCTCCACACAGGTGAGCTAGCGTGAAGCTGCAGGACAGTCCCCTCCCTCCTTGTTGGAGCTGTTCTGGTCTTCCCCATCACAATTATTATTCTTTTTCACGCAGCAAAGAAGAATCTGATAGAAGAGTACACAGTAGCACAATCACTTGCAATCAATAGTGCAAGGTGACATAACCCCCCTAATGGGTAGCAAATGAAGGAAAAATTGTATCAAACCATTGGCAAATAGCAACAAAATTACTAAAAGGAAACTTCCATTGTCCCCAACCCAAACCAGAGAAAGAAAACTTGTCTGAGGGACTTAGGCTGCATGCAGCTCACCACAGTGCCAAAGACCTGTTTTCTTAAAAAGGGATATTGAAAATAATGAATTCTCTGAGCTACATGAGGTGGGGGTTTTAAGCATTTTTCTTTTTGCCCACGAACCGGAGTAGGATGTGGACTGGCTTCAGCTGATCCTCATCAAAGCAGCTGGTTCGACAGCTTGGTTTCACTCAAGAAAGCAAGGAAGGGAAGTGAGAATGTGGAAAAGGATACTGAAATTTTCCCCTAAGGTTTCATAAAGTTGATGTCTTTCACCATGACTTCTGCAGTTCAAGAAACAAGTTACAGCCCGGTCACTTTCATATCAAACCAAGGGATTGTCCTTTGAACAGAGAAGTCTCTCACGAGGAAAGTGCAGGTCCCGTCCAGGTAGGAAGAAAGCTTGGTCTGCTGAGCTGCAGGCAGAGGAGCCGGCAGGCTGTCCTACTTCATTCCCTAGGCCATCCCAGCCCCATCCCATCCCAGGAACAAGAGCCAGGGCTCCGTCTGTGAGCCCAGTCTGCTGGCGGAGCCTTGGCAGGCCCTTTTATTTTGGCAAAGGCTGAACCAAAAGAGAAGTTTCCTTGCACTATTTACTTTTCCTCTTATAAAATCTCCGTCTCAGCACAATCGGTAAGAAGGCAGACTTCACTCCCACTTCCCAGTTTCTAGTCTGGTTGTTTCCAGCTTGTTCAGTGGGAAGAAATTCCTTCGTGACCTCAGCATTCCTTTCTGACAATTACCAATGCCTCAGCAGACCTGGGAAGCTTCATCCTGTCTCTCCGTGTCACCCTGGAGGTCTTTCTTATCCACAATAAGACTGAAAGTTTTTTGTTGTTTTTTTTTTTTAAAGGCTGTAATAAGCTACCTTGTCTCTATGAGATTCTGTAACAGTGAATTCCAAGAATTAATTATCTCATCTATTTAAAAGTTTTAAAAGTTTCTTCTTCATCATTTAAAGCATGTTGCCTTGGCAGGGGCCTCAAGAGGACTGACACAGGTCACCAGGCTGAGTTTAATTAAAGGATTTTCGTGTCAACAGCAGAGAATAACAGTCTCACTTCTCTAACTCAGCAGGAGACTTTGATTAAAGTGAGAAATAGTCATTATCCCAGGGAGCATGCTCTCCTCCTGTCTCCTCTCCCAGACCTTCTGCAGGTGTCCCCCCCCACACCAAGGAAGAAGGGGGTGCAGGAAGGAAACGCTATAGTTACCTAGGACCGTGGCTGGGCTGCACAGGGGAGAGAAGACTTGCTCACGGGAATGGAAAGACGACTTCTGTCTGGAGCTTAAAAACCAATTACATGATGCGTAAATGGTTTCACTAAAAAGCAGTGAAATTTTAAAAAGTTAACAAGGCAGTTTTTTTTTCCCCAATTCCTAGAAAATATTTCTATTTATTATACTAAGTTAATTACAAAGTTTTACTTATTTAATTTTCGTTAAATTATTTTGTGAATAGGAAACATGGTACAAGGGTATACAGTGAAAAGTAATCTTCCTCCCCGCTCAGGGCCCTGGCCACCCATCTCCAGTTTTCTTGCATAGCCTTGCAAAGATATTTTACCCAGTTATAGGCTTAAGTGTCTATGTGTATATATATGCATGTATGTGTATGAGTTTATTGTTGATCTGAAATTCAAATTTAACCATGTGTCCTGGGTTTAATCTGGCAACCCTATGCTGACTTTAACCCTGTACTCAGCTCTGTCTGTGCCACACTGAGAGTGTAAATCACCACTGAGGCACGGGAGAGAGCAGCCTAGCATGTTTGGAAAGTCTTGGCCACATATGACACATGTATGTATATAGGTATGTATACACACATATCTATAATGATTTATGTATATATAGTTCAATATGAGTTCGTGCTGATGTCTCTGACTCTGATCCAGTACCAGAAGTGTCTTCTAGCCTTCCCTCTTTGCCTATCTATAACTTCCACCTCCGACAATGAAAATCCTGGCCCCCACTATCCATTTACTTATTTGTCCATTATTACTGATGGTACATGTAAAACTGTTTCAGAATTATTAAGCCACCTGGCCGGACACGGTGGCTCATGCCTGTAATCCTAGCACCCTGGGAAGCGGAGGTGGGAAGCTCTCCTGAGCTCAGGAGTTCGAGACCAGCCTGAGTAATAGTGAGATCCCATTTCTACAAAAAATAATTAGCCAGGCATGGTGGCACACGCCTATAGTCCCAGCTACTTGGAAGACTGAGGCAGGAGGACCACTTGAGCCCAAGAGCTTGAGGTTGTGGTGAGCTACAGTGATGCCACTGCACTCTAGAATTGGTAACTCGTACTCCCATGAGAAAAATTTTCAACTGGGTGCAGTGTTTCTGTACAGTTCCTTTTGTCTTTAGCCTTATAATTGCAAGTAAAAACAGTGTTTGCAAAGTTACTTTGGCACGCCCCTTTTCTCCATGCCCTTCAGTAATGTGATGACATACAGTTAGATTCATTCATCAAAGTCTGCATTCCATCTTTGGATCTCCTAGCATCCTGGTTGATATATTTTTTTATTGTATACATTACAGTTCCCTCTTTGTGATGGACGGTTTTGTGGGTCTTGACACATGCAGAGCCATTTATCCACCATCTATCTTAGTGTCACACAGCACAGTTCCATCACCAAAAAAATTCGTATTCTAGTGCCTATTCTAGTTCCTTTCTCCTGCATCCTGGTTAGTAGGGATGGGGGAGCAGGATTCTGATTTACAGGTTAGTTTGCTGTAAGAACTTGATCCTTTAGAAAACTCTGTCATAATATAGCTTTGGGGAGGCGGGTGAGGAGCCCCTGGTGTCATGATGGTCCTTGGCACATGCTGGCTGGCATCAGCTTCTCCCTGGGGCCGTGACACTTGTTCACCTGATCACTGGCCCCCTACAGAGATCTGCTGAGATCTGTGGCTGGTGAACTTTTGGTCTGTTCTTTTGGCTTGGTTGGTGCTACCTATAACCGATCCATGCTACATGGGCATATGGGGCAGTTCAAGGATCTCCCTCTGTCTGATCATGCTGGCTCACCAAGCTTGCATTCGTGTGGCTGTACCCCCATTTAGCACAGGCAGCTTAGAACCCAGCACCCTCAAACGGGAGTAAGTCAGGGTGGTGAGGTAAAAGTGCTCAAGTGGTTGGTGATGGGAGGCTAGAGTCCCCCCACCCTCAGTGCCCCCATTCTAAGCTCTCACATCTCCCCCTCTGCCAGCCAAAGCCAGGAGGGAGGAAATCAGAACCACAACTGCTACTCTCACGAACCTCACTCCCTTCCTCCTATTAGTCTTGTCACAATTCCAACAGGGGAGAGAAGAACTGGCTTCTTCCCTTCCCTCTCCTGCCTGGACCACGTCCTTATGCAAACTTGATGGAGTCTATTCTGGAGTTGACAACTATGGCTCTTGGGCCTCTCCTGTTTTCAGACAAGCTGAGAATGTGAAAACCATTTTAAATGGTTGGAGAAAAATAAGAAGAATATGTTGTGATGCATGAAAATTATAGGAGACTCAAATTTCAGAGTCTAGAAACTTGTTAGAACACAACTGTGCTCAGCCATTTACTTATTATCTATGGTTGCTTTTAAAGCTAACACCACAGACTTGAGCAGTTGTGACAGAGCCTGTATGTGGCACTCCCAGGATTTCACACTGTTGCTCAGTGTACTATAAATCTCAGTGACACAGTTACAACTAGACAGTATTTCTAGTACCACACACTTTGCCAAACCATGACATTTTGTTTTACTTTAAATACCAGTGCATACCCATTATGTCAAAACAAGAAGAGAAAAGTGAATTTCGAATGTCACACTTTTAAGGCATATGGAGTGAGAATTATTTTGTTATTGCGTTAAATGGCAAAGCGTTGTGTTTATTATGACATTGTAGCTGTGCTAAAAGAATATACTACACAGCAACAATCATCAGGCTAAGCATTCATTGTGATATGTCCAACTCAGAAAGCAAGGGTCAGAAAAAAATTAGAATATTTAAAATGAAAATATCTCATCACACCACAATTCTTTTACAAAAACAAAACATAAAAATTAGATGCAATCAAAATAGGTTTCTGAGTGACCCATTTGTTAACAAAGCGAGGCAAATCATTCTCTGATGGTGAGTTAATTAAATCGTGTTTGTTTACAGCAGCTAAAGAAATGTGTCCAAAGAAAACAAACTTCTTTAAGACCATTAGTCTTTCCGTGACAATAGTTCCTGGTAGAGTTGAAGATGTTGGAAGCAATGTCAATAGTCAATTAAAGGACAAGACAAATAATTCGAGTGGTTTTCCTGGGCTCCTGATGAGCCACAGATGTCACTGATACTACTCATTTGTTTATCTCAGAAATCAGTGTGAGTTGAAGTGACTGAAAAATTAATCTCCATGAATAGTCTGTGTGGAAGAACTCACACAAAAAGTTCTGCAGTCCTGTGCTTCTTAAGCTTCAATGTGCACACAGACCACCTGGGAAGCTTGTGACGATGCAGATTGGTATTCAGTAGGTCTGGGATTCCCAGAATGTGGAAAGTGCTCTGCTGGTGGAGCACGTTTTGACTAGCAAAGCTGCAGGATACTTAGAATTTGGCTATTTTTGCAACTTAAAGCTGTCACCCGCAGGTAAGGCTAAGAAACACATTAAAAAGTGGTAAAAAATACTTCTACTACTTCATGCATAAAAGATATAGAGGTAAATAATACAATGTATCTTGGTCAGATGTTGAAATGTTAGTGGGTTAGTACACAACACATCTTTTTCCTGTCTGAATTCAAAACCAATGAAGCTGTAAGACATATGGAGATCAAAATGTCACATTTAATACTGATAAAGCCATTTAGAGAAAGTGCCTTAAATCTGGGCCAAGTGGGCTTGCTAGTGCTCCTCTGAATTGAATGATATAAAAATTGACTGTCTAAAATAACGAGTCGGACTCATGGACAGAGCCTGGGCCGCAGGCTCACTGCATGGCCAAGAGCTAGTGAGAACACACAGTCTCTGCACACAGCACATCCCCGAAAGAGAGGGCGACAGGCTGAGCCCACACACCCGGCCCCTGGAAGGAGCCACTGAGGAGTCAGAGAGAAGTGAGGAGTCAGAGAAGAGTTATTTTAAAAAAATCTCTCCACGTGGAACGAGGAAAGCCTGCAACCCACTCAATCCTTGCACGACTTCAGAAGACCTTCAGGGTAGATTAAGAGGGACAGCACTTGTTTGCTGTCACCAGATGACTCCCTCATCCAGTTATACTCTCAACCCAAGGTTTTCTAACATATCTCCCACAAACAGATTTACTTCTAAAAATGCAGAATAGAGCAGGGTTGTGTGTCCACATCGGAGCTGCCACAGGGCTGGGAAAGAGAGTAATGGGGCCTTGTTAGCTTCTAGAGACGAAGATTCATCTGATTGTAAATACCCAAATGTAAGAAGGGGTTCCAAACGCTGGTGAGTCAAAAAAGAAATGAAAACTGACCCATGTCTTGCAGTCAGGGCCCCACCTGGAAATTGGAAGGTGATCCTCCACCTGTGCAGGCCCTGCTGCTCTGCACCTGTGAGTACTGCCTGCTTGCCAGGAGTTCCTTTGTGCTCTTGACTTTGGCAA
The DNA here is from genome assembly GCA_028533085.1 of Varecia variegata. Taxonomy (NCBI): domain Eukaryota; kingdom Metazoa; phylum Chordata; class Mammalia; order Primates; family Lemuridae; genus Varecia; species Varecia variegata. The sequence goes on along the minus strand of CM052440.1, from coordinate 76,447,527 downwards.
TGCAGCTGAAGGGCTCCCGCCCACTCCACCTTAGTGGCCAGACTGTGACCTCCTTTCACGTCTCCCAGTGCCTCATCTGATGGTGTCCTCCACGGTCTCTTTCCCTGGAGAGAACCACGTACCTCCTCATCAAACTGCCACCTGTGATGTTCCTCTCACCCACCATCCCAGGGACATGTGACTCACATCATCCTAGCAGGTTTCCCAACTCTCCCTCCAGCAGACTCCCCTCTTTCCCTGAGGAGGTAGTCCACTGACCCAAGTCACTAAACCAATCTGAAGTTCGCTCTCTTTTCTGTATAACAAGGAAGTGATGGTAACTGGCTCTTATATGTTCCTTCCGACTCTGAAATTCTATGATTCAGTGGTTGTGGGTTTACTGGATACCCAAGAAAAAGTAGAGCTGGTGTTTTACTAGTCTTGCCAATTTTTGTAAATGTTTTTAATCGCTGACAGACCACTTAATCAAAATTAAAATGTTACACAACGTCCCACACTCAGAATCAGTAAAAAAATAAAAAATAAAAAATAAAAAATTCAATTCTTTCTAAAACTGTGAAGATTTTGTGGATGCTTATATTATGTTGAGCTACAAATGCCTTTATTAAATGAAGAAGCATTCAAACCCATTTAATTTGGAGCTCCACTGTGGTAGTATATAAAAAAGAGCTTGAAGCAAGTGAGCTATAATCATTTCTTTGTTGATCTGTACCCTGAATAGCCAGTTCTGTTCTAATAGCATGCAGCTGGGGGTTTTGTTGGAGGAGGACAAAGATGCTTAACCACAACCATTAATATGTGTTTACCAATGTAATTTATCTCTACTCATTCTTCAATTACTATCTCTTATTTAAATATGGATATTTTGTTTCCAAGGGTGTGATTTTCATAAAACATTGGAGGACACATTCTCAGAGTTTAACTAGAATTTTAAGTACTAACCTTATGCTTGCTGCTTTTTGCAATCCTATAAGAGTTTGTTGGATTGATGTCAATTTCCCTTCCAGATTGATTGATTGATTGATTTTGGTGGAATCCAGCTAGAGGTTCAGCTAGAGAGGTTAAGTTGATGCAGCTAAATATATGGATTCAGAAAGAGGAAGTTGAAGTCTTATTGCCTGATGACATCTCTTGGAAAAGTGAGAGCCATGGTTACTTGCCAAGATCGTCAGAGCTGTTAGAAATCTAAAAGATTATCTATGATTCCCATATTTTACAGATGAGAAAACTGTGGCCTGGAGAGTTTGAGTGACTTGCTTTACATTTCTCTGAGAACGTCCTACAGATAACAGGACCAGAGAATTCAAGGTGTCTTTTAAGAAAAATAGTAGTTGAATACAGCGGAGGTAAAAATAACATGTTACCATAAGATAAGTAAGAAGAACAAAGATGAGCTGGATAATTGAATCTTATAGAAAGACCTGGAAGAAATAGTAAAAGTCAACTAATTCAAATATTCTTTACAAGTGAAGAAACAAGACCAGAGAGATTAAGAACTTTACCCAGGGTCACACAGGTGGTCAATGTCAGAGAGAGGACTTAGAATCCAGGAGTTTTCACTCAAATCGCCTCACTTTTTCCATCTCTCACTCTAAGATCATCTCAAATAGTCTGCTCCTTATTTTCAAAGAGTAGAAGTGAGCATCTGTAGAATCACAGAAGGCATTAGAACATAAAGCAGATAAGAGATTAATTTCCTGTCTGACAGTGATTTCCTGCAAAAAAAAAAAACCCTAAGATTATTTAGGTTCAATTAAAATTACTATGCTTCTTTTATGAAAAAATATAGTAATATAGGAGATAAAGTTGGTACCATATGAATAAAATGATTCCTGCCCTCCAGCTGCTCCTTTTCTGGGAAGACACAAACACCTTTTACTTCACTGAATGATAATTGTGAAAAGTGCCAAATAAGATGTATAAAATGGATTAAGAATTTAAGGACTACTGACGCCACGGCACTCACTCTAGCAACAAAGCGAGACTCTGTCTCAAAAAAAAAAAAAAAAAAAAGAAAGAATTTAAGGACTAGAGAATAAAAATATATTTATCAGATATTAGATCCTTTTTAAAAATCTATATTTTTGACTTAATAAAGACTTTACCACTTGGAAATGGTGAAAAGGATTGAAAAGGATTCTAATTAAGGATAAGTCTCTCTTACGGAATATTGGTAAATAGATTAGCTTAATTATGACAAAATTTATTTACTTCTACCCATTAATACTGCTACAGTGCAATTTTTGTTTAGTGCCTTTACCCAGCTTTTAAATTGTACAACATATCCATATATAGAGATCACTTCTATGGCTTTTCTTGGGAACGATTTTACCTTCCTGATAAAATCTTTTTTATGTCTTGCTTCACCTAATATACAATCTTTATACAATCATTAGGCTAATCATCATCTCATCTAAGGGTAGCAGCAAGCCCTGAAGAAGTTGAGAATGGAGGAACATGGTCTCAAAATTGAGAAATCTAACAAAGTTAATGTATCCATTAAACTGCGTATTCGTGCATTCGCTCAACCAACAAATATTCATTGAGAAAATATTAGAGACTAAATATTCTCTAGAAATTGAAAATATAATAATAAAGCTTAAAATATCCTAAGAAAGAATTACAAAGACACCAAAATAATACACTGCTGTGTGATATAAGAAATATGGTCAAGGAATGTGAAACTTGATTGGCAGTCAGGGAATGCTTCTTTAAAGGAGAGGACAAAAGACTTAAATCTTGAGTTATATTCTTTATCTTGAGTGTGACTTCCAAGCCTCACTGGTTTGTTTTCACTGAACAAATATTTACTTAGTAACTATAGACACTATTTGGGCCATTAAGAAAAGTAAACACTAGCTTGCACGTTTTGGTTTTAATTATGAAGCATGTCTCAGAATGTAAACCTATTTTCTTCACTCACTATTCATTGCTCTACTTGACAAACTTTGAACAGATAAGACTCATTGAAAACTAGTAATTAATGAGTATATAAACACTTAAGAGTGCTATTAAAGTGTTTAAAAATCCTTAAGAGCCTTTACAAAGTTTACATTGTTTTCATATGAAAGGCAGAGAAAAGTTTCAGACCAGCTTCTATAGAAACAATTGCAAATGGATGGGACTGAATTACTGAGGTTTTACTTTAAATGGAAAGACATTAATAGCATTTAATATCCCGTTTTTGTTCATATTTGTTCTCGTAGGCTCCACATCAACCAAAATATGTTGTTTAGTTAGTTCATTTTTATGTTTGGTCATAAGTACTCTCTCTAAACTTTGATAAATAATGGGGGTTTATTTCTTCCTCAAATTAGGGATAAAAAAGGGTGAAAATTATCCCAGGTAAAAGGGCCCTAAGAAAAACACCAAAATATTGATAATGATTACCTTTGTTGTGAGATTGTGGGTGACTTTACTCTTTTGTATATAATTTTTGTATTTCCCAAGTGCTCTACAGTTAGCATGCCTTGCTTCTTTAAGAAAAAAATTGAAATAAAATTATAAAATACTTTAATACATCCTTCTAGCAGATTTAGCCTAAAATATTCATTTCAAGACCACTAATAGTTAAGGAACAAGCCCTTTTGTAAGCAGTTCAGTGTGGACCATATTTAATTTCAATCTCCGTATTATATATAGTGGCTTCACACACCCCCTGAATCAGACTGAGAATCTGAAGATCAGAAACGTGACAGGAGACTGAATAGCAAGAGTGAGCAGAGACCAGTGAGGTAGAGAGGGTTGTGGAGACCTGGTAATTGGTCTAGAAACCATGAGCTGGTGGGCAGTGGAAAGAGAAGTAGAAGGGACAGGTGCAGAAAGAAGCTGAGTCACCAGCGTGGCAGAGACTCATGCAGAGGGCAGCAGACATCCACTCTTCAGGGACAAGATAACGAAATTGATAGAGCTGCTTCTTATCAGAATAGCTCTTTAGTGCTCAGGGCGGCCTGTGTGTCCTATTTGTGATTGATGAGATTATTTTATTCTGTCTCTGTTTTTCTTATAACATAAGCCATCAACTGAGGCAATCTGAAGATGTATCTGGCATAAACAAATATATAGGGTGTATTCAATAAAATTAAAACAAACGACAGCAAAACACTGTAATAAATAGCCTAGAAGGTAAATTTTTTTCAGTGTTTTAAATTATTTCTTTAGGATTGCATTCTGGAATAAAAATGGACAGACCAAAGAGGTAAGAATTTTTTTCATAAATTGCTTTGATTACTATTACATTTTATTATTTTTGTATGATTTTCATATCTTTTCATTTCTTATTTTGTGAAATTTCTGTTTCTGTTCTGTGTCTGTATGACAGACACTGTATTTTGGCCAACCCAACCTCCAGTTGCAATGTGTTTCTCCATTACTTGACTCCACTATAGAGAGAGTAAAAGCTAAATTTTGATGTTCCACCCTTCCTTGTTGGAACGAGAAATAAATCTTCTGGTGCATTCTTCTCCAATTCTGTTTTCTCCCTGCTTGAACTGCCAGGAGATGCAGCAGTCATTTGAAACCAAAAAGATAAAAGCTACATACTAAGAATGATTGAGCCAAAAGGTTTACAGAGCCTGGAACATCAGTGATGTTTAGAGTCAATGTGTAATAAGCCTTCAGTTGATTCCCATGGGGCTTCTCGTTAATCAAGGAAAACAGTTCCTTTTATCTGTTAAGCCACTCTGGTATGTTTTGCTGTTTCTTTTAGCTAAATACAATTTTTACTATTATACCCATTTTTTCTTATGGCGGTCTATGCATATTCACTCCTATGTTTTCTGCTATGAGTTTTATAGTTTTCATTCTTATAACTATGTCTACAATCCATTTTGTAGTTAATTGTTGTATACAATGTGAAGTTTAAGTCTAACTTCACTCTTTTGCAGCTGCATATCCAGAACACTTCTTGAAAAGACGTTTCTTTTTTTTTTTTTTTTTCTTTTTGAGGCAAGAGTCTCACTCCGTCGCCCTGCCCTGGGTAGAGTGCCATGGCATCAGCATAGCACATGCAACCTCAAACTCCTGGGCTCAAGCGATTGATCCTTCTGCTTCAGCCAACCTTGTAGTTGGGACTACAGGCACACTCCACGACACTCAACTAATTTTTCTATTTTTGGTACAGACAGGATCTTGCTGTTGCTCAGACTAGTCTGGAACTCCTGAGCTCATGCAATCCTCCCTCCTCAGCCTCCCAAAGTGCTAGGATTACAGGCGTGAGCCACCGCGCTCTACCAAAAAGACTATTCTTTCTCTATTGAATTGTTGGACACTCTTGTCAAAAATCAGTTGACCAAAAATGTAAGAGTTTAATTCTAGAATCTCAATTCTGGTCTATATGTCTCTCCTTAATACTAGTAACGTACTATCTTGATTACTGTTGCCCTATAGTCAGTTTTGAAATTGTTACATGTGAGTCCTAGATTCAATCCCCATTTTCAAGATTGTTTTAGTTATTCTCGGTCTGTTGCAATTCCATATGCATTTTAGGATCAGCTTGCCAATTTCTGCAAAAAAGGCTGCTGGGATTTTAATAGAGACTATTTTGAAATTATAAATCAATTTATGGTGTATTGCCATCTTAACAATATTAAGTCTTCCAATCCATGAGCACAAGAAGTCTTTGCATTTATTTATATCTTCTTTCAATGATGTCTTGTAGTTTTCAGTGTACAAAACTTACACTTCCTTTGTTAAATTTATTCCTAAGTATATTATTCTACTTGTCACATACTACTTGATGAATTAATTATTCTCTTAGTCTTATTTTTGGATTGTTCATTGATGGTGTATAGAAATAGATTTTTATATATTTGTCTTGTATCTGAAACCTTGCTGAATTCATTTACTAATTTGTGTATGTGTGGCAGGGTTGGGGAAATTCCTTAAGATTTTCTATATATTATATAATATCATGTCACCTGTGAATACAGACATTTTTACTTCTTCCTTCCCAATCTGTATGTTTTTTATATCTTTTTCTTGCCTAATTACCCTAGCTAGAACCTCCAATACAATATTGAATAGCAGTGGCAAGAACAGACACCCTTGCCTTGTTCCTGATCTTAAGAATTCTTTCTGTGTTTCACCATTAAGTGTGATGTTAGCTGTGAGTTTTTTGTAGATGTCATTTATCAGATTATAGATGTTCCCTTCTATGCTTAGTTTATTGAGTGGTTTATATTATGAAATGGATTTGATTAAATGCTTTTTCTGCATCTATTGAGATGATCATGTTTTTTTGTCTTTATTCTATTAAGGTGGTATATTACATTAATTGATGTTCGTATGTTGAACAAACCTTGCATTGCTCAGATAAATACCACTTGGTCAATGTATAATTCTCTTTATATGTTGCTAGATTCAGTTTGCTGGCATTTTTGTTGAGAATATTTACATCTATAGTCATAAGGGATATTCGGTGGTAGTTTACTTGCAGTGTTTTTTGTCTAGTTTTGGGATCAAGGTAATACTGCCTTCATAGAATGATTTACAAAGTATTCCTTTCTCTTCTGTTTTTTTTTTTTTTGGAAGAGTTTGTAAAGGAATGGTGTCATTTTTTAAACATTTAGTAGATTTCTCCAGTAAAACTATCTGGGCCTGTGCTTTTCTTTATGGGACACTTTTTGATTATTAATTTAATTTCTTCATTTATTATAGGTCCATTCAAATAACCTATTTCTTTCCAAGTTAGTTTTGGGAGACTGTGTTTTTCTAGAAATTTTTCTATTTTATCTAGGTTACCTAATGTATTGGCATGTAATTATTCATAGTATTCCCTTATAATTCTTTTTATTTCTATAGGTCAGTAGTGATGTCCCCTCTTTCATTCTTGATTTTAGTAATTTGAGTCTTCCATCTTTTTTCTTGGTCAGCCCAGCTAAGGTTTGTCAAATTTGTTGATTTTTTTTCCAAAGAACCATCTTTTAGTTTTGTGGTTTTCTCTGTTTTTCTATTCTCTACTTCATTTATTTCTCTTATGACATTTATTGTCTCCTTCTTGGTGCTGGACTGGGGTTTAATTTTCTCCTCTCTTTCTAGTGTCTTAGGGGAGATGATTATGTTATTGTTTTGAGATCTTTCTTCTTTTTTAATGTAGGTACTTTACAGCTATAAATTTCCCTCTAAGCATGGCTTTGCTGTATTTTGTAAATTTTGATACGTTGCATTTTTGTTTTCATTTATCTCAAAGTATTTTCTGGTTTTCCTTGAGATTTCTTTGACTCACTGATAATTTAGGAATATGTTGTTTTAGTTCTACATATTTGTGAATTTTCCAGTTTCCTTTTACTGTTGATATCTAATTTCATTCCATTGTGGTCAGAGAATATACTTTGGAGGATTTTAATCCTTTTAATTTATTTAGTCTTGTTTTATGGCCTAACATATGGTCTATGCTAGAGAATGCTCCAGAAGTGCTTGAGAAGAATGTGTATTATGTTGTTGAGTAAAGTGTTCTATAGACATTTGTTAGGTCTAGTTTTTGTATAGTGTTGTCCAAGTCTTCTATTCCATTGTTAATTTTCTGTCTAATTGTTCTATCCATTATTGAAATTGAAGCACTAAAGTCTTTGTTATTGTTGAATTTTCTATATCTTTCCTCAATTCTGTCAGTTTTTGCTTAATATACTTTGGAGATCTGTTGTTAGGTGCATATATGCTAATAATTATTATAACTTTCTAATGGATTAACCTTGTTATCATTATAAAATGTCCTTATTTATCTTTAGTAATCATTTTTATCTTAAAGTCTATTTTGCCTTATGTATCTATAGTCACTTCAACTCTCTATTGGTCACTATTTGCATGGTGTATCTTTTTCTATCCATTTATTTCAATCTATTTGTTTGTTTGGATCTAAAGTGTGTCTCTTATAAACAGCATTTAGTTTGATCCTGTTTTTTAAATCCATTCTGCAATTTCTGTCTTTTAATCGAAATGTTTAATTCATTTACATTTAATGTAGTTACACATAAGGTAGAATTTCTGTGCCATTTTGCTATTTGTTTTGTATATGCCTTATGTTGTTTTTGTTCCTCTATTCCTCCATCATTGCCTTCCTTTGTATTATGTAGATATTTTCTAGTATACCATTTTAATTTTCTTGTATTTTTAATATATATATTAAAGCTATTAGTTGTTTTCTCGGGGATTAATATTAACATTTTAACTTATAAAATTATAGTTTAGATTAATACCAACTTAATTTCAACTCTATATAAAAATGTTGCTTCTATATAGTTCTGTTTCATTCTCCTTCTTGGCACTGTTATTGTCATACAAATTATGTCCTTATACATCATGTGCCCATCAGCACAGATTTATGATTATTGTTTTATGCAGTTGTTTTTTAAATCAGATAGAAGAAAAAAGAGTTAACACAAAAATACCTATATACTGTCTTTTATATTAACCTAGTTGCCTTTTCTAGTAAGTTTACATAGTTTGACATATACCCCAAAGATGAAACTAGCTACTGCTTTCCACTTACTTCTCCAGGTTTCCACCTTCACTTAGTTTGGAATCTTTACTTTTCTTATTTTTGTATGATTCATTGATGAATTTTAAAATATATATTGTGCGAATGTGTGCATATATTTGTGCATGTGTGTGTGTGTGTGTGTGTGTGTATCCAACATTTGTAGTTATGTTTGGTTGGAGGCCAGTTAAGGAAACTGGTTTCTCCATATTGCCAGAAAGCAAAGTGAAATTTTTATTCCTTTAATTATGCATGATTCAGAACTATCAGAAAACAGAGATACAGGGATCATCAAGAAGTGCTTCTCCAATTCCTTTTATTCTCTACTCCAAGAAAATATTCAGTAATACTGAATATTTTTCAATATTACTGATTTTAATCCTCTGTGGGGAGATAAATGTTTTCAAGCATCTAAGCAGTTCTGAACACCTAGTTGCTTGGTCTGGGTGGCCGGTAAAGAGGCATTTGCATGTGACCCTTACTTAAGCTCAGTAGACATAATAGTTTCAAACACAAGCAAGTGTTCTAACCCCTTTGAGCCTTCATGTGATATCCAGTAGAGCAAAAATGATTGCCAGTGATAATATTCACTCATAATTCTATTATTTCATTTAAACTAGATTCAGTGATCAGATTCCTCTCTGTTCCATAAAAGCAACATTAAGATAGAAAATAAAGATATCTTCTGAACCACGAGAGATTGCTTATACAGTATTACCTGTCCATTGTAGGAATATCTTTGTCTTTCTGGGAAAGATGTGCAGAAATCTTGATGAAACTGAAAGTGGGATGTGTAAATACAATTTAGCTATAGTTTGTCAATTTTATGCTTCCCTCCCCAAGAGAAGAGAATGTGTGATAAGTGATAAGGGATTTTTTGGTCCCCCAAAGGGGAAATTGACCAAGAGTGTCTCAGAAGAGGTAAACAAAATAGACATTAGGGCAGACACTGTCTTCCTCTTGCTCTGTTTCTTACAAACTCTCTGCTGTTATTTCAAATGTTACGTACAGCCTTTCATCTTATCACAGTGGCAAGATCTTGGGATCAATCTTTGGGATAGAATTAGATAAAAGAATACCTTTGATGTGCTTTGATTTTATGTCAATAAATATCAAATATTTCCACCATAATCTATTCTCTAGCCCATGACAGACATTGTTAAGATATCATGCCATTCTGTCCCACTAAGTCCTGCTTCCATATTAGTATCCTTGATGGTACAGAACTCAAAAAGTCACTACCAATTGATTAGAGTTGGAGAATAAAGTGGAACCTATTTATTAATACTATCCTTGTTGTAAGAGCCATTCAGGTCAACCTAGATTAAGTAAGGTTGCTCTTCTGAGAACCCAGACTAGCTTACCACAGTTCTGAACTAGTGTTAGAAACTGAAATCACAGCCACTTAAACAGTGTTACTTGTTTTTGCTTCGCTCTCAATGTGCATTTTCTTAGGCTGAAAGTAATAGGTCCAAGACAAGATTTGGGTATAAATGGGTCATTTGAAAAAAAATACAATCCTAATTTTCCCTATACTCCACTACAGAGAAAAAGTAAGTAAACAAAAAGAAAGAAGACAAAAAGCAGAGTAAAGAGCAGAGGAATAATTAATAAATTAACAAATAAGAAAAGAATTAATGTATGAATTAATGAAATCTCTGACTTGTTCTTTTAAAAGACTAAGAAACTAGATAAAGTTGTGGCAAGCTTAATCATAAAGTTTTTTAAAAAATACAAAATACAAGGAATGAGAAAAGAGGTCTAACAAAGGATATGGAGAGTTTAAAATTATAAATGAATTTTATATATTAATATAACAATTTGAAATGTGACTGATGTGAACCAATTTTGACAATTATCAATGACTAAAATCAACTGATGATGATCAAAATAAATCTACAACTTTTTAAAAATTAATCATCATCAATGTTCTACATCCAAACAAATTCAAGACCAGTTTTATCTACTAGTACTATCAAACATTAGGTATGCAAAGACAGTTCAACATTTAAAAATATTCAAATATAATTGATTGCTTTCATAAATCAAAGGAGAAATTTATAGAATTTTTTTACAAGTCATAAAAATTCATTTGATAAAATTTGATATACATTTGATAGGCACTTTTCCCCAACTTTCTATTTTGAAGTTTTTCAAATCTAGAGAAAAACTGAAAAAAAATAGTAGAATGCATACTCACATAATCTTCACATAAATTCATAAACTGTTATAATATTTCACCACATTTGCTTTCTCTGTGTGTGTGTTGTAGACAGGTGAATGGATATAAATCAAGAGATACACAAATATACACTTTCTATTTGCTGAATCATTTGGAATTCAGTTTCAGACATAGTGACACTTTACCTCCAAATACTTTAGTATACATATCCTAAGAACAAAGAGTTCTCCAACAAAACCAGATACTATTACCACACCTAACAATAATTCCACAAAATTGATTAATAAGCAGTTCAGATTCAAATTTAAGTGTTTTTTTTTTT
>CM052440.1:76408150-76436047 GCA_028533085.1 Varecia variegata | reverse complement strand
TCAGGGCATATCTCAGTGAACAATGGTACTTGAATCAGAGCCACGTTCTCAGCAGAAGAAAATAATAAGCAAGCAGATCTGTCAGCAGACTCATAAGAATGGGCCCAGGACCAAAAATATTAGCATCCTCTGGAGGTGGTGACACCCTTGATTATCTCTTGTCTCAGGCACTCACCCTGTTCAACTTGGTTACACCTGACCGTCTTGCTACTGCTTTTACACCTTTACAATGTATTAAATGCAACTTTCCTGAACTCAAAGAGCCCATTTGAGTTCCTTTTATCAGTAGAGGAAAAAATTCTGAGTTATCATTAGTCTCTCTAACTCTGGAGGAATACTGAATCCTAAAACCTATTGTCTGAAATGCTGCTGGTCCCACTGCATCAGGCCGACTTTGTACTTTCTCCTCATTCTGCACACTCTCCCTAGGCAATCTCATGCCACCCGTATTTTCTACATCAGGAGCTGCAGATCTTTAGAGGTGATTTGGATTGCTTTTTGAATTGCCTATGGAACACCTATACCTGGATGTACCAGATAGCTACCTTAAATATATCATATCAAAGGTCAAACTCAGAAGCTCTGGTTTAAGATGGCAGATTGAGCACATCCATTTATCTTTTTTCCAGAAAACTCATTAAAACCACACTAAAGGTAGGAATGCCCCCAACCAACCCAGCCCAACAAAAAGAATGGGAGAAAAGCTACTAGAGGAGCGGAAATTCCAACAAAGTTCTGGAAGTGGGAAAACGGGTGCAGAGGGATGACTGATGATCAGAGCTGAGGAAGCTGCAACCCAGTGCCCCTGAGGACTGGGACTACAGCCAAAAAGGGAGCCAATCTGCCTAGAGTAAACTCAGAAATGGCCTCAACTGGAGACTGCAAGTCCTACAGAAGGCAAGAATGAGAAACACGCACACAACCAGCAAAAGCCCTTCAGCACCCTCAGAAATATTCGCAATGACGTTGCATCCATGAAACAAGAACGGGATAAAAGACATGAATGCCACAACCTCATGTTTCTCTACAACTGCTTCTGTCCCTGCACCTCCTGTCGCGGAGAAGGCTTCCACATCCACCTGGTTTCCTGAGCCAGCGAGTTGAAAGTGATTCTTTATTCCTTCCTTCTTCCTATGCCGCCTTCAGTAAACTAAGCATTGATGCTGTTTTCTAAATATCTCCTTTATGTTTCCCCTCACCTCTCCTATCTACAGCCACTGCCTTTTACAGACCTTTAGTATGTCTTCCCTGGATTCCAGTGACACCTCTATCCCTGTTCTCTCTACCTCTCATGTGAAGCCTTCTCCAAGATCAGGTCGTTCCCCGTCAGCCCTGCATCTAGCACACCTGTCCACCAGCACGTGCTCCATCATTTGGGTTGAGTAATGCCCGACCACCTGTCCAGCCCCCAATTTTCACTACTCCGTACTTTGTTCTTTATACTCCAGCAATATGGACTTACTTTCAGTTCTTCCTCAAAACATGTCCTCTTTTTAAAACATGCCCTCTGCTCCCTGGCTGGGACCTCTGTTCTCTTTGTTGCCATGGAAGCTCCCTTCAGGCCCAGCTCAAGTGTCATCTTCCCTGAGAAAGTCCCCTCCCTCCCCTGAACTGTCATGGGTACCAGTCCTTACGTGCCCCGTGCAGATGTCATTTATAATACCTTGTCTACAGCAAGTTTGTGTTGAATTGTATTTCCTGCACCCCCAACCCCCACCCCAGACCAGACTGTAGGCTCTTTGAGAGCAGGAACCAATCCTTTGAGCTTTGCATTGTCTGTACACATGCCACAGACATGAACGGTCATAGTCATAAAATTCTATTTTTTGCAGCAAGGAAACTCAAGAAATCATCCATATAGTCCCTGTCCTTGGGCCAATGAAGTACTATCATTCCCATTTTATTTGTTGAGGCAACTGAAACATGGAGAAGAAGTGAGTTATTGAAGGTTGCAAAGGTGGAGTATACAGGCTTGTATGTGCCGTGGGGGCAGAGGCAGGGAGGGGAGAGTGGCCATGATAACTAAAATCCTGGTCTCCCGCCTTCTTACTCAGTGCTCCACCCACAGGATAACACCTCTTACCAGCCGTCCGTTACTAAAGAAATTCACCTTGGAAAAAAAAAAATGAAATATAAATGACAACAAAAAAATATATTTCCCAAGCTGACAAAGGGATTACTTTCTTTAAAATAATGACAATTATTATCTGATCCTTTTAAGCCCAGTATTGCTTCAAGCCAGAAGGATAATCACCCTTTGAGAGTATAGAACCATTTATTCATTAGGAACTATGTCCCACACATAATTTTCTAGTAAACTAACAAGCAAATGTTTCCATAGGCTACCACATTCAGTTCTTCCTCGTATCCTCTTATTGTGACTTCCGGCACGTATGCCAAAGGTGGCAAATGCGCAAGATGTTATTAGCACACTCACTGGCCAAAGGCATTTTGGTCCTTACCTCAGCACGGTCTCGCATAGCCCACCATTGCTGTTCTCAATTCTTAAGAGTTTGCTAGTTTTCTTCACTTCAGGAAAAGATCTGTGTCTTCTGTCTCTTTTGTATCTCCCCTGGTACTCTATCAATGATCATAACAGGTACTCAAGGGATAACTTATTGACTTGATAAAGAAGAAGGGAATGACAGAACACGAGGTGGCTTTTTACACTGGCTTACCCATTTCCCGCCCTTTGATGTTGTTATTGATAGCACTTTCTCAACCTACTTATACCCTGAATCTATATTGAAATTTTTGCAAATGAGCTGCATTGAGAACATGCATTTTTAAACTATCTGATCCTGGTTTTTCAACCAGGTAGAGCCATTCAGCTGACCCTAGTTTCACTGGGTTAGCACAGTTAATAGGAACTGGAGCAAACCTGATCAACTGGATTGTGAGTCTGGAATCTGGTTAGCCAAGGGTGTAGACAGATGTTACTTAGTCCTTTTTAGAACCACCATTCAAATGACATAGATTTCCTAGATTCTGCCCTCAACTGTCTTCTCTTTGAATACTTTCTCCCTGATCAAGCTTATCCACTTAGCATCATGGTAACCAATATGTTAATGACTCCCATATCCACAATTCTAAAACCAACCTCTCCTAAGAGCTAAAGACCCCAATTTCTAAGGACCTCCTACATAATCCCACATGGATAACCTAGGACCACCTCAAAAATAAGATGTCTAAAATAAAACTCAGCACTTTATCCAAACCCATTTCTCTATCTGTTAAAGATACCATCATCCTCCCAAATACAATGACCTAGAACCCTAGCCATAATTTAAACTCCTCTGTCCTCTTTACTGTCCCCGTTGGAGTTAGCTGAGATGTCTCCTCCATTCATGAGGAGTGCACCTGTGGCCATGCCTGTAATATCTTCCCCTACTCCCAACCATGATTTTCATGGGGTCTGCCCAAAACGGTACCTCATTGCCAGGTCCAGTGACTGGTCCAAGGCGTGGCTCCAGCCCATCAATCAGCATTTATCTCTGGAAACCTTCAAACTGGCCCAGGGGAAGATTCCATTCTTCTTGAGTCCCGCGGCTAGAAGGACAGAACTCCTTAACCAACTATGGCCATGACCCTCAAGCATGGAGAGAGTCTCTCTGTAGCAGAAAAGTATAAAAGCCACATTCAAAAAGAGGATACAGAAGAAGAATGACATCTGAGGCCCTGATTCAATGGTCTTTACCTGGTTTATCTTTTCCCTTCCCAAATTTAGGTTAGTCATCTCACTTTGCAAATACATTTTCCTTTTTTCTTTTTATATGAATCAAGTTGGGTTTCCATCCTTTACAAAGTCCTAACTTAAGCTTTTTCTTTTCATGCTTCCCCTTCCCCTGAACAGATAGGAAAAGATTTACTCAGTTGCCAAGTCCTGTGGATTCTACCTGGTAAACATCCTTCATATGTATCCCACCTGCTTCACCTAGCCCAGGCCCTGGGGTACAGTAGTGGCTTCCCTGCTGTATTATTCTTCAACTCTAGTCCTGCCTCCTCTAAACATCCTCCAACCGCTGTCAAAAAACTTCTAAAGCTCAGACTAAATGTGTCAGCCTTCTCTTCAGTAACCTTCAGTGGCTTCCTAGGACTCACAGAATAAAAATGAAACTCCTCAAACTGCCTTTTTTGTTTCTGTTTCATCTTTCCCGATATATCCCTCAGCCAAACACGACCACTCACCTATTGCTAAATATTTCCTGAACTTTCCTGCCTGTATACTTGCAATTTCCTCTCCATCATCAGAGATACAAATCCCACCTATTTTTAAAATGTCACCTTCTTCATAAACCCTAAAATCTCTCAAACAGCAGCAAACTACATTTTCTTTGCTTCTATAGCACTGATGCCTCTACCAAAGCACTTTGCTTTATGCTGTAGTTATTTTTATACATATTATATTCCTTTTAGGCTCTAAAGTTCCTTGAGGACATGAACTCTTCTGTGTGAACCATTAGTACCACACATTACCCTAGTAAGTTTTCACCAAACACCTATTAAATTGCTGTGGATCTGACATGTAGATTTGGGGAGAGGGTTTGTTTCTCCTCAAATCATTTCAAATTTTAATTCAGTGTTGGAATTATTGCTTCCTATGGAATCTCTGAGACATTTGTTATGAAAATCCACACTATTTTCTATTCTACCATTCTCATGGATTTTCTCAGTAAGAAAAGTCCTGTTTAACACAAATTCCGTAAGGTAATTGAATGCCTGAGTCTATCCCATTAAGAAAAAACATCTTCCTGTCTCCCTCCCTTTCTTCCTTCTTTTCTTTCTTCCTTCCCCTCCTTCCTCCCTTCCTTCCTTCTTTCCTGTCTTTCTTTCTGAGACCATCAAAATGCAAGCTATGGCTCAGGTGTCACTATAACTGCCAAACCAAAGTCAGCTTTTTGCAGCCTCTTTGCCATGTCAGCAGTTCACCTCCTTCTCTCTGATGTGTGCAGACTACACCTGAACCAGTGTGAGTCACGTTATTTGTGTGACATTAAAACATGGCATCTGATAACATCTGCTCCCTTTCTCTGATCCAAATCATGAACAGAGCTCCTCTTTCTGCCCTTAGTCATCAACTTTTGAATATTCACAGTCTGTGATAGTACAAAGAAATGAATTTTGAACTCTAAGCAGTCTATAGTTAAAGTGAGGAATCCACAAGGGGGAGAAAACACAGAGCAGATCCCTAATAATGATGACTTTTCTGAGAGTAGGAGTGAGCTATAGAAGACGGGAGAGCAGAAGAATGAGAATGAATGACTAAGAGCAATGAAAGTTTACAAAGAAACCCAAGAAAACTAAATCTCTGCTTATAGATGAAAAGGAAGTGAAGAAATAGTCTTTTGCCCCTCACGTACCAGGTACTCAATAACCATTTATTTAAGAATTTTGACAGTGCTTAAAATATGCATTCTTAGAATTGAGAATCAATTTAAAAAAAAAAAAAAACTATTCCTTTGAGAGAGCCATGGTAATTTTTAAGACTATGGAATAACTTGTTTAAATGGTTTAACTGAAACTTAGTCAAAGTCCCTTAAGTCCCTATTTGCATGCAATTCTGTATAAACTGAATTTGAGACTGTCTTTGGTTCCAAATATTTATAGCCTGGGTCTATATTGAAATTTTTACAGATGAGCTTCATTGAGAACATGCATTTTTAAACACTTAATCCTGTTTTTTCAACCAGGTAGAGCCACTCATCCAGCCCCAGTTTTGCTAGGTAAGCACAGTTAATAAGAACTGGAGCAAACCTGATCAACCGGATTATGAGTCCTGAACCTGTTGGCCACGGGCAGTAGACAGGTGTTATTGGTGCAGAGTCAAAGAGTATATAGGCAACTGATCCAACACAGAAGCAAGGAGTTGGGATATTGAAGTGGAAATTGCATCAGATTTGTGGTCAGAACAATCACAAAAACATGAAGGTGGGAGATAGGACCACCTGGTGAGTTTGCTGGAGGGGGTCAGAGGGGATGGATATGTCACAGAATGGGGGGAGAAGGCAGAAAGCCAAGGTGGCACAAGGCAAAGACTTGTATCTTGCAATTGAAAGATTCCATTACTGGGCCACAGGAGGCGGCGGCAGGTTAAACATAGGTGGTAGACAGCACCATTTTGGTTGAAGCCATAAGATAGATACATGTGAAGAGCAAGGTAAGTATTTCAACAAAAACAAAGAGAACATGAAGTCCATGGTATTGTAATGGGGAGAAATTGACTTCATATCTAAGGAGGGGTGGCTGGGTTTAGAATGTATCATCCATATGTCATGAAGAGCAATATGTGTTTTTAAGTGATCTTCCTTTTTGCTTACTCTCCATCCAATCCATTTCTTAAGTTTTGTAATTTCTACTTCCCAAGTGTTGCTTGGATCCATCCACTTCTGTTGGTTCTCACTGCTAATGCTCTGTTCTGGGTTACTAAGATCTCTTCTCTTTACTATTGCAGCAGCCACCTAAATGTCTCTCCACTTCTATTCTTGTCTCTCTCTGACTTATTTTCCATATAGACATAAGGAAGAACGAATTAAAATATCAATCAGACATTTTTCTGATATTTGGGACAGTCTCCTTAAAGTCCTTCAATGGCTCCCCATTTCACTTGGAATAAATTATAATGATAAAAATAGCACACACATAGCACATACAGGATGCCAGGCACTCTACTACGAGCATTACACCTATTAATTTATTTAGTGTTCAACCCTATGAAGAAGGTACTGTTATCATAATTTATATTTATCGTATGACGAAACTGAGGCACTGAGAGGTAATTTGTCCAAGAAATATGCCTTACCCTGGGTTTCCAAGAAAGCAGAGCCTGCAGTAAACACCTTGTACCACTGCCCTGTTGGGGGTGCGATCTCAGGCAAGCAGCCGTGAGTCAGGCAAGGAGAGACAACCATTACCAAGGTGAGACCACCTCTGGTATCAAGTTCAACTGAGTGTTTGATCTTGCCTCACCATCTCTATGTCAGGACACTCCATCTGGGTGGAGAAGGGGAAGGATTTATTCACTGGCATCTCCCTCTCTTTGGTCAGAGGTTTTTACCCCATGGGGCCTTAGCCCCCTGGCACTTGTGCCCACAGACAGGTCTTTGCACCAATAGGAATGTACCTGAGCAAAAGATGACAGGTGTGACAGAGCATAAGGCAAGCTGTTACCAGGTTGGTCTATGTGAATTCCATCAGAACCCAGACAGAGCTGCCTGTCACACTGGCAGCTGGGGCAGAATGAGTAGCCAAAGACCCTCAAGATATGTGAGGCCAGAGGGTCAGAAGTAGGGCACAAGTGGCTGATGCACACAGATAGTGAGTAATAGAGATGGGACACAGCATTGGCAGCCTGGCCTCAAAGGCCATCCATTTAATTGCTGATATATGCCTTGCATGGTAAGACCAAACCCTACACCATGTCTAACAACGTCCTGCACAATCTGGCCCCTGCCATCTATGCAACTCCATCTTGCACCATTCTTTTTCTCACTCACTAAGCTCCAGGCACACTGTTCTTTCAGTTCCTAAACTACCCTGCATCCTTTCCTGCCGAAGGGCCTTAACACATGTTAGTCTTTCTGTGGAGATGTTTTTCTTCCTCTTTTGCATGGCAAGCACTTCCTTATCTTTTAGTCTCAGTTTAAGTGTCACGTTCTCAGAGAGGCCCTCCTGACCACCCTATAAAGGAGGATTGCCTCTTGTAATTCTCCTCCTCAACTGCACGTGTATTTCTTTTACAATACTGATCATGGCTTGAAGTCATTTTATTAATTTCTTTGGTAACTTCCTTGTTGTTGGTCTCTCCACTAGAATATAAGCCTCTTGAGGCAAGGGCAATGTCGGTCTCATTCACCATTATTATATCCTCAGCACAGAGCACAGTGCCTGACCCCAGGAGGTGCTTGGTAAATATTTGTAGAATGAGTGAATAAAGGGCTCTTATATAAGAAACAGATTTTAAGGTGGCATGGTCCATATCAGTGTTTGAAGTAAAAACACCATGTAGTTACTGAACGGACAAATGAGAGGCACTATAGGTGAAGGTAACAGACTGGAAGGAAAGAGATGGATGACCTGGATCCCTTAAACTTCCTTCCAGCTCTAGGAATCCTCGAACTATGGAGGGTGTCTTTAAGGGAGTGCAAAGGAAACAGGAAGGAAGCAAAAGTAGGAATTCCTTAGGAAGTTCAAAAGAGGAAATGTCGAGAATCCGGTACATTGTATGACAAACAGGAAGTTGTTTAAAGCAGGCTTTTGAAACTGTGAATCTGTAAATGGGTTAAAAAAATCCAGAAGCCCCCATAAAATTTTATATAAAAACATGTCTATACATGCATGCGCAATTTTCTAGGCTATAGTTTCTGTCATGAAACTCATAATCTTTTCATGGTTAGGAAACACGGATTGCAGCAACATCTAGATAATCCAGACTCACTTCCTCAGTTTTCAAATGAAGACATCAAAGCTCAAAGGCATTATGGGACCTGCTAAATTCAAACAAAATCATTTAGGTGATATGAAGGCCCAGGATTCATGTCTCCGGATTCCCATTCCAGAGTTCTTTGTTGTACCACAATGCCTTCCTGAAACTAAGTCATGAAATGCTATGTGAAGAAAAAAGAAAAGTTTAATTTCTTGGGAAAAAAAGAAGAGAAAATCCAAACCAATTACAAAGGTAAACGCAATAGAATCACAAGGCTGGAGGAGCCTCAAGTGTCCATTGAACAGTTTCCTGATTTCAGGTGAAACTCCTGTAAACGTCCTGGAATGCTTATTTGTCAAGATAGTTAAGGAATACGAAAGAAGGGTCTAAATAATTATTCAGCCATTTACCCTAGAAGCAAAAAGCTAGATTATCTTTATTTCATAAATATAAACATGAATAAGTTGTTCCTCAGTATCCATGATTGGTTCCAAGACCCCCCGGGATACTAAAATCCACTGATGCTCAAGTCTCTTATGTAAAATAACATAGTATTTGCACGTAACCTACACACATCCTCCCATATACTTGTTTAAATCATAATACCTACCAAAGAGCCTATACATCACTGCATTTGCATAGTACTCAGCATGCAGCAAATTCAAGTTTTGCTTTTTGGAATTTTGTGAAATTTTTTTTCTGAATATTTTCCAGTTGGTTAAATTCATGGATGCAAAACCCTCAGATATGGAGGGCCAATTGTATATAGCAAAATTGCCCATGAAAAAGAATTTTAAAATAAAACATCAACTGACAACCTATCAAAGTCCAATGCTCAGCTATGATGCAAAGCAAAAATAGAAACGTGGTATGTTTTTTCATAACTGCTAAAATAGCAAAGTGTGCTGAACATTTAATTATCTTTCACAATGTAAGTTTAAGGATAAATTAAGTAAATGAAATCCACAATCTCTAGTCCTCATTTTAGGCATTTAATCAATTTTTCTTCAGAGAACATCAGACTATTAGGATATCTGAGTTCAAATTCTTGCATCTGCCACTAATTCCTGAACTTGGACAAGTCAATTTCTCTGGTTCTCAGCCTCTTCCATCTTTGCAGTGGAAAAAGGTTGATCTCGGATAGTGTCCTTCAAACTTTTTTTATTGTTTTTGATTTTTTCAATTTAATTTGTTTGATTCCCATACACACAGTAAGACACATATTTTATATTATCTGCATGCATAAACATATATGCCTACAATTGAAATAAAAGTTTCATAAGACAATACTGAGCCTTTGTAAATTCAGTGCACTCTGATATTTTCTATTCTGTTAGACTGTGTCCTGTTTGTTTGTTTTTTTAATGTAGGTCATGACTTATTAAATCAATCTCATGACCTACACATGGGTCACAATCTACAGTTTAAAAGACATTACAAAAAACATTAAGATCACTTGTAGCTTTCATATTCTACTAATAAACGTTCTACAAGAACCACAAGTCAATAGTACAATCAATTCACTTGAATTTCTATTTTCTCCCTTCCTATGCCGAAGATGAAAATGGGCAGTGATGGAGATTTACAGGTAGAGAAAGGGAAAATCAGAGCTTTGAGAGCATCCATGAAAGGAAATTCTGCCAGTAACTCATTTAGCATTTCCCATAGAGAAAAAGACAGGACATCCACAACTAAATGGGAACGTTTTCACTGACATTTTTTTAACCTGCCTATGAACTGTTTGAGATTTAAGAGCTTCCAAAGAGAATGTTTCAGAGGAGCAGGAAGCTAAGGGGATAGAAAGAAGGAGAGGAGAGGGAAAAGGGAGAAAAAGAAGGAAAGGAGAAAAAAGAAGTGAATGGCCAGTGTTGGGGGGTGGTCTTGACCCTAGACCTTCACTGATGCAAACGTTGGTCCAAAGAAAAACACCCTGGTACGCCTGTGATAAGGACGTCCTGAGCCAGGTCACATGCTCCACCGCTAGAGCTCTCCTTAGAAATCCCAAATCTGACTATTTGGGATGGTCTGCTACGTCTGCTACAAATACCTCAGCGCTTTCTCTGCCCCTCCAGGGTAAAGTACAAACTCTTCAGTGTGGCACACAAACCATTCCCAATCTGGTTGCACCCTCTCCTGTTCCCCCAATACCATCCACAACCCCACTGCACACACACCACCAGTTACACACGGTCCTTGGTGTTCTCCAAACACCCCTTCTGAAGCCTCCAGGATTTTCTTTCAGCTCTTCTCTCTTTCTAGAATACCTCCTCTCTGCCTACCTCCTCTAGTTCTTCAGGTATCTTTTTTCTGTCATTCACACCTGGTCAGTGCGCCTCTAACACTGTGCTTACCCCAGTCACATGCTAACAAAAGGTATCACAACACATCGTATCTGTTCACCTGCCCCATAGACCAAGGGTTCCTTGAGAGCAGGAATTGTGTCCATCCTATTCAAGGTGAACAGCATCCAATACATAGCAGAAATGCATTAAATATTTGTTAACTGAATGAGAATCAGAGGATTCTCCTATATTCTACTTGTCCCAGCTGCTGTGGGTTACAGGGAGCTCTGAACTTCAGCTACCGTGCTTGGCAGTCAAGTGTGATCAGATTAAATAGATAATTCTCTACCCTCCTGACATAACTTTAGCAAAATCTTCACAAAAAAGTAAAATGTGAATCTTCACTGGCTGAAGAAAAGAAAAATGATAACGATTCAGCAGAATGGAAACACAAGACCCTGGGAGCCCCCCAGGAGAATGTCATCCTCTGAAAATGGCCCCTCCAAAAAAGTTTGAAATTAAAAGAGAAAACAACTCAGAAAACAGAAAACCACAATGAATAGTTAACAGATTTTAGGAAATTTCATATTTTAACTACATCCCCTTTATTAGCGGGAAACAGAGGTAAATAGGGTGAACAGTAAAAATCGATTGTGTGAAAGAAAAAGAAGCACGTCTAAAACTCATAGCTATATTTCTACTTAGGCTATTAAAAGAGTAGAATTTCTCTAAAACAATAAATCACTGGTGTGACGAGCAAGTAACCCGAGATCAGGACAATTCATTTTTAAAATATTGTCAATAAAACAAGAAATGGTCACTGTAATCCAATAAGGGATAGTGATAGGAGGAACAAGGTAATGAATGCTAACCCCAAGGGGGGAAATGAAACATCACATCTTAGAAAATGAACAAAAGCGAGTCCAATGAAAGCCCGAAATAAGGAGGAGATAAAACAAAACATGATTCTAGAGTGGCCGAGCAGACCCTTTGGCATTGAAGTCATTTCAGATTTGGCATCTCAACAGGAAACACAAGTGGACAGCCAGGAAGTGAAGAACATGCTTCCATTAAATGCTGATAAAAAGCAGATGAGAGAATATAAAGTACTGGGGCCGTGGTTTAAATCTTCTTGTCTCTATGACATACGGAATATCTCAATTAGATAATGATTTCGCTTCATTTCCTAAAGAACAAAGGAACTGAATAAAAGTAAATGTGTTTGTGGATTATCAGAAAGAATAAAGAAGCCTGGTTCCAAAAGTATTTCCCAGTGAGTCAAAGTCTGGTGTTTGGTGAACTATTTGAAGAAAATGTCTGTGAGCACCTGAAGAAATGCAACCAGTAAAATAATATTATTTCTTGAGGACAAGTCAAGATAATGATGTGATTATGTTTTCATTGTTGTTGGGATTTTGTCCTAAAAATTACTGATGATTATCTATGGGTGGAAAAACTGAGATTTTTAAAAATTTTTCTTTTACTTATATTTATACTATCAAAAGTTTTTACAATGAACATGTATTACTATTGGAAGGAAATAAAATTCCCTTTCCACTCTTCTTTCTCCAAAAAGAAAAATTCTGAGTAGGATAACATCCAAAAATTTGGTTTATTTGATCTGGTGTGGCAGAAATATGAAAAATGTGATCCCATCACTTCAAATCACTGCTAAGATGATTGCTAGGAAATTAGACTATTCAGAAGAGCATCAAATCCAGACTTTAAGACAGGGAAACTGGAGGACTTATTCCAGTAGTATTAGGGGCTTTAATAACCTCTTCTCCCTGGGTGGAGGAGGACTTTGTGCAGTTGTTGCTGTTACTTTTCAGTAAGTAAGCAAGTATGGTTAGGAGACTTTTATTTTAATTGACTATGTCATTACCAAGTCCTTGATTGAAAGGAACAGAAACTAACTCAGCTATGTCAGATTTTTTTTGAAAGTTGGTTTATTTTTAAGGGCACAAGAATCATAAAAATATTTAGTCCAGCCTCACGGGAGCTGTGGATGGGAACTGGTAAGCTATTGGGCTGGGAGTCACGCTCCACAAGTCCTGGGAGCTACACGGCCTCTCTGCTCTTTCTGAATATCTGCCCCATTCTTATCTCTGCAGACCAGATACCTTCACTGATTCAAAATTTCTCTACTCTCCTGTGATTTGGGCCTGCGAGTGGCTTTCTGTAGGTCACAAGACTGTCCCCAGGCATGATGCTACATGACTGGGCTCCCCGCAGCTAACACAAACTTTCAGAGAGTCAATTCCAAGTTGGTTCCAAGAGAAGGTGCGGACTGTCTCAGCTTGGGTGAAGTGTACAGATCTGCCCTGCAGAGGGACTGGGATACAGTACATCAGTGGCCACTGATGCCCAGCCCTTCAGCAGAGGCTTGCTGGGGGTTAGTAAGTTCCAGAGAAAGGGATTTTGTGCCAACAAGCATCCAAAATATATTTATTATATTTTATTTTTTATTTATTTTAAGAGACAGAGTCTTGCTTTATTGCCCAGGCTGGAGTACAGTGGCATGATTGTAGCTCACTGTAATCTCAAACTCCCAGGCTCAAGTGATCCTCCTACCTCAGCCTTCAGAGTAGTGTGCCCAGCATACTCAGCTAATTTTTTTTTTTTTAGAGATGGGGTCTCACTGTGTTGCCCAGGCTGGTCTCAAACTCCTGGCTTCAAGCAATCTGCCTGCCTCGAATTCCCACAGTGCTGAGATTACAAGCATGAACCACCACGCCCAGCTATTTCTTATTACATTTTATTAAGCATCTTTGGATGAATCTGCACTTCTTCTCCTCATCCAAGTCTCATTCCCACCGCATGCAGCCTGCTCTTTCCTGGCTGAAGCAGAATGCAACTAATTCATAATAAAGTGCTTATGGCTGATAAAGTGACTTTACAGCAAACCACTCATCCTCTTAAGGATTGACTTAGTTTACTTTTCTCAAAAGAGACAGAACTTGGATTGTTTTTTAGTATAACATTCTAGTATAGAAATTGTTTTCTAGTATAACTTTCTAAATCTCAAAAATTAAAGTTGAAGATCACCTCTCCAGGGCTATTTGTATTTTTAAAGAGAATTCTAAATAATAATAATAGTTAACATACATTTAGTGCTTATTATATGTCAGGCACTTTTTTAAGAGCTTCACGTATGATAATTTGTAATTCTTACAACAACCCCAGCAAGAGAGTGTGTTAGTTAGGATAATACTAACAGTGGCAACAAATAAATGCTGGAAATATTGATATATACCTTAAACAAAATCAAGGCTTATTTCTTGCTCACATCACAGGCCAGGGTGGGTATTCCTGGTCTGTGTGTGGCTGTTCTCCACTTGCTGATTCAAGAACCTAGGCTTTTTTTTCCCTTATGTCTCTGCCATCTCCTAGACCTCACTGTTATCTGCTTTTAGCCAGGGAAGGAAAAAGAGAGTGTGGAGAAGTTACCCATGTCTCAAAGAGCCTGGCCCAGAAATGACTCACTTTATTTTTTTAAATTTAAAAATATTAAGGATATACAAAAGATTTTGTTACATGGATACCTTGTATAATACTTAAGTCAGGGCTTTAAGTGTATGCGTCACCAGAATAGTGTTCATTGTACCCAATAGGTAAGTTCTGACCCCTCGCTTCCTCCCACCCTAACCCCTTCTTGGTTTCCAGTGTCCTTTACATTTCTTTGTGCCCATGTGTGCCCATCGTTTAGCTCCCAATTATTAGTGAGAACATGTTTGCTTTTCTATTCCTGAGATATTTCACTTAGGATAATAGTCTCCAGTTCCATCCTAGTTTCTGCAAAGGACACTATTTCATTCCTTTATGTGGATGAGTAGTACTCCACGGTATATATACCACATTTTCTTTACCCATTCATGAATTGATGGGCACTTAGGTTGATTCCACATCTTTGCAATTGTGAACTGTGCTGCAATAGACATTTGAGTGCAGGTGTCTTTTTGATAAAATGACTTCCTTTGGGTAGATACACTTTTAAATCTTCTCTATTGGTGGGACCTAATCTGGAGGCAATACCTCGATGCAAGGGGAGTAGGAAATATAGTCTCCAATGTGACAGCCAGTTCTCAGAAAAATCATCAACCCTGATTTGCGCATTTTATAATGATAAAACAGGGACAAGATAATCACAATAAAAGCTCCTATTACGAAAGGGAAGAATTGTAAAGACATAGCAATCATTGATCCATTGCAGTACAGATTCTGCCTTTTAGTGATAAGGAAAACCCCATCTATTACTTGGCACAGCAGCCACCTGAGACCCCCACCCCTCAGGGAAGACCCGCATCAGCATAACACTAACCTATTACCTGGTGCATCAACTAATCTATTACCTGGTGGGCATTAGCCACCTGCGACCCCACCCCTCGGACCACCCCAACTTAATAAAAGTGGGAAAAATCAGGTAGACGGGGCTCAGAATTTGGTGGCGAGACCCCTCTGAGCCCGCTGGCGAATAAACCTTGATTCTCCGACTCCGTGTGCCGCTCGGTTTGTCCTCGGGACCACCCACTGTAACACTTGCTGTAACATTAGGTTATCATAAATACAGTTTTTTAAATGCTTTGCCAAGGCATAACATGGGTCTCCCTCTTACCGGCACTCAACATCTGTTTCTGCTACCCAAGTGTTCAGTCAATAGCTGTTACTTTAGATTTATTATAGTAGTACTTCTTCCAAGGTAGCAATTGTGTTCATTAGGGTATTTTTAGGGGAGTACAAAATATACAGCTCAAACTTAACGGATGTCTATTCCTCATTCATGTAACCACCCAAGTCACCTGTCACCTGCTGACGGTCAGCTTTCCTGCATGGGTGATTCAAGTATCCAGTCTCCTCCCAGCTTGTGGTTCAGTCTTCCCCTAGAGCCACATCTTCAGAAGAATTCAGCAGATGGAAGGAAAAAGTTGACGGAGAATGTATACCTTCTTCTTAAATCTTGACCTGAAAATGCCATACATCACTCCTACTCGTATTGCACGGGTTAGAATTTGAAGGAAGGCCATGTCAGGTGTACAAGGAACAGGGAAACGTAGCCTTTGTCTGAGTAGCTTCCAGTGACAACTCTTTATTCTCTAAAGGGGAAGCACAAATTTTGGCAGACAACTAGCTCTTTTTAATATAAAAAGATAAGTACTGGATCTTGAGTTATAGATCTTTAGTGACAGGAGAAAAATTTTAAAATAGTATTAAGGAGTTCCTCACAGGGTTCCTCAGATTGTAACATATGAGTCCTCACCAACTCTGTCTCCTAAACCCATCTGTATATTATTTTGAAATGTTAGATAAAATCTCTATGACAAAAATAGACTCAAAAACAAGAATAGGTGACATAATTTTTTTTAAGTAGCTAGTACTGGTAATAGTAATTGTATCATAGAAGTAACTACCATTATTTTCAGTGATCTCTATATGTCAGGCACTGTATTGAGCACTTTTTAAGCATTATTTTATTTCAACCTCACTAACATTATCCCAATTTTATGGATGTATAAATTTAGGAAGTTAACCTTCTGGGTTAAATAACATCTCATTCCAGGGCCTAGTTCCTAAGATTTGCAGGGGAAGAAAAGACTTTTCCCTCTACCCTGCTGGGTCCTCTGGCTGGGTCCCTGGACATTAAACTGACAAAAGATAGATTAACAAGAGAAAAACAGTTTAATTTTGTACCTACCCATGGGAGTTTCACAAAGAAATGTGACTCAAAGAAGCAGGCAGATGGTCGAGGCTTACATGCATCTTGTAAACAAAGGAAATGGGGTTTGGGGCTTCTGGGGGAGGAAAGGAAATGAGTGGTAAATAAGGATTGTCTTTTTGTGCAGATAAAAGTCTCTCAGGTGGTTGAGTTGTCCCCTGGCATAACTGTATTACTTTACAATTGGAAATTTCCTTTAGAAATGAAAATTTCCTTTAACAAAGGTGAAATTTATACTCTACCTTTAGGTAGTTATGGGGAGGTAAAGAGCTTTCCCTGCATCTGCTGGTCCTCAATTGCCTTCAGGTAAAAATATTACATCCACCAAGGAGGCATAGTTTTGGGGTGTCATATTCACATGGCCTTCATCATACACCAATTATTTTTTCAGCTTAAAATTCATGAGTCCCTAAGATTTCTTGAGGAAATACTTGTGAAGTACGGAATTAAAAGTTAATGATGATAATTTAGGTGAATGGTTGGTAACAACACAATCATAAACACAAATGCAAATGCATTGCCTGAAACTGTATGTGAGTCCTTGGTGAAAAAATTATAAAATGATTCATAACATGCTTTAAAAAAAAAAGAAAGAAAGAAACATATATTTTATGTAATCATCAAAATTAAGAAATGGAAGATTCTTGTAGAGAACCTGCAGTTTAAGGAGTATTTCCTAATTCTGTAATGTGTAGATCCCTAACTTTATCAGTAATACTTTCTGCTACCTCAGAGAAGCTCTAATTTGCTAGGAGAGGTTTCTCCTCTGTTAACGTTATTGGCTCTCTCTCCAGAACCTGTTCTCTTTCTACTTTTTTTTTTTGAGATAGTCTCGCTCTGTTGCCCGGGCTAGAGTGCAGTGGCATTAGCCTAGCTCATAGCAACCTCAAACTCCTGGGCTTAAGCGATCCTCCTGCCTCAGCCTCCCAAGTAGCTGGGACTACAGGCATGCACCACCATGCCCGGCTAATTTTTTCTATATATTTTTATTTATCCGGCTAATTTCTTTCTATTTTTGGCAGAGACGGGGTCTCACTCTTGCTCAGGTTGGTCCTCTTTTTAATCTTGAGGGTCATTTAGAACTGGCATTAGCTCCTCTGAAATGCTGAAAGGTAAATATCCTCAAAGTCAAGTTATAGGGAGGGAATGATGGGTTCTACTCATAAGTGCCCGAGGAAAACAACAGAAAGAGCACAAGCCAGTCAGAGTTTAACTAGGAAAAATATGTAGCGGTTCTCAGAGAGAAGATGGAGAACTCAAACACCTGGCCCAGGGAAGGGCAACCTGCAGGCATGACCACAGGAACTTCTTTGGAGGGACTTTCTAAGGAAGATACCATGAAATGGGATAAGGTAGAATTTGGTGACTATCCTTTGGCTTTCTTGTCGTCTTAAGGCACTTTCTCCATTTTTACTGTTTAGCATCCATTTCTCTCCCTGGGCTTCTGAGTCTTCAGTCTTCCTTTCACTGTGGAGCTTCTTCCTACTTGGACTTCTTTGTAAATTAACATTACAGAGAATATATGGAAGGACTAAAAATTTGCATCCAGATGAAGGAACAGAGGGCAAGCTTCACACTGCAGGCGGCTTATTGGGGGACCCGTCTGCACGCAAAGAGCCGGTCACCCTAGGGGACCCCGCGTGCTCAGCCTGTGCTGAGGACAAGGGTCTAGGAGCGAAGCGCTCAGGCACGTTATGTTAGAAGCAGAGGGAAAGAAGTTGTACTTTCCTCTTACAATAAACTCCAGAGTGCTCACTTAGGAGACTGACAGCCGAATAAACAAATACAAATGACGAGGAAACAATTTCTGCAATGTAGTAGGGAGAACTAGCGAGGTGTAAAATGTATTGCTGAGGAATTTTTTGACTTGCAAGGGACTTAAAGACCCCCATCTCATCTGAAGGTCACATACGGCAGCCTAGGGTCGAATCTGGCCCACAGATGTGATGTGTTGTGTTTGGTTCATAATTTGAATTAGTTGTCAACATTTAAAATAAGAAGAGTTCACATTTTTTAAAAGCCCAGGTCCCTGATCACTGCTGAAAAATTGGAAGATCTGTCACCCTAAGTAGCCAGCACTGGCCCACAGCAGTCCCGAGAGCCGAGCAGTGAGTTCGCCCTTTGGACGTGGCTCTTGTTCCCACAGTCCCTGCCTGGCCTGCTGTCATTTATTCACATAACCTGTCTTTGGGCGGCTTTTGAATTTAAAACTGCTAGACTGACCTGTTCATTTTTACAGATAAGAAAGTGAGGCCCAGACTGCCTATCCCAAGCATCCTACTTTTTCTGGTATAATGCCTATGCTGGAGCTGTTTCCATACGTTCTTCTATCCCAGGCTTTTTCACTTAAATGGTGAGATTTATTTAGCAAAGAAAAAGAGATTTGAAAAGTAAGCATACAGTCTGAGGAAACCGGAAAGACAAAGGTGATGTTAACACAAGAAATGTGGGAAAGCAGGAAAAGACAAAGGTAATATTAACAAGAGGATAATTTAGAGCAGGGGTGGGAAACTTTTCATGTTGGAAGGCTGCATTAATTTAGCTGTAATCAAATAAAGCCACATTCAAGAAACTTCAATTGGACAGACTTAAAAATGTACATTATTTTGTAAAAATCTAACTACTATGAACTTCAGAATTTCAAACAATGAAAACTATTTGTCAATTTTAAAGTTAACTTACCCTTTAATGACTTTGTTGTGTCTGCTTTTTGTTGGAAAGCATTTGAATATTTGGTTCCCACATGGAGGTCCGCAGTTTCAATAGATCCTCTAGATGGGTATCAGTCATTTGTGACGTAAGGGCATCTTGATTTGGGTTAAGTAGGAGAACGTAGATTTGTAGCAATAAGGGGTTGAAAAGCAAGAAAACATTTTTGGGCATGTTTCCAAAGGCATGGATATTCTACTATATTTTTCCATATTTCAACTGGATTTTTCTTAGCATCAAACAATGACTTTAAAATGTCATCTACTGAGAGCTCAATCAACTCTATCTGTAGTTCTTTAGGTCAGCAGTCTCCAACCTTTTTGGTGCCAGGGACCGGGTTCATGGAAGACAATGTTTCCACAGACCTGGGGTGAGGAGGATAGTTTCAGGATGATTCAAGCATATTACATTTATTGTGCAATCAAACCTCTCTGCTAATGATAATCTGTATTTGCAACTGCTCCCCAGCACTAGCATCACCGCCTCAGCTCCACCTCAGATCCTCAGGCATTAGATTCTCATAAGGAGTGTGCAACCTAGATCCCTCACATGCACAGTTTGCAGTGCTATGAGAATCTAATGCCAGTCGCTGGCTGATCTGACAGGAGGTGGGGCTTATGCGGTGATGCGAATGATGAGGAGTGGCTGTAAATACAGAGGAAACTTCGCTCCCTCACCTGCTGCTCACCTCCTGCTGTGTGGCCCAGTTCCTAACAGGCCATGCACTGGTACCAGTCCACAGCCCAGGGGTTGGGGACCGCAGTTTTAGGTGGCTTGGTGATATCAACTAGGTGAGGCTGAAATGCTGATTTGAGTGTGATGTCTTGATTCTCAAAGTCAGTGAACCTTTCATTGTATTCTCCAATTAATAGGTCTATAACAGCTGTGTATTCTTCAAATGATTCGCATATATCATCCTGCTCATCGATGACCTTTGCTAACTGGGGAAAATGTTCATCTGAAATTTCCTTTTGAAGAAGTGTTTTGAAAAAAGATAGCTTTTTTCAAAAAATCCAATACCTGGATTTTTTGCCATATATCACATATAGGCTTAGTTTTACCTTGCAAAGAAATATTCAAGTCATTTTGATTTGACATGATATCACACAGAAATGCTGCATGCCTATAAAATCTGATTTCAATAATTCATATTGCTGATTGTGTTCTTTATAAAATTTAACTATATGTTCCTAACAGAGATAAAATTTTGGCTAACACCAGTCCCTGCAACAATCAATGCACATTAGAATGATACAGCACATCCACACTGACTACCTTGTTGTTCAGCTTTAGCATGTTATGAAACTGATGATACCATGTTGCATTTGCAGGAATATAGTTAACAATTCTCATAACTTGTTGCAAAGTGTCACTTAAAAGAGTAGCTTTAGCACAGAGATTTTGCTGATGCAAAATACAATGAAAAGAAATGAGAGCATCTGCATCTGCAATACTTTTTTTTATCTGTGCAATAAACCCTTCACATTTTCCTGTCACGGAAGGTGCACCATCTGTACACATGCTCACTAAAGACTCCCCATTCCTCTCGACCTGCCCCAACAGACGCAGCCCATGATCTCTGTTAGTTGGAGAGATGGATTTGAGACAGCTTCTCCCATTCTCCTGACAAGATGTCTTTCTTGGCAATCCTCATCTCAACAATTGAATCGTTATGTGACAAGCAACCAGACCTAGGCCTGCTGGGTCATAGTCTGTTCTCAGTTCTTGGTGTGTTCTTGGCCAAAGAATGGCCAGACACACCAACAGCAAGGCAAGTGTGAAATGAAGTTTATCAAGGAAGAGCAAGATAGGTTTACAGAGCAAAAGGAAGATAGACATTTACAGAGTAAGCAAGATATGTTCACCACAGAGGAAGGAATGGGCCCTCCTGTCATATCAAAAGGGCCTTGGTTATGGTCTGGGGTCTTCTTTTATAGTGTCTAGACTGGGCTCTGCTTGTGGTTCGAATGTCACCACAAACCATTTTGATGAACAGCTGGGAGTTATATAACCTGATTTCCCATCAGCCTCTCTGAAAGCCCATGGGGTGCAGGGTGGACCACAATGTAGATAGAAGTTAATGACATGATAATTAGCCTTGGGTCATTCTAGGTCACCTTCTACACCCTATTGTACCTGTGCTGCTTGGCCCACAGGCTAGCAAATCCTCTGCATTCTTTTGCGGTTGGCATGCTAAGTTCTGATTGGTAGATTGGTAGGGCATTCCCTCCTCCCCCAGATGTGGCAATTGCTTGGGGAGCCCATCTTTGTTCCCAGGAGGGGCTAGAGGTTCCTTGCTGTCTACCTAACAGGCCAAAACCCCCTTGTGGTTTTGATAACAATTATGGGGGCTCATTCAGGATGGCATGGCTTGTGGTTCAGGGGTTGCAGAGTGGGGAGAGATCAAAAGGCTTCCTTAGTAGCTGCCTGGCCGTATTTGCCAGAGGGCAGCTTTGGACTCTCCCACCACCTCTGCCGACACTGACCTCCAACACATTCATGATTGTCCCCCAATTACCTCCAAAGAAAGGACCTATGGATTTTGACATTTGCATCCAGACAGGTGAGTGCTGTTTGAAGGTACCACACAGTGGGAAACCCCTCTCAATTTGGGGAATTCTGAGGGAATTCCCATTTGTTTTGGGTTGGATAAGCTCCTAATCATTTGTGAGCATGGGAACTAGCTGTTTTGATTTGGCACTCCCTGGGCTTATTAGTTAAACTGCAGTTCTTTTTTTTGGACTCTTTATATTTTACCTGTATTGGTGTGCTACTTGTAAATGTGGAGGCCGTTAAGCTTTCTGTCTCTATTATCCTTTCTATCTACTTGGAATTTGCTGTTGTTGGTATTACAAGCATAATCCAAGGTCTGGGAGGTTGAAAGATATATTTTCTGGTGGTTCCTCTTGTGGTAGGTTCTAAGGTCTGAGAGGTTAAAAGACACCTCCATCCTAAGGTCTGGGAGATTAGAAGACATTTCTGTCCTAAGGTCTAGGAGATCGAAACACGTCCCCATCCATGGAGGCCACTTGGCTGGGATTTGAGAACTCCTGCTATTGGAAAGGGAAAAAGAGGAATGGAAATATAATGTATACATATTTACATGGAACTTCAGAGGCTCTCTTGGCTAGAGTTCTGAGATAAAAGCTATTGAAACTGTGTGTGTATGCATATGTGTTTAGATGTGTTTCATATATGTACATGTATTCTATGTTATATCCACATGGTATCAAAACTGGCTTATAAATAAAAGAAGCTCTCATAAACTAAGTAAATAAACCCTAAGGCTTTTCAGGTTCATGTGAATTTAGTAATCTTTGGTTTAAAAAAAAAAAGCTGGTTTTCAAAAAATTGTTGGTAAAATAAAAACAAAAATGTCTTCAAAATTGTCAACATACGTTTTTGCCTGGGTTTACTGGTCATTTTTATATTTGAAGTTATCACGGTTTGACACAAAAGTTATAAAACTATAAATCCAGCCAAAAAAAAAATGATCTGTGTTTGTGTGATTTTTGATAGTTGGTGTAATGAAAACAGCTAAATCTCCTGAGTTAACAGCAAAGTTATCCATGTGTTTAACTTTAAGTTTCTTGCTTGACTAAAAAGTAGGAATGCCTAAACAACAAGTATCATTATTAGAATAAATAAAACTCTTAAGTAAATGATAGCACAAAAACAGAAACTTAAGCTCAAAAGTTTATAAAGATATTTTGATTTTGGTCTCAATTCTAGTTGTAGATGCAGTTTCTTCCATTGACTTTACTGTCTGCAGAAAGGTACACATTAAATCTGTCTAAATCAAATTGGAAGCTTCCCTTTGGTCTGGATTACTCTTGATTTGTTCTGAGTATTTAGTTGTAAGCCAGCCTGTTATGTTGTATTGTCATAGCAAAGGCCTTTGCCTAAGAAAATTTAAAAGAGAATCTCTGAATTGTTAATTTTTGTGTAGTAATTATTCTTGAATACAAAGAGAATCTCAAAACAATCGTATTCTTTGAAAGTATTACATGTACTCAAATTTGCACTTAAGTAGAAAAGTAGTTTGAGACCATTTAGATTGTTTCTAAAATAGCTTGATTTTGATCCTTATGTAAAAGTGTTATGACTTTGTGTCATTACTTGAGATGCCAAATATTAATGTTAGAGGTTTATTTGGTCTATAGTCAAGTGATGTTATGTCAATAAATTTTATTCTGGGATATTGGTATTTTAGAAAGATCTAATTAATATCTTTAAGTAGGATGCATTTTAAACTTCTACTATATTTATAGAACTTAAAGATGTCACATTATTCACAATAGCAAGTCTTACTAGAATACTTACATTTTTAAGTTTTTATTTTTAATTTTAAAAGTAATAATTATAACTATATTTTGTGATTGTTTTGGTCTATGTTTTAAAAATCTTTTCCTTCTCTTTTTTCCCAATTTTGTATAAGAAAATAAGTTTAGATATTGAATTTGATTAGACATTGAATGACTATATTGAGGGCACGATTAATCACATTGGTTGTATATCCAATATACACAGGCTATAAAAATGGTTAACAGAAAACATAACAAACTCTACCTTAGTTTAAGTCTCAGTTCTGTGCCTTGAGATGTAAATTTTCTACCAGGTATCAAGTCTTTGGAAATGCAAATTAGAGTTGCCTAGCAACAATTGTTTAGGGCAATGAAACAAGTAATCAAGAAATCACTAAAGTGGAGGAGAGAAACTATTTAACAACTGTCAGATGAAAAATCTTATAAATCTTTAAGATGTGCTTCTGACTGTGTGTCTGTATGTCATAGTTTCAAGATTCTTTTCAAGTAATTTGAATTCTTAAAGTAAATTAAGTAATAGATAATTGTAAAATGCCTCAGTCATTTCTGGAAACATAAGTTTAACAGTTTATAATCAGCTATGGTCCAAGATTTACTTCTTTAAGAAAAAGTGATGGAAAGAACTGAAATTTTTGTAGGACTTTTTATTTAAAACATTACTGATTTTGTTGTGTTGTCAAGACAAATACTAAGTAAATAGCAAAGTTTACCTGATATCTCTAGAATTTAAAAACTATTCCATTGGCAATGCCTTGCTGTTTAAACTATAAACATCTTCCCTCCAGGCCCAGGGACTATCATGGAAAAGGGTGGTGGTGTGTAAGATTGTAAGGGATGATTTCAAGGGATGGAATTAGTTCAAATCTTCCAAATCAAATACAGACACATAGATGCCTAAACAGCTAGCAAAATGAGGGACTTTACCTTTTTGGGCCACATGGTGCAGGCATCCATTCCAACCATAAAGAATTTCCTGCTTCCCATAGACTTAAAAGAAAATTACACAGAAGATATCAAGATACTTGATGACAGAGCTTCCTGGGTATAGTTGTTCCCAGTTATGAAATGTATGCAAATAGACATAATAAGA
This sequence comes from Varecia variegata, assembly GCA_028533085.1. Classification (NCBI taxonomy): domain Eukaryota; kingdom Metazoa; phylum Chordata; class Mammalia; order Primates; family Lemuridae; genus Varecia; species Varecia variegata. The sequence continues at coordinate 76,411,506 of CM052440.1, read as the reverse complement.
AATTTATCAGGTACTTTAGGACAAATTACTAAAGTGACTGCAAAATGTATTGCTATACAACAAAAGTCTCTAAATTCCTTAGCTTAAATAGTTAACAATGCTTATGTTTTATATAACAAATTGCTATAAGTTGGTAACTAAATCCAAGATTACAATAGCTCAATGCTTATAGATAAGTTAACTTTATAATCTTGTTTTGGTGTTTGGTTTTTTTGATCTTATATTGTAAAAGTTGACAGATGCCTGTCCACCAACATTCCCGTCTGGCCTAGAATATTTTATTGGCTAGAAGTCTTTTGACTTTAAGTACTTTAGCCATAAGGGTCCCTCTGAGGGACAGGATGGAACCAGGGCAGGTAGCCATACCACTCTGGCAATGATGAAACAAAATAAGAGTTTGGCCATCAATGCTGCCTCTAGCAAATCTTGGCCAAAAGCGAGGAAATATAAAGTCACACCCCCCTGCCCCACTGACTTAACAGACCTCTTCGGGGCCAAACGGACCCCCCGAAAAATTTTAAAAAACATTAAAACTGAGTTCCCAGCCATGATGGGAAGAGAAGTTAGACATGCCCCCTGGGCCCTACATTGGGCCACCCAGACTTATATAAGCCTTTTGATTTGATCATTCAAGAAACGCAAGGATTTGGACTCAGGGTTTTGATACAACCTTTGGAGAATCATAATAATCTGTACCTTATTTCTCTAATAATTGGATATGGTAACAAAAGAGTGGCCCATTTCTCTGACAGTGGTGGCTGCTACTTAAGATGTTATACAGGAAGCTGAAAAGTTTACCCTTGGGCAACTGGTGACTGTTCACACCATGCATAATGTATTATACCTACTAGAACAAAAGGGAGGCTTTTTGTTAAGGGCCACTGCGTGGGTAAATATTAGGCTACTTTGTGAGATAATCCTAATGTAACTCTGAAGGCGGTGTCCACCTTTAATCCAGTCCCCTTCCTGCCTGCAGACTCTCATTCCCCATTCTATGATTATATTCAGATTATTGACCAAGTGCATTCTAGTCTCCCAGATTTGACTGAGCAGCAGCCCCTTTCAGACCCAGATGAGGAGCTCTTTACAAATGGAAGCAGTGTTACAGAACAGTGACAACGCAAAGCTGGGTATGCTGTGGTTACCAGCCAAGAGGTAAATGAGCTAAAAGCCCTACCCCCTGGGACATCTGCCCAGAAGAATAAATTAACTGCACTGACTAGACTGATTCTAAGTATGCCTTTGTGGTAGTGTATGCTCATAAAGCTATTTAGAAGAAATAAGGGTACCTTACCTCTGAAAACAAGAAAATTAAATATGGACCACAAATTCTTGAGTTATTAAAGACCACTTTACTGCCCAGGGAGGTGGCCATCATGCACTGCCGGTGACATTAGATAATTGTGTATGGTAGGCTTGAGGGTCAAAAGAGCAGCCCAGCAACTGTCCAACCAATTGGCCTTAATCTTCTCCTTTCAATTGGTTAGCCAAGGGACCCTTTATTTGTACAATAGTACACCAGCAAATGATGTTTCCCCAAGGTCTAGGGAAATTGATAACACCCCAGCTCCCAGAGGGGCAGGAAAACAGGAACAGGTACTGTTGGTGCACCCTCTAAATATATTTTTGCCTATTGGGTCAATGGTAAAAAAAACCCTTGGACCTATGATTGTCTAAACAATTGGACAGTGAGGAACATTTGCTTATTGGAAATCTTTACCACCACTCTTCAGTCCATACCAGGTCAAAAGTTGTCCATTAAACTAGCTCCCTACAACTGTCTTCATGAATGACTAGAGGAATTTTGAATAGAAATTCCATCTGGGGGGCACTGGGCCAATATTTCCTGTGAGAGATCCCAGAAGGGCAGGGTTACTTCTTTTGATATACTTTGCTACCTTGGAGAGAGTGGCAGTTCAGCAATATGTACTAAAAAGTTTCAGTTACGGACCCATCATGTTTGTTCTCCCTCCCATCCCAACTATGTCCCATTTCAGCTGTAAGCAGCCAGATAGGTCAACTTTCTGATTCCTCAAGATTGAGGAATGAACTAAAAAGAAGGGGGGAGTTGTAACCAGCTCTACAAACAAATTTCAATGACCCCATATGTTTTTTTATAATCCTCTCTCTTAACTAACTACTTGACCATTTGAGTTCTTTCCCAGAAATGCTGAATTTTCTGCAAGACAAAGGAGTTGACATTCTGAAAGCCCCAGTGCTAACTTCCTGATGCTAAGACCTGCCATCCCCCTCAACCTGCCCAAGGCAACTGGGCCCTCTTTAAAAGCCTATGATCTCTGCTAGTCAGAGAGATGGATTTGAGGCAGCTTTTCCCATTCTCCCAACAAGGCATCTTTCATATTAAAAATTCCTTTCTTCCTTGGCAATCCTCATTGTCTCAATAATGGAATCTTTGTGCGATGAGCAACTGGACCTAGGCTGAACCCTGTACTAGATATTTAAGATTATAAAATTATAATTCAACCTAAGAACAAAATGTACAATAAAAATGAATTGCTTGATGTATGTCAAGCATGGCAGTTTAAAGGAAAAACTTTTAGATTCTTTACTTTTGTGATGTCTGATATCTGCCTAACATGCATGTGTCACACAATTTATCAACCAGAAAAAAACTCTAGATGATGACTAGCTTTGAATAATGTCTGATGAAATTTTTCATGACCAATCCAAGTATAACTGTTAGGAAAAAGTAAATTAAATAGATGTACGTGAGATAAAAGTCTATAACTGAACTTTTCAACAATAATTATGTTTTACACGTATCTGCTTAAATATAGCACCCAAAATCTTTTTGGTAACTTAAAATCTTAAATGTATACTAAATTAAGTTAAATGATGGATATTTACTCAATTTAGATTATTTCTAAATAATATATAAATACTGAAATATTAGTTACTGAACACAAGTTTATCTATATTTGGCTTCTTGTTTTTACAGAGAGTCTAAAGAATGTTTGAGTCTGTTCATAAACATATTCTTTCTGCCACATTGAAAAAGTCTACTATGAGGAAGCATATGCTTCTAGAAATTGTGAAAGGGTGTATTCCTAAATTTGTTAATCTAATCTGCAAAAAGCTGCTATATATAACAAACAGTCGCCAGTTGTCTACTTCCTTGTTTTCACTGAAAATTAAGGTTAATAAGCATTAAAAATTCTAATCAATATACATAAAGGAACTATTAGGAATAAGAAGGGTGAAGGGAAATAGTCTGTATACAAAGTGTGCAAGGAAATTAAGATGTGTTTTAAAGATATGAGGTATGAAGAATGCATTTTTGTTAAGGAAAAAGAGTAATTTTTTTCTTATAGTAGTTTAAGGTTATTTAAAGATTA
>CM052440.1:76355036-76399269 GCA_028533085.1 Varecia variegata | reverse complement strand
AAAAAATTAGCCGGGCATGGTGGCGCATGCCTGTAGTCCCAGCTACTTGGGAGGCTGAGGCAGGAGGATCGCTTGAGCCCAGGAGTTTGAGGTTGCTGTGAGCTAGGCTGACGCCACGGCACTCTAGCCAGGGCAAAAAGAGCGAGACTCTGTCTCAAAAAAAAAAAAAAAAAAAAGAGTAGATCTTAAAAGCAGCCAGAGGAAAAAACATACACTGCCCACAGGGGCACCAACATATAAACTACAAGTGACCTTTTATCACAATAATGGAGAAAAATGAGGAATGACATGTTTAAAGTGCTAAAAGGAAATAAAAATCTGTCAACCCCAAATTTTATATAGAGTAAAAATATCCTTCAAAAATGAACATGAAATAAAGACATCACAGATATACAAAAGTTGGGAGACTTTGTCTCCAAAAGACGGCACTACAAGAAATGCTGAAAGAAGCTCCTGAAGAAGAGAAGTGATACCAGATGGAAAACCAGATCTGCAAGAAGGAATAAAAAAGTACCGGAAAGCATAAATATCTAGGCAAAATAAAAAGAAACATACATTTTAATACATGCATTAATGCACACATTTACAAATTTCTAGATAAAAATACAATGTATAGTGAATGTTATAACACATATAGAAGCAAAATATAAGACAACAATGTCACAGAGGATGGGAGATGGATAAATGGAATTACGCTGTTGTAAGTTTTTTATAGAATCATAAAACAAAATGCTATTATTTCAAGGTAGATTGTGATAATTAAATATGCAAATCATAATTTATAGAGCAACATAAAGAAGAAAAGCTAGAAAGACAATCTAGGAATTTAAATGGAATATAAAAATATCCAATTTACCCAAAAGAAATTAGGACACAAGGAACAGAGAAACAATGGACAAATGGAAATGAATGAATGAAAAGAACTTCCCTCAACCACTATTATTGAACACTGAATGGCTTTGGAAATGAGATTTTACTACAGACTTGATAATGTTTCCTCATGAATTCAACCTAAAATTACAAGGCAAAATAGGGCTTACATGCAAAACTTATATTGCAGTAAAATCATTTTGACACAACTAACATTGTTTGAATCACAAATAATGTCAAGCTGTTTTACACACTTCCCATGCTGTCAAAAGTTAAAACAAGAAGCAAGATCTTCATTCCAACACAAATTTGCAGCAGTTATATTTTTCTGAACTCAAACTATATTTCCAATGGTGTTTTTTGGATTTCAGTGCAAGTGCAAAGGAAATGTCCATATATTATATGAAATCCATTTAACTGTGCAAGTGAAGAGCTTCCACCTAACCTTCAACTGGAAGTGATTAACCTGCAGTGTAATGGCATGCTAAAGGGGAAATATTAAAAGAATTTATAGAGTTCTAATAGAATTTTAGAAATGCCTTCTAAGCAATGAATACACTCAAGTAAAGTCACACGCTCATGGATTGATAACAATATTTGGCAGTACCTGTCTAGGTGGAAAGACATTTGCAAAAATGAAGTACATAAAATCTCATTAAAAATCAACATTAACAGATGAACATTTGCATTTTGACGATAGAGAGCACTTACTTTGCACCCCAACCAAGTGACACGTTATTCCCCCCCAAAAGATTTCCATTCTTCTGTATTAAAATTGCTATGATTATTATACTTTGCATTTTGTCAATAAAAAAAATTGTGGACATTTGTTTTCTTATTATATAAGTATCTTCCTAATGTCCTCAATTTTGTTTCTTGACCTATAAAGACTAAAATATCTACTATCCGCCTGTTACAGAGATAGTCAACCCCTGGTTTAAATGCAGCTTTTGCCACAGCTGTCACTGTGTATTTTGCTTTGGAACCACAAACATTCTTTGTCAAACCAAACATCTATGAATCACTTGGAGAAGGTAAGGAGGAGTTAGGAATGGAAATTGAGAGTTAATTTAATCCTGGGGTTAAAGAATAATTGTAGATAACTTTGATTACATATAGTATATAACTCTCTGCTAAGGAAGCATTTGTATAATATTTTCTCATTTAATCCGAGAATCTTCTAAGATAGGTGCTATTTCCCCCCTCCCCCCATTTTGTAGCAATTCTGATTGAGTTGTAAGAGATCATACTGATAAGTGACGTAGAGGCCTTAAACCAGGAATGGGACATCAGAACCAGTATCTGCAACACCAGTTAAGAGGGGCAAAGGTAAACAAATAATTGTTGAGGGGGAGCAGCAGGTGGGCAAAGGCAGAGGAGTTGGTGTGAGCAAGACTGAGATCTCACAGGGAGGGTAGGACCACTAGGTGGCAAAAACTGAGGTTCCTGGAGGCTCCCAAAAACCCATTCCCACCTTCCCGGCAACAGGACTCTTTCCCACCCCATCTCCTTTAATAAATTCTGGTTCGGAGCGTTCTGATCAATGTGTGAACAACAGTATTGTTTGTACAAGTCTGAACACATTTTATCATGCAGAGAGGTGAAGGAAAGTGGGTAGGAAAAATCCATGGGGCGGGGGCAGATCTGGGAAATGTACAAGGAACGTATAGGTATATATGTATATATACACATATGCATATTTATAGTGTATTTAACATATTACTGTATAAAGACAAAATTACAACAAATTTCATTTAACATCCCACATTAAGCCCCTATGTATGTATTAGCAGGGTTTAGAATTTAAACATATTATAATGTTCTCAGCCTTCTGCGGTGGACACTCCAGGGCAATTTGAGAGTCTGTAAATAATAATAAAAATAACAGTGATCAGACCACTCGTGCTCAAGGCCCTCTGCCCTACCGGCTTTAACTTCCCCCAACTGCTTTCCCAACCAAACATCCCTCCCCCTGCAGGATCCCAGGGACGTCCAAGGGGCCAATGACGGTTTGAGAGAAGCGGTCCTGGGCAGGGGTATTATCTGCAGAAACACGTCCGGTCAACTTTGTAGTCGAGTCACCTATTTCGGTTGGTAGCGGCCGCTATTTCTTTAAATGGGCAGTGGATTTCGAAACGGGAGGGGGTGGTCAGGAAAAGGAACTCAGCTGCCTTTGATAACTGCCCAGCAGCCTGCCCTTCCCCGGAACGCGTGCTCGCCCGGGAAGCGCCTGCGGCGGCCGCATCCCCGAGCCCGCGCGCGGCGCCGCCGCGTCCCCGGGCGCCCCCTGTCCCGGGGAATCCCCCCACCCGCAGGCCTCCAGCTCTGCGGCGCGGCCGCCCGGCTTTGTCTCCGGCGCCGCGCTCGGGCGCTCGCTCGCCCCTCGCTTCCCCGTGTGCAGTCTGTAACCCGATCTCCCATTTCCTGGTGGATTCTCTTAAAGAGGCAGCGGTCGAGAAGCAGAACAAAGGCTATTGTTTTATTTCCTCCTCCGGGTTCCGCGTCCTTACCGGAATGGCCCTTCGTACATAATTATTTTCTTTGCATCTGCGCTCAGGGAAAAACGTTCCGAACCCGTGTGCACACCCGTGTGTCTAAGACTGAGCTGGGGGAGGTGGGAGGAGTTGAATAAACCTGTTCTGTGGTGTCGGGGCCACGATGTAACGTTTTTCAAAGGCGCCTTCCCGCGGCCGGGAAGCGTTCGGCCGGCGGGCGGGGGACTCGCGCGCAGGGCCGGGGGCTGCGCCCTGGGCCGGCCCGGGGTCTGCGCCGCGCGCCGGGTCCCCGCACCGCCACCCCGCGCGGCCCCGCTCCCGGGTGTCCTCCGCCCGCGCCCCCGCGGCCGCCCCTCCCCCCGCCGGCTTTTATTTCCCCGATGCCAGGCTGTAACCCGAGCTTTTATTTCCTGGTGGCTCCTTTAAGAGGCAGAGCTCAGTGCTGGGAATTCACGTCAGTTTCTGCACTGAAACTCTCAAGATCAATGAGCAAAGCGCTTTCTCAGTTCTGCCTTTCAGTTTCTCTCTTCCAGGAAGGAAAACATTCGAGAGAGCGAGGCCGAGCGGCGGGAGGGCGGGGGGCGGGGGCCGGCCGGGTGGGAGGAGAGACGGAGGCCGGCCGGGCTGCGCCCCGGGTCGCCGCGTCGCGCCGCGACCCGCAGACCCCGCCGCCGCGCTCGCCGGCTCCCACGCCCCCGCCGCCCCGCGCGCCAAGTCCGCGGCCGCCCGCCCGCCGCGCCCGCAGACCCCCGGGGCGGCTGCCGGCGGAGATGCTGGAAGAAACTTCTTAAATGACCGCGTCCGGCTGGCCCTGGAGCGTTTCTGGGTTGGGGAGAGGAAAGGAAAGTGGAAAAAACCTGAGAACTTCCTGATCTCTCTCGCTGTGAGACATGTCTGAGACTCCTGCTCAGTGTAGCATTAAGGTAAAATTCTTCTCCCCTCCCTCTCCGTGGTCGAAAACCTTGAGCTGCACGCGCGGCCGGGGCAGTCGTGCCGGGCTGCTCCGAGGGGCTGTTGCAGTCGCTCTGCGCGCAGGAGATTATTTGGGGCGCGCAGGGAGGAGATGCAGCTCGCGGCGGCGGCGGCCGTACCCTTTAGCGTAACCTTGCTGCTGCCCCCCGCCGAGCCCCTGCCGGCGCCTCGGCCCCCACCCCCTTTCTTTTTGACAATGAAATGCCCGTCACAATTGGACAGGAGGAACCCGGGATGTCTCCAGAACTGTAGAACACCCCCGTAATTAGTGCGCTTTAAAAAATCGCTGCTCCGTATTCCTACACCCAACATGTGACCGAAATGTAACTTTTGTTCCCGAGGGGTGGTCGCCTTAGAAAAAAAGTTCTTCAGCCCCCATGAGGGATGGAATCGTTTCTTTTTTTTTTAAAGGACTCTCTGGATTTGATCAGACAGAATTCCCCCCCCCCCCCATTGTAATTGCAAGCGCTGTCGGAGAGACAGTCCTGGTGTCAGCTTTTCCTGGGCATTGCACAATGAAATTTTTTTTTTTAAACCAAGGTGAATAAAGTTGCTGAATAGTTATTTTACTCCGATGCGTATGAAAGTTGAGCAATCCCCAAGTACAAAACTCGTGTGATGCAGGGAGAGAAAGAACTAAGCGACCAGGCAAAATGACCTTCTGTGTTTGACAGTGAGGGGAGGATATCGAAGAGCAGGAATCTCCCAGCTTTCTGGCCATGTTTTGCAGTATTGTAAATGCAGGATGGTGGATGTTTGCAAACACAGTGCTTGGCTTCCAAGTAGCTGTGTGTGTGCGTATCTACACAGCTATAAAGGCTGTGGTGCTGCCGTTTGTTGCTTCTAAAAAGTTGTTGTAAAGTTTGCCACCATTGGGAGGCAGGATGATTTATCCATCTCCCCCAGTTATTTTTCCCATCGCTGCATTTATTGTGCACTTTACTTTTTCCATCAGTGCCCAGGTGGAAAGCCTTCTGCTCTTGTGAGGCTGACACTGCTGAAGTTTGTTTTTGGCTTGGCCTGTTTAATGTGTGTCCCTTGAATGGACACTACAGAAACAATGGACAAATAACCTGTTTTCTTCATCTGTGGGGAGTTAGAAAAACCTTTACTGTTTTAACACTGCTTCTTAATTAGGATCTATGTTGGGGAAAAGCAGTATTTGATCATACTGGGTTTTCATGATTACAGTCAGATTGTAGTGTTTCTTATCAGGAAAGATTTTCATGGGTTTGGGGCAAGGCTAGTGTGAACTCACAAGGTGGGTTGAGTTTCTTTGTTTTTGCCTCACAAAAATGCCCAGTGGAACTTTTAGGCTTCTGTTTGTACATATCTGGGGGTGGCAGTATATCTGTGGGTGTGAAGGGGGTGCCACACTAAAGAACTTAGGGTACTTTGATACTTCAAGACCAATTTCTTTTGCGGCATAAATTAGATTGATTCTACATCGAGTTCAGGAAAATCCTGCGTTATAGATAATCTAATTTGAAACTTCATCACACAAACAGAGGCAACTAAATAATAGGGTATTAAACCAGTAAATTGTATTTAGCTTGATGGCAATAAACGTAATATCAGGAAAATCTGCACGAACTATGGGTCAGTAACTTTAGGGTGAAAACAACACAAAGCAATGCTTTCTGTGACTTTTCTTGATACCTCTTCTAAACTGCTCTCACTATTGTGATGTGACTTATGGCTGTGTGCTGGAGGCAGAGTGCTACTGAGTGGCTTGTTTCATTGTGCTTTAGTGGGAAAAGAGTCCAACAGTCCCTTTCCACACACACACATACAGAACCAGTCCCGAAGAAAACGCTTTCTTAAATATGACATAAAAATTGTGTCTATAATTTGCATGTCATTTTTTTCCCTTAATGCTTACACTCTAAGTTCTTTTAGGGTGCCTCTTTTCATGGCTATGTTCTTCTTTGTAATTAAAATAGATATAATGTTCTTTACCAGTAATGAAAGTATCACTTTTATTTTGTGTTGGTCTTTATGGAACTAGTATGCTTAGACTGTGCGTGTGTTTAAGCACATACACGTGAAGGGTATCTTTCTATAGAGTTTGTTTAATTCACTGTGTTCCAGTAATAAGCACTGGAGATCAAGGACAGGGATTATTCCAGGTCATCTGAAAATGTTCTGGTGATGTGCTGCGTTTCATTTAGTCCCTGGGATGTGGTACAGTGACTGCATAATAAAAAATGTTTGCTGGTAACCCACAAGCAAGTTGCTGGCTTCTAGAGTTAGTAAACAGTATGCTTTTCTGTGGAGTAGAGAACAAACGTCAGAGGCTTTCAAGGATGAGCTGATGAATCTGATATACTGAACTCGTGTGACATGGAAGGCTCTCCCTCTTCTCTCCACTCCTGAAACCTCCTCACTGGCTCTCATTCCGTCCAGGCAGCCCGTCAGCAGGCAGGCAGTCCCTCAGCAGCTGGCAAGGTGGAGCTCTGAGGAGCCCGACCACAGGCGGTCACAGAGGGAAGTACTTTGTTTACTTCTGAGCAGTGTCTGTTCTGGTAGAAAAGCGTAGTGTCCAATTTGGGTGGAGTTGCCAAGGTGAAAGTTTCTGAATTGCCCAATCAGTCTCTTTGTAGAGACTGCTTATGTGGTCGTGGTTGACAATCAGTGCCTGATAAGGGCTTTTATATTTCTTTTGTGCTTTGTAAGTGTGTGTTCCCATTACGTAGGGAAGTGAACATCACACACAACTTTTCATAGTAAAAGAAAGGTTGATTAGCCCAAGGTCACCCAAACTGTCACTGAGCCCCACTGTTTCTCTCCTTGGGGCTGTCCCTTCGAATACTGTGGTACTCTTATCATGAGAGTTTAAATGCCTCAATTCCTGATCATTTGGGGCTGTTTCAATGTAAGGACGAGATCAACGCTCTATAAAAAGTCAAAATTTTTTTTTTTTTTTCCAAGAGATTGCCTGGCTGACTGTGCTGGTCACAGGAAGAAGGAAGAGGCTGTCTTTTCCATCATGAGCCTTCACCTTCAAGTCACCTGTTCATTTTTAAGTTCAGCCAAGTTGCAGCGGAAAGTGGTTATGGCCCAGCAGACACAGTCCTTCTTCAGGCTTGGCACACTGCTTTAGTGGGCCAGGGTTATCCAGAATACAAAACTAGTTGCATAATGTCCTTGGTCCCCTCCTTCCCTGCCCTTCTTATCAGTCAGCTAGCATAGCAGAATAAAATTTGTTTGGTTTTTTTTTTTTTTAAATTGTACTACTAACTGGGAGACTCTCTTGATCTCCCCCTCCTAGACTCTGAGCTCCTTAGGTTTGGTGATAATTATCTCGGTGTCTAGTATCTAGCTTGGCAGCTGGCACAGAAACGTTTCTCAGTAATGTTTGCTGATTTGAAGTGAGGGGTGGGAGGAGGCCAGTGCCCTTTCCTCTCTCTGGCTGTGTGTGACCTCAGGGTGACTTAACACTTTCATCTGCTGGCTTATAGGAAGCATTTAATAGGGCCCCACTACTGCCTCAGAGAGAGCTAGAGCACTCTTGGGGTGTCTGTCCAAAAATTCTTATTAATAGAATTTTGATATAGCCATAATGTTTTATTATTTTGATAAAATTCTCCAAAAATGCTTTTGTGTCAAAATAAACAAAAGAAGGAATTGAGTAAAAGATACAACAAAGGGGCTTGAGGAATCACTTTAAAGGGTCAGGTTAGCACGCTTCTAAGTTTCCCCAGTTTCTCTGACAGTAGAATCAGGGAACTTTCAGATACTCAGCATTGAGAAACCTTAGAGATCACCTGGGCCAACCTCCCATTTTTTATAGAGGTGGGGAGGTCCAGAGAGCTAAGTGGTTTGCTGTAGCCCGTTGGGGACTGAGCCGGGTTTGGAGCAACACAGGCCTAGTGACTGGGTCCCAGGCCACCACGCTGCATTCTCTGGGTTCATGGTGAGTCCCTGTAAAAGGCCAAGGAAATTCGATACAATAGGCTTCACTCTCTCTGGCACTTCCTAGCTTGGTCCATTTTAATCACAAGCCAGCTGTCTGAGGGCACCGGGGAATGTGCCAAGAAGATGATGTGTGGGGGGAGGAATGGGCCGCAGGGTCTCGTCAGGTGTGAGAAGAGGAAGTAGTAGGAGATAGGGATGAGGGGAGAAGGGCCCGATGCACTTGTGTTTGCACCATTTGCAGCAATTTTTTTTTACGGTGCACCGGGGCCTGGTGGTTCTGCTTTGGGCCAAAGGCGCTGGTACCTGCTGTCAGGCCTGCTCTGAGGAATCCTTGCGTGGGCCGTAGGCTCTTTCGTCAAGGTCAGCCAGACCTCTTTATACCTTCGTTTATGTGCAGTAAGCTCCTGTTACAAAGAGCGAAAGCTAAAAACGTGGCAGCTGGTCCTATAGAAAGTGCCCTCCTTGGGGTAGAGAAGTCAAGGGAAACAAATACCCCAAATGTGAGTAGCAGAGGCAGGTAGAACTAAGACCCATCCCTTGACTCTGAGTGGAGCTGCATTCGTGTTTGCCAAGGAAGGGCCAGGGACAAGGGGGTCGGGCAGGGGCTTGCTGGGCATAACTTGCAGAGCAGTTGCATTTTATTACTGATTTGTAAAACGTGTCCGGATGTGGCTCTCCCAGCTGAGTGAATCGGGGTCCAATGAGGCCCCCTAGGGTGCAGGGTATACAAATGACATCTTTTTCTCCGTGAATCCTACTTTAGAAAAAGCGCTGGAGCTTGTTCTCAGGCAGCGTGCGCCACTGCTGTCCTTGTCGTTAGATGTGTGTAAGGAACCAGTCTCCGTGTGTATTTGTTGAACAGAATGAGTGTGAGTTCAGTGAGGGTTCCCACGCCAAATGGGGCCCCGCTTCAAGACGGTTCACTGCCGAACCTGGTTATTTGGGGAGAGAAAGACTAGACGAAATTCGTGAGAAGTTAGAATTATAGCCTATTAAAAAACAAACGCATTTTCATTGATTTTCCTGAACATACCGGAAGCAGGCTAATAAGGTGTTGCTTGCTGGGGCATTTCAGGAGAAGCCTCAGTGAATAGGCAAAAATGACTTGTGTTCCACGTTATCCGTGGGGTGGAAACCAGCGCTACCACGTGCTTGCAACTGCTCCTTCAGTGTAGAAATAGGACCACATGTGTTTTGTTTGCTCTGTTAATTTGTTTGATAACCCTTTCTTCCTAGATAGTGAAAATGCACAGTTCAGTGTGGTCTTTGACTAAATGATCTGGAACTCTCGGCGTGTGGGCCAGAGGTCTGGTTAGGGTAGGCTTTGCTCCACGTTAAGGGCGGGCTCTCAGGTGAGCAGCCCTGTGGACTGTGCTTGTGGAAAACTGTAGGACCCTTACATTTTGGGAACTTTATCAAGTGTATATAATTAAAAGTGTCTGCTGTGTTAGTGATCATCGTTTCTACAGCAACCAGTACTAGCTTACAACTGTGTAGTGATTTACTATTCACAAGGCACTTTCTTCTCCGTTTCCTTCTTCCTCCTCTCCTCCTCCTTCCTCCAGTTCTCCTTCTTCTTCCTACTCCTCCTTCATCATCACCACCATCATTTATTGAATACTGCTGTGTGCTGGTCTTTGTGCTAAGTGTTTCATCTACATTATCTCATTGTCTACATTATCTCATTATCTCTCAGGGATGCAGTTTTTCTCCCCATTTGACAAATGAGGAAACTGAAGCCCAGAGAGGTTAAGGGATGTCTTGGCCCAAGATCTCCCAGGCTGTAAGTGGCAAAGCTAGACCAGAATCTATATCATGGGACTACAATTCTAGAGTCTTTTCCACGACTCTGTTCCAAAGTACAGCCATCTTTGTGAAGAAAAGCAGGGAACTCGGAGTGAGGGGCTGGTGGGTGGTGGCCTGAGCTGAGGGGAGAGATGGGAACAGAGCTGGCAAAAGTGCTCGTCGAGGTCCCGAATTTCCTTTGCTCTCTGGTCTCCTCTGAAGGTGGCTTTTCCTCGCCATTACACAGCTAGTGGGGACAGCCAGGTGGTCACACTGAGCCCACCACGCAACTTGGAGTGAATGTCTGAGTCTTCTATTTTTCCACCAATCCCCGATGTCCTCTGGTGACACTTTGTCTTTTTATGGGTTTCATTTGGGGTCATTCATGTTTTTCTCAGAAACTTTTCATTTCCTTCTCTGCTTTGCTCTTCCCTGATCACTTTTTCATTAAGTGGTTGCAAGTCTGAGAGGTTGTGTCCCCCTCATCCTGCCCCCCAGCCCCAGCTCAGGGCACTTTTGTGTTTGTTTGGTTGATTTTTAAGCTTTATACACAATCCATGAACACAATGTTCATTTTTTTTTTTCTTAAACCATCCTTCATGTACATCTTTAATCTTTAATACTGTGTGATTTCTAGGAATCTATTTGACATCTTTTTAGGTGTTCCTTGATTTTCCCCCTACCACCCGAGGAATAATCTTTTTTCTTCTCTTTTCTCATAATGGCCTGACTATACTGGCCTTATTCTAATTTACTTAAATGAAGAGAGAATTTTAGCCATCTGCCTTCATGAATTTCTGAATTTGAACGTTTTGTCCCCCTCCCTACCCCCGGAAAAGGGGTCTCTGTCGCCCAGGCTGGAGTGCAGTGGCATTATCAGAGCTCACTGCAGCCTCGAACTCCTGGGCTCAAGTGATCCTCCCACCTCAGTCTCCCGAGTAGCTGGAACTACAGGTGTGAGCCACTGTGCCCAGCTTGAACAGCTTTAATGTGGAGTCTTCAGAGCAGATGTAGGGAAGGAAGCAAAGCGAGAGAGATGTGTTGTGAGATAATGTAAGGGGATTTAGAAAGCATAATCCAATTTCTCATGACAAAGATGAGGAAACTGAGTTTTTGTGGCATTTAAATTGCTTGCTTGAGATCACATTGCTAATTGTAGCCAAGTCAGAGTTAGAATCAGGTGTTCTGGCCTAGGTCTGTGTTCCTCTTAACACCATGGCAGAGGAAACGTCATAAAAAGCAGGTGAGAATTCAGAAAGCCTCCCTTCCTTGTTAGGACTCATGTATAGGGTTAAACCCCTTTGCATGGTGCCACACAATGCCTGATAGTCATGTTCATAATTATGACTTCCAAGTTAAAGACAGTTTAAGTTGTGAGATTTAAGAAGTGAAGAAAGAATACAATGTATTTCGGAAATATATCCAGAGAAAGTGGTTGGCATAAAAATAATGTTAAGTTTTCAAAGGCTAAACCTCCATTATCTGGATGAGTGATTTATGAAAAATAGTCCCCAGCGAAGACATGGCAGAGCTAGCCAATGCCTCTGCACGCTGGTGAGGCCTTCTGTACTCCCGGGGGTATTTTCCCTTTGTATGTGGGAGTCAGACGTACGGAAAACGACCTCATTTCCTGAATGACCCAAAAAGGACACGTTGCCCTGCTGTTAAGAGCAAGGTTGGTGAGTGTGCTCAGTGATACAAGTGTTGCCACAGTGTAGTTCCCATCACCACTGCTTGAGATTTTGATTTGAACTTCAGGGTGTCTTATGCTGGTTCTTACCTATAAAGTTGACTTCCCTTAAGGGGATTGTAAGTTGCTGAGAAGAGGGCTCCACCTCAGTGCCGTCCTGTGGAGTGCTTCTAGAAGAAGAGCACAGACACTGGAGTACAAAGACCTGTGAATCCTGGTTCTTGAACTTGAACTTGTTCAAGTTATTTAATTGTGAGCCTTTTAACTCATCTGAAGTGGCAATAAAAATTCGTGTCTCTTAGGGTTATGGAGATATGTAAACTGCCCAATACAGTGTCTTACACTGTTTAAAAAAAAAGTTCTTCTCCCCCTTTATATATGCTCCACAACATGTGGATCTAGAAGGGGCTAGAGATTTTCTAGTCCTGTTCCCACATTATACAGTTGAGATGACAGAGGCCAGCGATGCTGATGGTCCTGCTTAAGCTGACGTGGCTGGTTGGTGGTACCACCTGCACTAAAGTCTAGGCCTCCCACGTCTGCTGACTCCCAGCGCGGTGTTTCTGTCACCATCCCTTTGAGCTGTTCCCAGGGCTGGGGTCACTGAGTGCCCAAAAAAGCTCTTAACTTTAATTGGATACAACAATAGGAGAGATGAGCCAACTGCAATTACATGGTGATAGTAAATGCTTTATGCTTCTTACAGCAACATTTTGAGGAAATAGCTAGTATGGTTCTGAATAAGTTTCCAGAGATTAAAAAAAAAATAAGAAAAAAAAAAACCCTCAGTCTGGAAGTACTGTGCAGCGCCTGTAACTAGCATTGTTACTCAGCACTCAAGTATTCGAACCTATTCAGGGATCTGCTTGTTCATACGGTTGCTTGTTTGCGACTGGGGCGAGACTTGAAAGAGAGCATCGATCCGCTGGTCTGCTTTTGTTTCCCAGGCAGTTAGTTCCACGTCTGTCTGGCCACAGAACAGACACCGCTCGCCGTGGGGTGGAGAATTTTCCGTTTCAAGAGCAGGGAGTAGATGGCCCTTAGTGGAAGTTTAATTATACAGAAGACTTTGAAAAAGCCAACTTTGTGACTTTGGGCCAGGAGGGAACCTTCATTTTAGTAGATGTGAAGGGACCGAAGTACCTCTTTTCAGCGGCTGTAGTCTTCTTGCCCTGGACTCAAAATACAGTCCTGAATCTTCTTTGTATGTACATGCTAAGTGAGAAGGGGAAACACAGACTGGAAAACGACCCTTTTTGAGGAATAGTGGAGAGAATGTTAGCTCCCTCTTCTTCCCACCCCGTGAAATAGGTGTGGGCTCCATTAAACTGTTGACGAAAGAATTTAGGTTTGGAGAGAAACTGTTCCTCTGCACTGCTCTGGAAGCTAAGGGTGGACGTTTGTGCTGTTCTTCTCAGCTGCCTTGTACCCCCCTAGTGGGTTGTGAGGGGCCGTGTCACTTTGTCTTTCTTAGGACTTGTCTGTGTGATGAGGTGAGTAATCCCTGTTTCACTCATGCCCCCTGTACATCAGGAAGCAGTGAGCAAAGACGAGATGCTGACTCTAAAGTATTTCCTGGAAGAAATGAGCTGCAGATAGAAATCAGTCTTGTAATTAAAAAAAAAGGAAAATCAAACTCCAGAGAGTAGGCTGTTTGTCTCTGAAGTTACCCATTTCCCCAAACACTTCCTCTTGTTCCCCAGTGAAAGTGTGAATTTAGGTGTGGCGGGGGATGTTCTGGTACCACTGAAAGACGAGAAAGAGAGAGGGAGGGCAGGTCTGTCCACCTTGCTGCAGGTGTGGCCTGGAGGAGTGCTGGGGTCCTTGTGGGAGAATCAAGGTCAAGGGGTGAAGAGATGTTGGTCAAGGAGCCCCAAAATACAGTTAGATTAGAAGGAATATGTTCTAATAGATTAGAAGGAATATCAGTACAGTAGGGGAATTATAGTTCACAATAATTTGTTGTATATTTCAAAATAGCTAGAAGAAAAGAATTGTAATATTCTCAGCACAAAGATAAATGTTTGTGGGGACAGATATCCTAAATACCCTGTCTCGATCATTACTCACTGTATACACGTATCAAACTATCACATGCACCCCCAAATATGTACAACTATTATATATCAATTTAAAAAAGCAAGGTCAAGAGACAATTTAGAATTAGTGTTATCTCAAGCCTAATAACTAATACTTGGTCAGGTAGATCTCCACGGGGGTGAGCAAGAGGAAATCCAACGGAGACAGCACAGAGAGGGAGGCAGGAGTGTGCTGAGCTCTTCACTGCTTTGAGGAGCTCAGACTAGGGAAGGACGATTCTGTCAACCCTAGTTCCTTTATTATTTGTTATTTCTAGACCATTTGTCATTCCCAGACTATCCTTGACCAACGAATCAGACTCCTGCCTGAGCAAACCATGTTGTAGTGTTTCTGGACTCCCCCATATGGGCCCCCTATTTATTTTCATGTATTGATCTGTGATCACAGGCCAGGCACCCAAAGGGACAGAGGTGAGTTCTCTTGTTTTGGGCCTCTGTGTAGTCAGGCCCAAGCCCCTGTCACAGGGTTGGCACTCCTGGTTTTGGAAAATCTGAAAGATTGGAACCCTGGTGCATTTTGTAGCTGCTGTGTCCTCTTTTTGACTTGAGCTCTGAGAGGTTTGAAAAACCTGTGTCATGAGTAACGGCTGCTTTGTGCTGTTGAGACCCGTGGCTGTCCTGACTGATGGGTCTTGACTGACTATAATGGCCAGGGGTGGGTGGCTGGGGATGGCAGGTCAAGGGTCACTCTCACTTTGCACCTTTTGATCTGGTCTTTATTCGGAGCAGGTGAATTTGGTGGGAGAGTTGTCATTTGTTACTCAGAGTTTACCCGTCTGAGTAACATAGATTCCCCAGGCTGGGTACATCTCCTCTTCTCCCCGACTTTGAGACCTGAATGACCTGATTTGGCTGACTACACCTCCAATCCCCTGGAAAGCTGCCAGCTCCTTACTTGACTTTGTGCCATTTAGTCCTTCCCTTGTCTGCTGACTCTAATCCTTTAGGGTGAGGTGGAGGGAGGGACCGTACCAATTGGAAAGGTAAGAGTGTTTTCCCTTGGAGAGCTGGAGAAACAAAGGCTCACTTTTTGCATCTCTGAGGCTCCTTGCTTTCGGCAGGGCTGTGAGTGGGGAGGTGAGGGTGCACTTCTCTGCAGACAGAAGTCAGCTGGAGGTCAGACATGGCTTTGGAACACGAAGGAATCCAGGGGGAATGCTGGTGAGCACAGGGAGGCTGGAGTGATATCCTCTCATCTTCTTCAGCGTGCTGTAAGGGTATCTTTAACTTTCACCCAGATGGGCAGGGAGATGGGCAAAGGGACCTCGGTGTTAGGTGACATCTCAAGTAGGGCACCTATTAGTGCATCCTTCTTGCATGTTCTCACCCTTCCTGGCTCTTGGGCTTTTCTAAGCCATCTACTCCTAGAAAATGAACAAGGAGCCATGAACATCAACAGCAGTGGATCTACTTAGCGTCTTCTGGGTGCAAGGCAGTATGCTCTGCTGGGACATGTGTGGAACAAGGCCTTGGAGGGGAAAAACCTTAAAAATGAAAGAAGGAAGGGAGGTAGAGAGCCAGGCAGACCCCACCGAAAGGGGGAAAAGATGGGCCCAGCGGCACAAGTCATTGCTAATGTTAGCCAGCTCTTCTGAGAATTTATCTGTCTCGAAAAGACTTGGTAAAATGGCCAAATGGAGCTTCTCTGAAGTAGGGGGAATGCCTGTGTGTGCTTTTGTGGTTAGCCATCATGTCGAGCAGTCTGATTTAAGGGAAAAATGGTCTGTGTACATTTTCATTTCAGCTGTGGTCTTTGAAGGTTTACCATGGAGGAGGTGTGGGTGGATGAGAATATAGTCCTCTTGCCTCCTGCTTGGTTTTTATCTAGGTTATAGGTGAATGTGAGTTCACAACACAGCCTGTTTCTTATTTGGGTGCATTTTAGGACGACCTGCAGAGCTTAGTTTGGGCAAACCCTGTGACCCTGCCTCAATGTGCATGTTCGTGGGCTGCCAGGCTAAATGCCGATGGATGGTTGGAAAGAATTTACTTTGCAGCTCTGGTCCCCAGATTGCTGTCTGCAGTTCGTCTTAGGATCTCATATTATTAGTTTTCTCCCCCTCATCCTTTTGGAACCTCAAGTGGGGTCTGTGTGGACAAGATTGTGCTTCTCTGGGAAAGTTCTGGCAGCACACTTGATGAGGTGAGGCAGTGTTAGTCCAGCTGGCTGGCTGCATCCCGGGCAGGGGGCCATGCTTAGATTTCAAGGGTCTCTCAGCTGGTCCTAGTGTCCCCAGGCCACAAATGTTAGGCTTTGGAGGGAAACTCATGATTTTAGGTTCACTCTTTATCTGCATTTGTATGCATGAACAGCCTCATAATTGAAGTGCATTGAAAGATTTCTTCACACTCCAACACGTAGAAAGTAGCTTCTTTGGGTCAGTGAAAGGTTCCTAGGTAAAATTATTGAAGTCTCAACCTTAGAAACCAACACCAGAGTTTAGAATTAGCATGTTCTAGAGAGAACAGTGAGATGGTAGCTGACACGATGCCTTTATGGGCTATTTTTAGCTCTGGTTGGGACTATATGGTATGACTTGTGCTTTCTTGGGCATCATCCTGCTTTTATTCCAAGGATTTGTTCTTGTGACTCTGTTTGCATATATGCACATGTATTCTGTGCTTATAGCATCATAATTTACTGAAAGTATGGTATAATCTGTTTCCTAGCATATAGAGAAAAAGATTGCACAAAACCCAGCCTTGTTGTGGCAAAGAAACCTAACATATAGATGTAAAATATATCTCCTTGGAGGGTTGGCTTTGTGATGGGCTATAAACGGATTGTTAAACAGCAATGCGAGGGGCTGTTAACAAGCTGTTTCTAAGAGCATCTCCCTGGTCTGGTCTGAAAAGGTAATGTGTACATATTGCCGCTATGAAATAGTTTGCCTGTGGTGTTTGTAGAGAGTGTGTGTGTGTGTGTGTAAGTGTGTGTCTTCAGTGGCGAATGAACTGAAAGGATAATTTAAAATGTTATTTGCTCCTATGGTAGTGTCTGCATTCTAAACTGGGCAGTGTTTTGGTTTGTTTTTTAAGCTGGCTTAAATGAAGAGGGGTTTGGTCAGCCACAGGGTATGAATCAACCAAACTTCAAAAAGGTGCCGTATGTGTATGATAAGACCCTAAGTATATGAGAGCTGCTTTAAGGATTTATGCCTTAGTGTACGTGGATGAATAGGTAAATCATCTCCCCATCAGCAAACTATCATTTAGGTTCCCACGTTCAGCAAAGCAGGGTTCTTATTATGTGTCTAATCTTACTTGAACTTGTTTTCGCATTTAGGTGACATAGCTAAAAATTGCGCCATGCCAATTTCAGCTACTATGGATTTTTTAGTGGAAGAGAACTCTTTCTTGTTACTAGGATGCCATGCGTCGACTGTGTTAGCAGCTGCTGTGTTGAAAAACAGGTGCCTCTTATAATCCTCTGATGGCTCAGTTTGCTAGCCTGGCAGAGCCTTATTATTGTTGTTTTTATTTATTTATTTTTGTCCCACGTAAGTCAGATACTGCCAAGGGATGTCGATGAGCGGGATTAATGTGAGAGGAGATGGCAGCTTCTCTTGGTGGAGGTTTCTGTTACAGGAATCCGTCTAAGAGTCTCGTATCATAAAGATAGGGCTAAATAAAACCATTCAGGATACGAATCCCAGGGGAGAACCGCCAAAAGAAGGATAGTGAATGAGTAGTTCTGCCAAGTCACCTCTCTGTCATTCTTCAAAGGCCAACTTAAAGCCAGTGCTGCCACAGAAGCCATCCAGGACTGAGGGTAGCGAGTGATGACCCTTCCCTGGTCCACTGCACACTATTAGACTCATCCACTGCTGCTTCTTAAGGCTACTGGATTGGAAGTTTCGGGAGGACAGAAGTGCCGTCTTTTCTAGCCTGCCAGTCAATCTGGTGCACGCTGACCTTTCCTCTCCATGCTAGGGCTGTGGCTGTCTTCTTTCTGGCCCCAGAACTTTCAGTTGTCTTTTATCTGACCTTTCTACTGCCCCTTTTGCCCCCTCCAATCCAACCTGGAATGATTCTTTGCAAATAAAAATGTGATCGAGTCCCTCCCCGTCTCACACTGCAGAACTCCTTGTGATGTGCAAGGCCCTTTACAGTCCACCTTTCTAGCATCATCTCCAACCTCCCCCTCCATGTTATGTTTCAATCAATAAATACCTTCTCTTATCCCAGACCACATCGTGAACTTTTATGCCTGGAATCTTCCCCTGATCCTTTTTCTGCCTGGCAGCCACCTCGTCATCTGAAGCCCATTTCTTAAACCTTCCCAGCTGGGCACAGTTTTCCCACAACTCATGGAACTCGCCTCTGCCATTGTCAGTGATCTGCCTACAGTTTAATCGTTTACCATCTTTCCTAGAGTGAAAGCCCAGTGAGGACAGGAGCCTGATGGATTCATGTTTCTATTTCCAGTGTCCAACACAGTGCCTGGCACAGGAGGGCCAATGGATATTAGCCAGATAGAATTTGTCTAATCAGGAAGTATTTATTAAGCTTCTGTTACAGGCTTAGTGGGTGGTAGGCTCTGTGATACATAAGATAAAGACCTTGCACAGTTGAAATCCTGAGCAAATACCCCTTGAGGGTAGAGGCAGGAAGAAAGATAGATATCTGTAATAGATTTTGAAGCGTATCAGGACCACATGGCAGGGCTAACACGCTGCACCTCCGGTACCTCAGGTACCTCCTGGGAGGCCTTAGGGACTGAACACACGTGGACACACAAAGCGCCCACTCGTGCTTCCTTCTCAGTTGCTCGCCTTCCAGAGAGGGACAGAGACAGCTGGAGAAAAAGCTTGAGAACCTTTTGGCTGGGTATGCTGGAAGTAGCTCAGACGGCTCAAGATAAACGACGTTCACTGGTCATCCTCTTTCGTGGCGTGGCTCAGGATGCCCCCTGGGTGAGAGAGAGTGAGCGAGCGTGAGCGCCAGTGGTTGTTTGTTGTAGGTGGGTGTCGTCTTGCCGTACCCGGCTGTGATACTCCGGGACCCAGGGGCCTGTCACCACCATGTGGGGCTGCCAGTGGTGACAGCCCATCTCCCTAGTAGCTGGTCAGGACAATGTCCTGAAGGAGCAGCACAGCTGAGAAGTCTACAATTGTCTTTCCAAGTCAGGGCAGGACTCTGACCCTTTGCTCGGGCCAGCTCTTTCCACCCTCTCCTCTAGATCCCATGTTCTCTCCCACACTTACCTGAGATGCCAATCTCTTTGGAGCTCTTATTTTACTTGTTGATGTACTATCTGAGGGGAACTAAACCAGTGGGAATGACTTGAGTGTACCACCGGACCAGAAAAACAACTCAAGTTATGTCTTACGGAGGGCATGACAGCCTCAACGTTTCTGTTGACAGTGGACAACTCAGTGGTATTTGTTTATAAAGAGAGGACTGTCAGGAGAGCATTAGGGTTGTGAATCTGATTTAAGTGTGGCCTGATAAGTGTGAAACGGACCAATGGGGAGAAGTCAGGTGCTCTGAGTACAGGGAGAGGAAGGCCGTCTGCACGCGCCCACGTGGCTCACTTCTCCTGATTCTTGTTGCCACTGACATTCAGCAGGCACTCGGGGCGGTAGGATATGTGAACAGTTTCAACTTCCTACACCCAACCAGGCCCCTGCAAGGGGCCTTTTACAGTTCCCCCAAAACTGTCACGAGTGTTCCCGCCACCTGCCAGAGGCTCTCTGTTTCAGACCACGAGGCAGCAGCCTGACAGCCCTGCTGGCCTCCACCTCGTCCTGGCTGCAGGTGGGTCATCTCTGTGCTGCTTCTCTGTCCTCGCAGGGGATTTAAGGGTTCCTTTGCCTCTCTCGGGCTCCAAGAGGGCTTGTGCGGCCGGTCGGGAGTTGTTTCAGGGTTGCTGCTCTAAGCCACAGAGAGACCTGGAAGCATTAGGTCTGTGTGTAAATGTGAAAATGCACGTTTATGAAGCTGCTCTCGCAGGGGGAGGCCACTAAAGGTGCGCCCTCTCTTGAACACTCAACCTACACACCTCACGCTCTACGACGTGCCGCTGTCTGGTTTCCTCCCACGATGACTCCCAAAACCCTTGCTCACCGTCTTGTCTTCACTGCCGAGGCTGTTGAGTTAGAGCCGTTTCCTTCCTCTCTCTTCCTTCCAGCCTTATCAGCCCCAATGGCAGGCTTACTGTTCAGAGAATTTGGGGACCCGGGGCTTAGTGCTCACGGACCTAGGGTTCCTGAGAATTAGTATGTCACAATCTAATCTAGAGACTGTCCCCCATTTAGTCCTGTGGTGAAGTATAGTCTTAGTCCTAGCAACCTGCTTAAGAACAAACTTTTGAACCACCCTGACTATAGGGCTGTCAGACAGTGTTTTCACTTGAAATTGCTTAAAAATTGACCTGCCTTGGAGAAAATTTCAGGACCGTTGTCTTAATGAGCAGTTGAAATGTAAATAGGAATGGGGTAACAAGTGCCCTGTGCAGCTAGGTGTGTGTGGGGGAGATACCCTCCCCTGCTCCCACCTGCAGAAGGTAACATTTTCCAAACCCTAAGTTGTGGTGTGTGGTCTGATAAAGGACTTCTTGCTATTTTTAAAAAAAGTTATTGATGTGGCAAGCCTTACAAAAGGCTATGCTATTATATTTTAGCAAATTACTTTTATGGAAAAGAGAATCGCTTGAGATCAGGGCTGTGAAGGAATGGCTTCACTTGGAACCAGTCTTCGGTGCCACGACAGTGACACCCAGTTACCAAAGACAGCCCCCACGCCAAGGGTCTTTAATGCACTTCTTCCATTTTCGTGATTCCTGGCCGGTATCGAGAAGGGCTAGTGAGTGTGTTTGTCTTTCTTCTGGGTGAACGTTGCAAGGACACTTAAGCCTTATGCTTGAGGGCAGAATCTGATCACAGGCTGAGATCAGGAAGAAATTTTCCCCCTGTGGCTTCCTATTGCACAATCGCCTGGCCAGGTGTGCTACCTCTGTTTAACAAACACACGCACGCACACACACCTCCTTGCTGGCCATCTTCAGAGCAGGATGTTGGGCTTCGTGGGCCAGCAGCCTAATTTATTTGACAAGTGCCCACACTCTGAGGTGGCCCCTGCCTGTGTGCCCCTGCGAGGGGCTGTCCTCCGGGAATGCTGTACTGCGCTCAGGGCCACGTCTTCAGATCTCTCCAACTGTTTGCAGCTCTCCCTTTGTAAGAGATTGGGTCTAAATCTACACACACGCACACCCGCACGCACACGCACACGTATCATTTTAAACATTTTCTGTAAACTTGCCTCCCCTCTCCTGGGCTTTGCCTTAGTTCCTACACCACATCAAACCCAAATCCACTGCCGAAACATCCAAACACTGCTCGCGGATAATAATAGTAGAATTCTTTTAACCATAAGGCCTGTGGCTGCCAGCCTCAAGCTTGTGTTATAAGTGACTTCCAAGTCTGATCCAAAAGCTGCTTGGGGGAGGGGATACGGACAGGGATGGACTTTTTTCTTTTTTTTCTTTTTCTTTCTTTCTTTCGTTTTTTTTTTTTTTAAGGCCCTGGCTGTGCTGCCTCTTGTGCAATAGGATAATTGCCAGCGATTCCCAGGCGCTCCTGCTTTTCTTCCTTTGCGTCTGTATCTCCTGTGGCGCAGTTCTTCCTTCTGTCTCTATTATTAGCTTGCTTAGCCTTACCCTTCAGTTCCCCCCTCCCCCGGCCCCTCTTCATCTTCCTCCAGCCTTTCTTTTCCCTTCACCTCTGCAAAGGTATTTTGGGGAGCCACCTTTCATGTGCTGTTCATACAGGAACTTTCTTTTTCTTTATTAATATAAAATCATCTTCTCCCTCACTTCATCATGCATTCATTCATATTCCCAAAATAGAAACTGTCGCCGCCCAGCACATAACGTCTGGCCTGTAAACCTTTAAAGCAGGATATGCCCAAGGGAGTTCTTCCAAAACAAGTTTGCTCCGTGTCCCGGACTGTGTGGGCTCTCTTCTTCCTCGACTGCCACTGCCACACCCTCTCCTTGCCCTTCTCCCTGCTATTGGGTGGTGCTACCCCACTCCCATTCCTTCCCCAAATTGCTGTTAGTACTTAATTGTGCACCTGGGTTTGTTCGTTGTTTCCTTTTTCCCTTTAAGTTTTTCTTGTTTTTGGGGGGTACACTGATAATCCTGTTAACTAGAGATTATATCAGTTTTCATTACCTAAATTTGCTAAATGGACATGGTAGTATTTGGTATCAAGCATGCCTTTCAGAAATCAGGGAAGAAAAGTAGGTTTTTGGCAGCTTTTGATATCACAATAATCCCAAATTTATAATAATTGAGAAATAGTTCATATGATTCTTAAAGAGTAAAAGCTTAAAAGTTACTCTTTTCTTTATAATTGATGTGGGTCTCATTCAGTTTTGGTAAGAAACCCAATTTAGATGTACCAGTTTTTCAAATAGTGGTCTTAGAAACTAATTTAATTATTGCTGCAAGAATAATAATTGTAACAACTAATAATTTCTGGATATTCAGAGTTTTAATGTTTATGATACATTACTGTGTGGTGTTGGCCTATTGGGAATTATAATTTTCTCCCTGTCTAGCAGAGTTTATGAGCTGTGCTATATTTAAGTAACGAAACTACATTTCTTTCAATAGTCTTTCCTATTGAAACTTTTACTGAGGTAGCCATATTCTTTGACTCTGTATTTCCGCTCGTTTGTGTGAGGATGGTGTTCTCCTGTTTACAACACACCCTGCTCTGGGAATGGATGGCAAGGGTGGAGGGAATGCTGTCGGAATCTTACCACACAGCATCCTTTTAGGAACAAAAGCAAAGAAGTTCACACTCTTCTAAAAATAATTGGGAGGAGATTTAGGAAGGTGGCTTATAGGATCAGTTTTAAGACCAGGTCAGACATACAGACAAATTCCCTCTTTGTAAATGAGAAGTAGCCTTTAATAGCTTTAATATGGGAAGTGAGTAGGTGAAATAGTATTCCATCTAAAGCATGCCATTTCTGGCTGGTCCAAAGGCAGTGAGTTACCTCATTTGATTGTTCACAGTCGGTTACAGATTGAACTCCTTGTTCTACTACTTTACCCCCTTCTCACTACTGTACTTGTCTAGTCTTAAAAAAATAAAATAAAAAATAAAGCATGCCATTTCACTAAGTATTACTACACTTTGAAACTTGCCCTGCAGGATTTTAAAAATGTTCTTTTCTGTATTCTAATTATTTAAAATAAAGAACCATTATCATTTTATTAAAACCATGCATATTTTTTGGAAAGCGATAGTTGGATGAGCAGGGGTTGTGGGTTGTTCTTGCTTTTCCTTATCTGTCTTGCTCCCAAGAAGTGATGGGAATAGTCAAGAACTTAAAGGTTATTTTGGCTTTCTTTTTTCCAGGATGGGGACCCCTCCCCCCAGCTCATATCCCAGTGGTTCCTGAAAAGGGGTAGGGGGAATGATAGAGCTGTTGGTTTTGTAGAACTCTGTTTTAGTCTCTACAGCAATGCCAGAACAATGACTTACCAACCCATATTTGGGAGTCCGCTGGGTTTTATTTGTTAGAGGGAGTAAATTGGTGTTCTAGCTTTAGATTGGTGCTAGAGTGGCTAGGTCTGGGAGCTTTTTAAGAGGGCCTATGGTGGCAGACTTATTTCTTTCACCTCTTGCATTAAACCTGGGATTTGTTCTACAGTGCTTTGGGACTCCTGTCCCAATGACAAATGGTCATAGCAAGCAGCATCATGACATCTGTCCAATCGTTCTGACTGCAGAGCACGAGTAATTCAGAAGACAGTCATTGGAACAACATAATTTAGACATTTAGAGCTACAGTTTTGAGGAATTTCAGACCAAGGCCCAAACGGCTTAGCTAAGTGACCTGCGTAGGGTCCATGGCTGTTACTGCCATGTTAGAACTAGAACCTAGATCTTCTGACTCCCGCCAGCTCATTAATTATTGACTCAGCAGTTAGTTTTATTTTAGGTGTATTTCCAAAATAATGGATCAGTTCAAGTGAAATCACTCTTATTAATGAAGAAAAAAATCAACTGGGTGGGCCGAGTGAACATGTCTACTTTTCAATCAGGTATGTTTTGGTCACGTAAAGAAACCACAAATCAGAAGGTCCTGCACGCTTTATGTTTGGATCTGCTCTTTTTTTTTTTAACCTCAAAATGAATTAAAAACAGTACAGTAGGAAATAAACTATGCATAAAACAATGCCTCCTCTTCTGCCTTGTCACCAGCACTTCCAGGGGATGTTTCAGGGCTCATTTTAGGGTGAGAGGTAAGTTCTGGCCCCCTGATTACTCTGTTCCTTCTGCTGAGAAATGTGATTATGAGGTTTCTATTTTATAATGCGCTCTGACTATGGGAAGGAACCAACTCCCCATCCAAACCGAATCGCCTCTGAGATCCTATTAAACAGAAAATGCCCTGAACACCAGTATATGAAAATGCTTTTCTAGGATGAGCTCAAAGCATTTCATCCTCCAAATAAAGCCTATCTGCTCGCACTTAGATTGTTCAAAGGCAGATGGTAGGCAATTGAAACAGAGAGGCAAGCTGGCAAAAGGAAAAATAAAACCACAAATATCTGTACGTGAAGGTGATCTACGCTCTTGCCAAACCCCCTCCAAACTTCGTTAACACAATAGCGTAGCAATTAAGTAACATGGGAGCTCAGACTCATATGGCTGATACAGTTGTCCTCCGTTAATGGGGTGAAACAAAGCTTGTGTATAATATACAGTGCTGTTCACCAAAACGCAGAGCTGAAAGGGATTTTAAGAGATTTAAGCAGCAATGTAGCCTGTAAACCATACTGCTCGTAACAAACATTTATCTTACTGAAATTTCACTGACCCCCACCACATACTAGCAGTGGGGTCACTGGCATGAAATGTTTGCATTTAGCGAGTGGCCAAGTCTTAAAGAAAAGGGACCGCTCAGCAATATTGAGCTTCACATTGGAAGTGAAATCCCCCAGGGTGAGAGGAGGAAGGTGGGGAACAGAATTGCTCAGAACATCGGTGGAGTCCAGAGCAGTTGCTTTGTGGGAAACCCTCAGTCAGCCAGGAGCGAAAGTTACCGCCGTCTGACTGCTCTGGGAAGGCTGCCTGGTGGCGAGAACCTCTGCGTTCCTTCAGCCTTTTCACTGACTGGAGGACTTTCCAGACTGAAATCTGGCACTTCTCACTAACCTTGAACTTGAACACTCAGTGACAGCAGGGAAAGGGAGAGGGTTTCAGCTGCTGGAGCTGGGTAATGGTGAAGTGCTCTCGCCGCGGGCCATTTGTGGCTCTGCCGATGCCAAGCCGTGGCGATCCGAGGGTGTGGGAAAGAGGGTGTTGATCCAGACGGCGGAAGGGGCAGCTTTCTGAGCAGGTGGGAGTGGTGAGTGAGGAGCGGATTTGGTGGGCAGGATGTGAGATGAGTTTACCCTGCTGGGAAGCAATCTGGGGATGTCCATGAGGAAGAAGAAAGTCTAGATGGCTGTTGAGAGTGGGCTGATGTCGGAGAGAAGAGCCCATGCTGCAAACCAGAATGAAAGAAAGAACATCTCAGTATTAAAAGGCAACCGCTGTTAGGGTGTCAACCTTCTGCTGCCCAAGTAGTTCAGGAGAGACCATGGAAGAGTTCTGTATGAGAAAAGGCAAGTAGAATCAGGTCTAAACTTGGAACTTTTTAGTTACACAAAGTTCAAATATGAAATGTCTGAGGCGTAGTGATGAGAGGGAAGGTATGTTGGCCGAGTGAATATATTCCTTCAGAAATCAATATTTTTTCCTTCCAGGCCCTCCAAATTTTATCATTGTAGTTGCCCAAGTACATCAGTTTATTTCTTACATGAGAGAGCTTGTGCCATTGCTGTATCCCATTTTCGATTGTTTTCTGGCTTAAGGGTCCTGTGTTTGGTCTTGGTCAGATATTGCCAGTGACGACTGCTAGGATGACCCCTTTCCTTTCTCTCAGCCCAGGCAGACTGTTTCCCATGGTCTCCAGCCTGAGGTTTGGCAATGATTCATGGCTGTTGAGAGCGGAGTTTAGTAATAAAACTGAGGACTGGAATGGCTGTATTATGAATTTGGTGGAAGCAGGTGTCATTTTTATTCTTCTGCCAATGCAAATCTATCCCAGAGAATTTTTCTTTACTCAGAAAGAATGACCGCCATACCACCTTTCTCTAAAAGGCACAAATGGTAATGAGTATTTGACTCATTCGTTGGCTTTTACCTTGGGGACCGGCAGACCACCCCAGCACGTACAATGCACGGAACCCGGCAAACAATAGAGAACTGTATGCTCGCGTGGCCAGATCGTTAGCTTCCTTCCTTTTTTGCCTTGATTTTTGGGAAGTCCTTGCTTGTGAGTTCCATAGACCCCGGGACATAGCAATATAAAAGGCCAGAGGATGTTCAGATGGGTGTGCGGAGGAAGAGGGAAAGCAGGAATTCTGGGCCAGAGAGCAGATGGCCAGCCAGTGACCTAGGAAGGGAAGCTTAGGCTTTAAAGTTAAAAAATAGTATTTTTTCTTTTATGTGCAGCTTTCAATAAGCAGTACCATAGCTCCAAGTTGGAGGATTCCAGAAATGATCATAGAGTGCCTTCCCCCAAAGGTTTACCACCCAAAGAGGAAATGACGGCTTCAATGTCATGAAGCCATGCAGACAACATCCAGAGGCAATGGAAACACCCTTGTTCTGTACTTTCTGCCCCTGCTGAAATGTGCACCGTGGCTGAGGGTGTGTGGGGGGTTTTAAGGTTTGTTTGTGGTGTTTTCCCCTTGATGCCCCAGTTGTGCAATTCTGCAGTTGTGAGCCACCTGCTTCCTGCTCTGCTCTTCCAGGAGACCATGAGTGTCCGTCCGTCTGCTGGGGAGGTGACGGGGAGGGCACAGGGCGGTGGCGGCTCTGGCTCTCATGCAGGTCCCTGGTGCCTAATAGGCCTTTGACTGAGTCCGGATCAACCGGTTCTCAGCTTCCCTAATGATGGGAGAGGAATCTAGCAGTGATCTGATGAGAGCCACAGACCCCCGATGTTGGGGGAGAGCTGAAGCCCCCAGTCAACATTTCTGGACGGCGTCATGGGCTGTACAGGTGCAGCCAGGCCCTTGGTCAGCTCCCTGGGAGGGACCTTGTCCTTTTGCGTGCACACATTTCTGAATAGTTGTAGACCCAGCAGTAGCCACAGGAGTGAGCCTAGTTTCCAGCCTGTGAAAGTTTATTATCACAAGGAGTAAGAACACCAGAATTTTTTTTTTTTTAGATATTCTTCTGTAGCCCCAAACACCTGCAGCTCCCAGGTGTTTTCACATTGATTTTGAAATTACCCAGAAAACACTCTCTGACGACCTTGTAGAGATCACCATTTGTACTTCTGCTATGAAGGGCAAAAATAAAGCAAGCAAACAAAAAAAGCCCTTAGAAATCCTTTCGTTAGAGTAATATATATTTTTAAAATATTGTCTATTACTGAGTGGGGGCGTCTGTATGTATTTTAATCCTTTTAAAAATGTACTCAAACTTCATGATTTATCTCTCTGATATTAGCACATATCATACATTCATAAGAATGTTAATTTATAGTAAGGCATGGGGTTTTCTTTCCTAAAAAAATTGGTGGAGGAGTTATGGGTACCCAGAAGTGGTTAAATGAAACACACCTTAAAGAAAAAGTCCTTGGTAGAGTGCAGTGGCTCACACCTCTAATCCTAGCACTTTGGGAGGCTGAGGCAAGACAATTGCTTGAGGTCAGGGCTTCAAGGCCAGCCTGGGCAACTTATCGAGATGTGGCTAATAGAAAAATTAGCCAGGCATGGTGGTGCACGTCTGTAGTCCCCCCTACTTGGGAGGCTGAGACAGGAGGATCACTTGAGCCCAGAAGTTGGAGGCTGCAGTGAGCTATGGTGTTGCCACTGCACTCTAGCCTGGGTGACAGAAAGAGACCTTGTCTCAAGAAACAACAAACAAACAAAAACAAAAAAAGAAACAAAGAAAAAGTCCTTGAAGGCTCCTATCTCATTCCTTGTTTTGTGTTTTTTTTTTGCCACTGTCTGTGGCCACTTACTGCTTATTCACGTCCCTTTCTTGTCAGTTTGGAATGGGCTCAGCCTGTGTGATGGCTTTGGAGATGACCAGCAGTCATTGGGGACTGGAAGCTGCCATGTGAGGCGAGGTGACAGAACACACAAGCTTTATGTCTTTTTCTCAGTCTACTCGTAGTGGAGAAACGTAGGGGTTATAGTGGCACAGCTCAGTCTGCCTCCCCTCCCCCCATCCTGGATCAGTGACAATTCCCTGTTGCCCCCAGGTTGAAGCCCAGCTAACCCTGACAAGGCTGCAAGCTCTGCGTGGTCTCGCCCTGTACCTTGCCTCCTTTGCTTGGACTGCCTTTACCCACTCCTCTTCCCTCCTGGTCTTTGCACATGCCATTCCCTGAAACGCTTCTTCTGTCTTTCTTCTCCAAGATGACTGTTCATCCTTAGGTCTCATCTCCCTAGGGTCTTGTCTTGAGTTCCTCCAGTTTGGATGAGATGTCCCTCTTACATGCCCTCCTAACTTCCATTTTGAAATTTCTGTCGCATTATCTTGCAATCGCCTGTTTGTATCCATCATCTGTCAATGAGCCCATGAAGTCAGGGCCCATCTTGGTTTTATGCTTGTGACCACAGTGTGGGGCATAGGCTTGGTGCTCCGTAAATATCTGTTGAATGAAGGAGCGTGTAGAGAACAGAATGTGGTCTTTGATTACTTCTGTGTTTTGTTCAGTGTCTGATGGTCCACCTATCCTTCTTGCTAGCCCTCAAGACTCTGCCGGCCTTTTAGCTGAGGATAATGCAAATCTGCAGTATCGTCAGAGAGAGTCGGGTGGTTGGAAGTTTGCTTATGCAGAGAGAACAATTCGGAGTTTTACATTTTTAGTTGTGAATTCAGAATCTTGAGTTGTACATGAGCTACAGTGGTTTGGTTTTTAAATTGAGTTTCTGCTTATTGTTAAATCCAAACTGGATCAATTGAAGGAAGGTCCTTATCATTTGCTCCTCCCTGCAAGGACACTGTGGCTCTCTGGATATTCCTGTAAGACAGGAAAAGTGATCACAGATCAATTCTAGTTGCTGCCGCTGAGGAAGGAGAGGAAGATAGATGGTTCTGGCTTTGTGAGGAACCCTGCCTCCCTCTCCCATCCTCCTCACCCTCTCTCTGCCAATAATTACAAAGCTGAACTGAACTGCTACTGAGAATCCAAGTTCTTTCCTGGCTCTGAATAAGAGAACATAGATAGCATATGCATCTAGATTCTTTGAGTATATATGTACATACGTACGTACATATACTCATACGGTCTGCCTTCAGCCTGAAATGACAACCCTACATGAAGACCTATTTCTTGTTTGCTAAGCAGATGGACAGCTATGTTTATGTTTACCTAAATCTTTCTTGGTTAGTTTACTAGGATGTAGCTAAAAGAACAGGGATATGGAGTCTAGTGACTTGAATTAATTGTACAAATACTGAGCACCTCTGATGTGCTAGACAGTAGTGGACTTACCAACGTGAAGAGGACAAGGCCTCTGATTCAAGTGGCTTGCTGTGTAGTGAGGTCATCCTAGTGCCACTTTAACTTTGCGGGAAAAGTCATTTAACTGCTTAAAACTTCCCATTTCTTAACTGTAACATGAAGCTAATAGCACTTACTTTCTACTGTTGCTGAGGGCATCTACCTGATAATGTTTGTACAATTCCAACTGACAGGTACCTGTTTATCCTTGACATCTCTCAGTGCAGCCACCGGAATCCTTTCTAGCATCTGCTGGCTCAGGCAGATGCCCCCCCTCATGCAGTCTCTGCTGGGGTGCTTCACCCCTTGCTGTAAGCACCATTGGCTTTGGTTCCCACCCCCGTGCCAAACTCTTTGGACAAAGAGCCTTGTCATGCCCATGTCTGTAATCTCAGTGCCCAGTGTGGTGTCTGGCACACCACACTTGACACATGTTTGCTGCTGAATAAATTAAAGAACAAGGGTTATGAATGGCTAAGTACTATACATGTCACATTATTATTATAAGAACTTTGGGCAAGAAAACAGAAGAAAAAATGAGGGTGCTTTGAGGCCCTGGAGATCGGAGGAGATCCTGGCATACTGAACTCCAGTTTCAAGGCTGTAAATGTGTCTTGCTTTTTACTGTGGATGCTGGTCAACTCCCCAAGGTGAAAAACAAACAAACAAAAACAAACCTCATGAGGTCAGAAAGGAGGTCTGGATGTTTAATCTAGAAGTCAGCACATGCCTTCATTAGCTACCAAAACTGCCAGATCTAGGTGGCTGGCAATCAGAGCCTCATTTTGATCATTTTATGCCATGTTCTCCATGGCATGTTCACCACTCACATGGTGGCACCTTCTTCCTCCTGGTTTCCTCTCCCTTTGCAGGAAGAAATGTGTTTCTCATCTTCTTGGAATTGCCTTCTTTTCTGCTTTGGTTGCATCTTTTTTTTCTGTTGTCCTTATAAATTAGAGAATTAATATGAGTTATTGTGTTGGGGTTCTCCAGAGAAACAGAACCATTAGGAGATAATTCAGTTACTCCGAGGCATTGGCTGACGTGATTATGGAGACTGAGAAGCGCCATGATCTGCCATGTCCACGCTGGAGACCCAAGAGTGCCACTGGTGTAGTTCAGTCATAGTTCCGAGGCCTGAGAACCAGGGGGACCGATGTTGTAAGTCCCAGTTTGGAGGTTGGAGAAGATGCGATGAGATGCCCCAGTGCAAGCCCCGAGGTAGGAGAAAAAAAGGGGGTGACTGGTGAATTCCTCCTTCCTCTCTGCTTCTTGTTCTGTTCAAGCCCTCAGTGGATCGGATGAGGCCCACCCACATTGGGAAGGGCCTTCTGTTTCACTGAGGCTACCATTCACATGCTACTCTCACCCTGAAACATCCTCACAGACACACCCACAAATAATGTTCAACCTGGCACCCCATAATTCAGGCAATTTGACATATAAAATTAACCACCACAGTTATTAATAACATTTTGGATGAAAGGAGAATGTTCTTGTCTATAGTGTATGCACACACATGTTTGTATATAATTTTTAACATAATCTGAATGTGAGAAATAAGGAGTAAGCACTTTTGGGGAAAGGATCGTCTCAAAGGATTATTTTTTTCTCTTTACCCACCTCTTTGACTCTCAGCATTGAAATCACAGTAAGGCCTGATGGTTGTTTGGAAAGAAAGAGCGACTCTTAGCAGTTTATGCACAGTGTTCTGGGTAGAGTAAGTTCTTAGTGCTTGATGAATAAATGAATGATTGCATTTTTGACAAAGGACATTCCTTCTTGGGTAAAGCATGCTAATTCTTCCCACAAATTCTCTTTTCATCCCTTCCCTAATCTCTGCAGACTGTTGGGTGGGGGTGGGGGGATAGAGTTGATGTCTTCCTTCCTTCTTGCTGGGCTTGCCACAAAGCATGTTAAATGATCTCGATGTTTCTCCAATCTATAAATAAACACTTCTTAAAATGGGGCCACCATGGGATCTGACTGTATTTATTCTTGTCATTCTCTTCTTCTCTCCTCCCACAGAGAAATGGCACATTTCGGAAGAGTTTCCATCATTTGCAACATTTGATGATTTGTGTCTTTCGCAGACCATGTATCAGAGCTAGTGAAATAGTTTCTTACTCTCAAACATACTTGTCCTAGGCTCCATGAGCCACTAGGCTCCGTGAGCCATCGAGGAGAGCGACCACAGTTCCGCAGGCATCCATCATGTGCATCCTGTTTCACACGCCTTCTTACTACGTTACTCTTCTCAAGTTTACAAATCTCTTTTCATTGATTTCATTTTAGTTTGGCATCGTGGTGTAGTGAGACTAGCACTTGGCTGGGAATTAGGACTAGCTGTGTCCTTGGATAAGACACTTACCATTCTTCCTGGCTTGTAGTTTTTCTCTTCAAGAGTTGAGCTATCCAGCTTGGTGGTTCTCTGGCTATAAAGGCGTTTTGACATCTGAATTCTGAAAGGATGCAGTGAGAGTTTCACTCTTTCATACTTTATGCTTTCCAGGAGTAATTTCATTAGCTTTCTGATGCATTCCCATGAGAACCAAAAAAACCACACTGGCTCCTTCAGATAGAAACTGGTAGAAATAAAAAGCTTACAGTTGTTGGGGGGGAATTAATTTATTTCAGGTATACTGATAATAAGCTAGAACCAAATTGCTCAGTGGACCCGTGCACATTATTTAATATTTTCACTATTTACATTTTTCTCATTTCTAAACTACTTTGGATGGTAGAGTATTTTGCTGCTTTTGTTTTTGGTTAAGAACCCCTTATCCACTTAGTGACGATAGTGCTATAACTGCCCTCATCCCTAAAAGGTCCATATTACACATCTACCTAGGACAGGGCAGGCAGGCATCTCATATTAAACTCAGCCCTAACACATTGGTTTTCTTATATCCAGGGATTAACTCCCTGCATTAAAGACTCATGCAAGGGGAAGAACAGGTAACAAAGTGTTGCAATGATGAACTGTCCCTATTTCACTTTCGTACAGCAAAGTGATCTGCTTGGAAACTAATTAGAGCATTTCCCCAATGGTGTTAATGATCTACTTCTACATGCCTGTGGTCTCCTAGACAGTGGTACCACGTGTCAGAAACTGGCCATAAAGCAGCCATCTCCCTAGCCTGTCTCCCTCTCATAGAAGAATGCTGAGAGTAGCTTCAGCTGAATCTCACACCTTTTATTTCAGGCTTGTTTAAGGATTTTACTCTTCCATGATGCTCCTTACCTTCTGTTCTTTAAAATCCTCTTTGCTCTTGGATTCCAGGATGGACAAGGAAAATGTGCACCATCTTTAATATACAGGCAGTTAGGAGACTTTTAGGTGCTCAAAGTCTGGTCAACATTTTCTGGTGGCAAAGGTGAAGATGACCTTTTTATGGAAGCCTGCTAGGCCAGACTCTTCTGCATCTCCCCGAGTATAGACCTGATTTCTTTCTGATATGGGTGGTATACTTGCCACATGGATGGAGGATAAGGATGGTCATTTACCATGCTATGGCAGCTGTGTGCCACCTGCATCCGGTTCCATTGCAGCTGGAGCACCATCAAGTCCATTGGATTTCTTTGTTTTTAAGGATAATTTTTGTTTAGCTCATATGTTGAGTGGAAGACACAGTCCTACCTTTTCTTTCTCGTATAGTGTGCTAAAGATTTGGGTTCTATGGCCTTAGGCAGTTATTTGCATGGTTAAAGGTAGCTGTTCACAGTTTTTAGCAAATTTCATTCCCCTTTCTGCTGGGTCCCTGGTATTTTTTGTTTTTGTGTATCGTAAACCACAAAAGTGCTGTGATTTCCATGGAAGGATATGGAAAACCAGGAGATAAGACTGAAATTAGAAATGAGAATTCGTGACTTTAAATATGATGCTCATTTCCACCATTGGTGAAGGGCTTTAGACCGCACAATTCAGTGAGTAAATCAGTACAGCATATTTTTATTTACACTTTCACTGTCAAGGCTAATTGTTTTGATTAAAGATTCTGCCTTGATTGGATTCAGTAATCCGAACTGGACATAAACATGAGATATTTTGTTTGAACTTTTACAAGGCTAACTAATTTCACATTTCACAGATAACACAGAGACTTGGCCACATTTTCATAACAATGCCTCCCTTGTAGCGAAGAGATTTAAACCATAATGTAACTAAGATGAAATAAAAAATGTAAAAAGAACTATAATAAATTAAGTTGCTCATTCTTTCTTGATGGACCCTATGATCAGCTTTTAGCCTTGATGTATATATCACAGACTGTATTGTTTCCTCATTTTTACATAGGTTCAGAGTACTGGGAATGGAAAGAGGAAAAAGTGGGGGTATTCACTTCTTAAGACTTCTTTTAAGTATGGCTGTTACTTTCTGTGACTCCTATAACTCAAGGAACTGAGAACAAACACCAGACGGTAAACTCAGAAACAGATTGCCCAAAGAAAAATTCCCTAAAGAGCTGTTGTTACTTTTTTTCTTATGTTACCTTTCTTCTTGTGGGATTCCATCCCATAATATGTACTTTATAAGTTGCCTTTCAAACTTTTCTGCTTTTTTTTTTTTTAATACAAGTGGTATTTCTTTAATTACTGTATGGAAATATACATAAAGATGGAAGACCTTTCTAAATACTGTTATAAAATTAATTGATAATTAATTCCATGGATGTGTATTGCCACATGGATAGAAGATAAGGATGGTCATTTGTCACAGATATTGACAACTGAGAAAAAAGTGATTAAAGGGAATTGGCCTTGTGTGTAAGAACAACCATGGCCAATTAATTTTACTTATTTTTCTTTTAATGTGTGCACAAGATGAATGCAAACATCCTGTGTGCATCTACAAGTTCTTTCAATAAATGCAAAATAATTATAAATGATAATGTGGATTTTTTTCTCAGTGGCAGATAAATCAATGCTAACAATTGCTGGCTTCTCATCTATGGCATTTTTTTGAATCGTTGCTAATTTGGTAGACTAAAGGAGCATCAGGTTTTACTTAGCTTTTTAAAACACTTCTGTGGTTTTTTTTCCATTGATATTTTGCTTAGAAAGTCTATTTCCACCCTAAGATCAAGTAAATATTCAGTTAAATAGATGAAATATTACCTGTTTCATTTTTCCATTTGGGTTTTAAGATTTTGTTAGAGAAGTTTCCACACATATTCAGAAGTGACAGGAGCAGTGTAATGAACTGTAGGTACTCATCACTCAGCTTCAACAATGGTCGATATGTGACTAAGCTTGTTTGTCTATGTCCTACCACACTTCTCACCCCTCCTCCAACCTATTATTTGGAAATATAATTCCTTCACAGTTCCATCTGTAAATATTTCAGTGTGTGTCTTTAATAGGCTTAAAAAAACCCAACCAAACAAAATGTCATTATCACACCTAATAAAGCTAATGGTAATGTCTTCATATTATCTAATTAATACCTAGAGTTCAAATATAATACCTATTGTTTTTGGCAGTGAGGCTACAACCTATAAAAGTAAGGCCTGGAAGTCTCAATACCCAAGAGCCAATATTCTAGTGTGAGGAAACAGACAAAATATAAGTCAAATAAAAACAGGATGATTTCTGCTAACGATCCGTGCTCTGAGAGAAGCACAGTGGGTAACAGGGAAGAGGTGACCCAGGCCCAGACTGAATCTGTTCCAGGTGGGGTGGTCAGGGAAGGGCTAAGGCCAGGTGAAGAGAAGGAGCTGGCCCTCGGGAGCCCGGGGGCCAGTGTCCCAGGCGGAGAGGTCTGCCAGTGCACCAGGAGCTTGGTGAGCCTGCAGAGTGTCATCTAACCAAGAAAGCTTTTTTCACTGTTCATGCTGGCTTTAGTTATAGTCATTTGTAATGTGTCACTTTTCAGTGTCTAACTTTTCAACAGGGTAAATAGAAAGAACCATCTAAGTATACTGGCAGTGAACTTTGATGTTAATTTTGCCTTGTTAGTTATGCTTAATTGCTCCTAGACATTTCAGAAAAAAATGAAACTGAAAATTCAGGCTTCTTAAAGACCTTTTGAAATATACAAACCCCTAAGGAAACAGACCCTTCTCTGTGTGTAATAATAGAGTTCTAGTTTCTGCAGGGCAGGTTCCTTCTTGAGATTTGGGGCACTTCCTGATTATTTCTGGGTAAAATAAAAGTGACAACTTCTTTTTTTTTTCCTTACAACTTTTTAATACGTCTTCTTCTCTGGGTAAAAACCAGGAAGTGGGAAATGAATGTATAAAAACCAACAATACCTACACTCACATGTGTGTATTTTCATGTACATGTGAGCACATATATGGGTGAGAGGAGAGAAAGGATGCATAGGGAAGATGGGTTCTATTAAATTTGATTTAAATGAAATGGCAATTTAGAGCACATTCTTGTCTTAATCTTTTCTGTAATAAAGATAAAATGGGGCATTATGTTCATATGATTGAACAAAAGTGGATGATTCCAACCTTTTTTTCTCAGCCATTAAAAGAAGAATTTGAAAGAAACAGCCTTTGCATATACACACTGAGAGTTTGTCAGCCTTTCTTCAAACACAGCCAGCCACAGTCAGACTAAACATTCACAGACATTTCATTTAGTCCACAGTAGAGGTATTTGTTGATTCACATATTTTCTTTTTACAAGAAAATCTTCAAGGTTAGTATTCACCACTGAATTTAACACAAAGTAAAATTCCATTGTGTTGTAAGACAGCTTAAAATGCTGTCTTTGATTTAATCTAGAAACTTCTCTTATCATCACTCCTGAAAAAGGTGCTGGTAGTTTAGCTTAACCATCAGCTACAATAAGGGCTGTGGATAGTTTTG
Source organism: Varecia variegata (assembly GCA_028533085.1). Lineage (NCBI taxonomy): Eukaryota > Metazoa > Chordata > Mammalia > Primates > Lemuridae > Varecia > Varecia variegata. The sequence goes on along the minus strand of CM052440.1, from coordinate 76,363,081 downwards.
CAATTTATGAAATTATTACTCTTCTTCATTTGCCAAACATCAGTGCTCTCGTGTCACCAGGGACTAACTATTGGATTTTTCTTCTCAATACATGGTATGCCAGTAGGTGGAATAGAGAGTTTATGGTAGATTCAGTTTGTCTTTATTTACTCAAGCACTCTTCCAGGGCCTGGAGCTGTCAAAGGTGAACTAGGAAATTATTGTTTACATCTGCCAGGAATTCACCGTTCTTTTATGAGCTTTCATGCCCTTGAGAGAACATTTTTGTGTACACCATGATTGTCAGAAGGGGTCTGGGATAATTTTAGAGTGGTACAGGGATTGCAGGTCAGCAGCTTCGTCTGCCGTGACTTTTGATGCTCTATAGCAACTGTTTTCTTAAAAATCTAAGTTTGCTTGGCAATACCTTTTTTTTTTTTTTTTTCTTAATGAGAAAATGGTAGACACATCCCTGGGTGTCCACCACTCATTTAGTCAAGATCGCTAAGTATGTGAAATCAATAAATTAAGTGAATATGAAGGACTTATTTTAATAGCACATTTCTGGCAAAAGTAGAGCTTGTTAAGTATGGTATTGTTGAGTTGTTAAATAGCAAGTGTTTATTGTGTTCCTGCATTTAAAACACTTTCAAGCGTTGTAGGGAAAGAAAAGCACGTAAGCTGTGGTCTTTACCTTTAAGGAACTCATAGCCTAATTGAGATATGTATAAGAAGATAAGGAATAGCATGAAGCAGTATGTGATCAATGCAAATGCAAATGTGTGCTAAAGGGCTTTCAAAGAGGGAGACAGTTCCTTGTGAACTGGAATAATGATAGTAATGGCAGGGACAGCAGCCAGCATTTACTGAGTGCTTGCCATGTACTAAGTACCGATCAAGTATTTTGCAGGTATTTGCTCATTTAATCTTCACGTCAGCCATGTGAGAAAGGCATGTCTATTATTCCTGTTTTACAGCTCAGAAAACTGAGTGAGGTTAGCTAACTGGCACAGGGTCCCACGTCAAGGAAATGTTGGAGCCTGAGTTAGATTCTGGGCTGCCTAAGTCCAGAGCCACTGTCCTATCCATGCCAAGTGGTCTAGGAAAACTTGATGGAAGCCGGGACCTTGTGAGCCGAGGAAGCGAGCCTCCTGGAAGAGGCTGGTGTGTGTAGGGAAGGAGTGAAAGATAAGGTCTTGGGAGTTGATTAAAGGACCCTCAGTCCAGGTTGAAGCACTTGGACCTGATCCAGAAAGCAGCTGGAGAACCAGTGAATGAACTTAGCAAGAAAATAACATGATCACCCTGCAAGGACGGATGTCACAGAGGAACGTTGGGTGTGTTGCCAGGCAGCCACTATGGCTCGCATTGGGGTTTTCCGATCCTGGCTACTTCAGTCTTGTGGCTGTCCAGTGGTTTGATTTTCCATTAGCCCTTTCTCCCTTGGTCTTGAGGGATGAATTTCTCCAAAATCTCAGGCATCGGGCCATAGGAGCACCCTGTCCCACTGGTGATCCACTGGGCTTTCCACCAACTCATGCGAGGCCTAAGTCCTGCTGCCTACGCTGCCTTAGATGGCAGAAGGTAAGGTCAAGTGGTGCCCCTCCCCCTCAGGGGTTTCCTTATGCTTTTCTAGATTTGGGGCCCAAAAGTCCACATTTCAGAGCAATCCTGAAACCCAGGAGGAGAGTGGGTGACATGTGGAGACCCTTCCAGGATAGCTGTAGACCTAGCTGCCCCCTGAGGCCTGGCTCCGGGTCCCAGGGGCTGATTAGAAGGATACTTTGTGATCACTCAGTCAAGACCACATGTCTCTAGAGAATGCAGTGAGGGGAGTAACCACAGTGTTCTCCTCCATGCTGATTAATCTGGGATTTAAACACAGGCTTCAAAATAAAGTGTAAGTGGTGGTAGCTCAAAGAAGCAAACCAAGCTTAACATTAAATGACATGGGGCTCCTGGAAATGTGGAATGACTCGGAACAAAGGTTACTTACTGCATCTATGACTCTTTTTAGACAAAGAAAATATGTGATTAAGAAATATTTTGGCAAGATCTCACCAAGATTATTTACTGGGAAGGAGGCCCAGGACTCAGCCAGGCAGGGAAAATGTGGGGTGTTTGCTTGGATTGTGGAAGGAGTGCATTTTACAGTATGGAAGTAGACTGAGTGCCTGGGGGAGGGGGTGCCATGATACAGGTTTACGCTGGTAGAGGATTCCTGCAGACTCCAGAGTAAGTAGAGGAAGGCGTCTGCTTGCCACAGGGACCAGGGTAGGGCTCAAACCTATCTCCGCTCATCAGGCATGGTTTGCATCTTTAGAGACACAGCACAGTACATTCACTATTTTATTTTAAGCCATGGCTAACTTTTCTCCGGTCTTCTCCAGGAGGAAAACTTGATGTTTGCTGTCATCCTGGCCTAAAAATGTCCACAGTTGCGCTAACAGGCAAGCTTCCGTAAGCAGATTAAATCTGCCATTCTGGTTCCAACATTTGACTACCTAGCTTTTTATAAAAGGAAAAAAAAAAAAAGGGAGCTGACATCTACTGATGTTTCAGGTTTGAGGGCGTTTGGAGAAGTGGGAGTTCTCTGCCTAGTCTTTTGTGGACATTGGATGTGTGTCTGCCTCCTGGCTGGCCACCCTTCCCCCGGGCAGATTCTCTCATAATCTTTTTCTCCTGCCGGGAGTCTCTTCCCTCCCCCACTTTGTCTTTTTCTCTGACATCTGCTACACACTCTCTCCAGGGCATACGGTCCAAAGCCTCCCGGGAGAGCTTCATCTGCTTAGTGTAACTTCTGGAAGAAGATAGAACTGATGGATTTTCATGCGCAAATATGGGCTCACGGTGATGTTCCTGCCAGAAGCGCCACGTACTCAGTGTCACAAGCATGAATTTATGATGCAATTTGAAAAGGGTCAGCATGTTCAAAGATGAGATTAATGCCAGTCTGTGAGCACTCGGTGATGCTGAGGTAACTGAAGTGTGTCTGGTGGCGTCCAGAGCTGGAGTCCTCCCCTGCAGGTGCCAAGAAGAAAGAGATGGCTCTGCAGACCGGGGAGGGACGTGGGATGCACGTTTCTTGCTGCCTGTCGGTAATCTAGACACAGGCCGTCAGGCGGAAATCAGTGTGGGGCAGACATGGCATGAACTGTCCTCCCCCCGCCCCCCCACGTCACTTCCTCACAGGACACCTGTCCGTTTTGTATAAATTCAGGCATCATCTTATAATATTCCTGTAATTTCATTTTTTTTCTTTCAGTATTGGACTTCATATACAAAGAATAGGATTAGTCATACTCTTTCATGACACATTCTCTTCACATTTTCATTTATTTACAAGGATGTAATAGACAACTGTCTTAGTTCAGGCTTCTGTAACAACGTACTATAAACTGGGCGGCTTATAAATGACAGATTTATTTCTTTGAGTTCTGGCAGCTGGAAGTCTGAGGTCAGGGTGCCACCATGGTCGAGTTCTGGTGGCCTTCTCCTCGCTGTGTCCTCGCACTTCGGAAGGGTGAGGGAGCTCTTCAGGGTCCCTTTTATAAGGGCACTAATTCCTTTCATGAGGGCTCCACCCTCATGACTTAATTACTTCCCAAAGATTCCGCCTCCAAATACTATCACATTGAGGGTTAGGGTTCTGCCATATGAATTTTGGGGGTACACAAACATTCAGTGTGTACCAGTGACCATAAACCCATCCCCAAAACAAAAGATAGGACCTCGAAAATAACCTCTATCTGACCACATCATGGGCCTCCCCACACCTCATCCTTCTTCCTCCTTCTACCCAGGGTAACCTTGTCTGAATCCTGTGTGCATCTTCCCTTTCTTGCTGACATACTTTCTTTCGGCTCTGTGTAGTCCTACAGAAGAGCATAAAATATATATACATAAGAAGTGTGTATCTCTATAGATACATACTTGATTTTAGTTGTCTTATTTCATAAAAGGAGCATCAGACTTTTTTACTTAATGTTTTTACTGCTAATGTTCATCTATATTGCTACATGTCATTAGTTCATTTGTTTTGTCTGCCCTGTAATATTCTGTTGTATGTAATTATACTCTGTTTATTCCTCTGCTCTCCTACTGATGGGCATTCAGGTTGGTGCTAGGATTTTGGCTATTGCAAACAGATTTGCCATAAATGTATTTGTGTACAGGTAATCCGTTGTCCGTGTGCAAGAGATCCTTTGTGTATATGACACCATGTTTTGAAAACCAGCAGTATACTCTACGCTGGGAGACCGTTTGTGGGAAGCACAGTAAAGGTAAATCCTCAGTACATTATATTTCACTTCAGTGTGAAGAAGTACCACGTGAACTTTGTAGGGGACAGGACACTTGTATGGTTTGAATATTTGTCCCCTCCAAAATGCATGTTGAAATTTAATCCCCAATGTGGCAGTATTGAGAGGTGGGGCCTTTAAGAGGTGATTGGTCATGAGGGCTGTGCCCTGATGAATGGATTAATCCTTCCGTGGATTAATGAGTTATCATGGGAGTGGGACTGGTGACTTTACAAGGAGAGGAAGAGAGAACCGAGTTAGCACGCTCAGCCCCTTGGCCACGTGATACCCTGTGCCTCCTTGAGACTCTGCAGCGTCCCCACCGGCAAGAAGGCCCCTACCACACATGGCCTCTTGGACTTCCCAGTCTCCAAAACTGTAAGAAATAAATTTCATGTCTTTATAAATTATCCAGTTTCAGCTATTCTGTTATAAGCAACTGAGAACAGACAGATACCATCTTATTTTAACTTTATTCCTCCTACCAACTTCCCAGCTCTACCCAGTGCTTGGAATTACTGTGGGCACACAGTAGGCACTTTCATTCATCATGGCGTCACTGTAGTTAATGCCTGTTGACCTCATCTTATGTTAAATTCTTTGAAAGTAAAGCCATGTTCCCTATAATACCAGTCACTTTTGTTCCTCTAATCAGGTCAGTTGTTTTCTTTGCATTGTTTTATTTAGCATCTTCCATGAACTGGGCAGGCACCATCTTAATAGGGCCTGGTTCTTGCTCTTAAAGTACTTCCGTCTAGTGGGGAGAGGCTGTGTACAAGCTGAGGATTACAAAGCATTATGATAATGTGCTGTAATACCTAGGTTGTAGAGAAAGGGTGCTTACCTCTCCTTGGGAGAGAAGACTCCTGGGGTGGGAGGGGGAGACAGTATTGGGTCTGACATTTGGATAATGGGTAGGAGTTCACAAGATAGATTAGGGAGGCGGATATGATGGATGATTTCAGGAAGTTAGAGGCATGGGAGAACGTGGCACACTCAGGCCGTGGCATGTGGTTGGCTTTGACTGGAGCATGCAAGGTGCAGTTGAGTGAAGGCACACAAGGCAAGTCAAATGTCCTGCTTGTGTTTTGTGAGTCTCTAACGTTTGGGGGTTTTTAGATAGCCCATAGCCATTTTCATTTACTCTCAACCTCTGTCTCACAACTAGTCTGGGTCTGTGCTCCTTAGTGACATCCTCTCACCCTTTCCCTTGGTGGCATGTCCAGTTGGCTAACAGGGCAGGTCTGACTGTGGGCCCAGAGTAGGGGAAGACCCAGGTCACCTCTGGCCCTTGTCAGCCTGTGTGCTTGGACAGTAGAGCTCACCCAGGTGGAGACGCAGGAACAGGCTCTGGGCATGGAGTGGTGTTTTTCTTTCCAGGGACTAGGCCAAGATAAATCCTTGGCAGGGGTAGCAACCGTACGTGCTGGAGCGATGCTGCTGCCCACTTCTGGGTCATTCTCTCTCCTCCGTCTCCAGCAGCTTCCATCCGTTTGCCTTCCAGTGTGGAAGCACCGGGGGAAGCTGCAGGCAAGGCCACTCCACCCACATGCTTCTCTGCCCGTCCATTCTCAGGGACTCTGTGGCTAGAAGGAGTGGTGATTTCAGGAAAGAGTAGCAGAGAGGGCCGGGGGACAGCAGGAGGTTCTCTTCTCGGAGAAAACAGCTAGTCCTCTGTGACCAATTCTCCCTCTAAGAGAGATCAGACAGCCACCACACACACAGGTGCACACACTTGGGAAGATAGGATGGAGTTGTATGGAGTAAAGTTTTTATTGGAATAGATGTGGTAGGGGAACACTATTATGCCGTGGCATAGCAGGGTGTTATATTTTGGATGACTTTTTGGAAGTCTTTATTTTAGGTCTGTTTTGCTAGAGATCTAATTCCTTTGTGTTCTTGTGCCTACCTAGCGCAGTGGTTAAGGACACAGACTGACTTCGATAGGCTGGGTTTAACTCTACCTCTGCTGCTGCTTAGCTCTGTGACTTGTGGCATATTAGTTAACCTCTGAGGCTCAGTGTCCTTAGTGGAAAACTGGGCCACTAATACTTAGCGCTCACACTGGGTTGTAATGAGGGTTATGTAAGGCGTCATGTATATAAAATATTTTATTATACAATAGCTTTTATGGAGTTATTTGAATTTGGGACTCATGTTGCTTTTATAAAAAGTTCACTTCTTCAGAAGAGTCAGTGAGGTGGCCATCTCAGAACCAAGTGGACCGTCCTCTGTCATGCACAATAGATATTTCATGTCATTCACTGCAGAGAGTAAGTGGAAAGATGATCATATACAGATAGAATGGGCACCTCTCTGCCTAGACATGCCGCTCTTTCATTTTCAAAACAATATTTTAAGAAGTCCCCTCCCCTGTAAAACTCTGCCAGTGATCCACCTGGTCATTGTCACGGTGTTTGTTGCAGCCTCCTCTCTGCTTTCAGGTATGTAGCTCTGCGGAGTCGTGATCATTTATCCGCAGGTACTTTTGCGTGTGTTTGTTCCATTTCTCTTTAGAAGACATGTCTCTGCTGGTGCATGGAATAAGATGTTCTTTTCCTTTCCTGTGGAAGTGCTATTTTTGCTCTCCTTAGGGAGCTAGAGCAGAATTTGGATCAGCATTTATCATGTATCAGTTTATCACCGTGCTTTTTCCCTCTTAGATTGACATGTGTCAATAGAAAATGTGGACTTGGTCATATAAAGATGGTGCCTGTCGCTTAGCATGTGCCATCTCAGTACCTTCTGATTACGGAATTTTGATGAAATCTGTCAAAGGGTGCTGAAGACAGGCTCATGTGAAACATTTAGTTTTCTGGCATTTTCATGCATGTCAAACTGATCTGGTATGGACTGAAGGTATGCTGTCCTTCCTTTTAATGATGTTATCAAATCTGGTCCAAATTCACAGAACTCCTTAGAAAACTTTGGTGATACGAACAGATTCTAATGCTCTGAAATAGAGATTTCTTCACCTTCTTTAATTAGCATCTTGAGAATGAACTGATAAAGTGGGCATACGAACAGGGACAAAACAGTGTGGAGGGAGTTGGAGAAAAGAATAAGGGGTAAAGGAAGGGAGCCACAGCAAAGGCTATTGCTTTTAAGGAATTGGAATTCTTCCATCAGACATCGGAATTCTCCTACTAGGCACTGGACTTTGCCCTAGGTTTTCTCTACTTTCCCTGGATCCTGGGTATTCCAGTTGAAGTGAGTTGCATTGCAGTCCTGCCCAGTTTTGCACTTCGAGGGGGTTGGTGGTGAAATGGAGCAGACACTAATGATGCAAGCTGGAGGGAGAACTAGTTTTGTTACTGTGACTCAAGACCTGGCACGACTGTCTTTTCCCAACTCAAAGTTTCGTCCGGTAGGCTCTAACACATGGAGTCAGATTGTGAGGAGGTTCCAGCTCTCACCTTCGCACTGTCCTCGTTTGGTAGCCAGGTGGAGGGTGTTGGTGTTCTTTTGACACCTCCTCCCCATCACTTTTGCTCCAGCGCTGGAGACCCAGGAGTGTCCTGAAGGATGACGAGGAACCCTCGCTGTTCCCCTTGTCCTCTGACCTAGCCACGCGCTCAGGGAGCTTTGGAGTCTCATGTGGTCAGCAGCCCTCAGCGTGGCCAGTTGGCTTTTTCCACATCTCCAGTGACATCTTTCTCCTTCCTAATCGTTGACTCATGCAACGTTAGCATTAGAAAAACGCTTGCAGTTCTTATAGTCCAACTTCTTCATTTTAGACGTGAGGAACTCTAAGACCTGGGGAGG
>CM052440.1:76313392-76354536 GCA_028533085.1 Varecia variegata | reverse complement strand
CAAGGTTAGTTTTCTCCATCCTAACTGTGGACGGAGCAGAAGTTATTCCACTTAAGTGTGGAAACTTTCTTTCTGGAACATTTCTCTTCCTTTTTCTTTGTATATCCTGGTTCTTTCTCTCGTGTAGACACTGGTATGTAGAGATCTTGTTTCTGGTGCCCAGATTCCTTTTCTGAAGGAAAGAGAACGGTGTGTGCTGTTGCCTGTGGGAGATCTGTGCTGCTCCTCTGCTTCCCCGACATCGCCTCTTAAAGCATTTTCAGATGTCAGTCAAACAGGGAACAGTGGCCCCCTGGGTCCTGTTAGGGGCACATTCTTAATGGCTCTAAAATGAATAAAAAAGTATAGAGAAATGCTCGTCTGAAGTCATGATTTTGACGTCATTTCCTTGCTTTCTTCAACACCGTTATTTTTGAACCAGAAAGTATTTTGATCAACATTTTGGAGGAAGAATTGTATGGTATTTCCCAACCTTCCCCCTGTGGGTGGAATTGCATCACTGAGTCGCTTTTCTCTATTTTTCTCCACTTTCTGTCTCCTGTTTTGTCAAAGCTCCAGCAAACTCCAGCCTTTCTTCTGTGTTTTTTAGCCCTGAAATTTTAGCCTGGCATCTGCGGTTGTGTTAATTTCCCATCATTATTTTTTAGCCTAACAAGGAAGCCTCATGAAAACAAAGCGTTTTGTTTAATCCTCAGGTGGAGGTTTGAGCCCTGGTACACGTGGACCCCCGTCTTACCCTTTAGGCATCACAGAGGGGAAGGCAGTGATCTCACGCACTGCAGACAAGGGGAATTACGTTCCTTTCATTCGCCTTTGCCTTGGTCCTATTTCATCCGTCTAATCCGTTTTAAGGGATAAAAGTGCAATTACAGACATTTCGTGTGTGGTCAGATTTTTAATATTTTAATCTGGTCTGAGATTTCAGATGAAATGCCAGCTCCAACAGAGGTCCTGTGTGGAAGAAAGGACGTGGGTGCCAGTCTCGGTCCAGTCCCTGTTTAGACGTGTGACCTTGGGAAGCCTCTCAGAGACACAGCACCTCATCATAGATGGGGATGGTGTTACCATCTGTCTTAGGGTTCTCCAGAGAAGCAGAACCAATAGGAGACCTATATGGGTACAGCAGGCTGGAGACCCAGAGAAGAGTTGATATTGCAGTCGGGAGGCTGAACCCCCTTTCCATGGGAGACCCTGGTCTTTTTCTCTTTAGGCCTTCGGCTGGTTGGATGGGGCACACCCATATTATGGAGGGCAGTCTGTTCCACTTGGAGTCTACTGATGCAAGTGTTAATCTCATCTAAAAAATATCTGCACAGTGTTTGACCAAGTATCAGGTACCATGTCCTAGCTAAGCTGACACATGAAATTCACCATCCCCCCATCTCTCGGGCTTTTGTGAGCAGCAGATGCGAACAGTCTGGAGCTGAAGGCATGGATGGAGGACGCAGCTGTTCTTCACACTTGTCTTTTTTCTCTCTCAGCCGCCTGTACTTCCTTCCTTCCCTCCCTCCCCTCACTTTTACTCTTTTCCTCCTATTTCTGACATCTGCCCTCCGTCTCCTACCCACTGCTGAGATGGGGATGTGTGTGAAGTGGGAGGAAGGGAGAACGACCAGGTGGGTGATTAATTTACGGTGAAAAGAGAACAGATCTTGAAGTCCATCAGGCTGGAGTTAATGTAGCTCTCATATGATCTCGGGCGAGTGACTATGCCTCAGTGAGCCTCAGTGATCACTTATCCATAAAATGGCCATTGTGGTATGGATCTGATACAGTTCTTGTGAGGTAACATATACGTGTGCCTTTCCCTTGCTTCCAAATGTTTGGTAATTGTCCATTTCAGAATGTTTTTTACATTTAAATCATTACTCATGTTGAACGCCTTCAGCTTCTCATTAACATTAGATTTCTTATTTTACTATGATTATAAACCATTGTTTTCATAAAGTCAACTTATGAATGTTCTTGTACATTAGTCTCACTTTGCTGTTTCTCAAACATGCCAAGCACACATCTGCCTCAGGGCCTTTGCACGTGCTGTTTCCTCTACATGGGGCTCAGATGACTGCATGGCTTGTCCCTGAACTTCTTTCAAGCATCTGCTTGGATGTCACCTCCTCAGAAGGGCTTTTTCCCTGACCTCCTTATATAAAATAATACACACTCTGTTGCACTTACATTGCTTTGTTTTTCTTCATAGCGCTTATCTAGAATATGTGTTTATTTCTGTCTACATTCTCCCACTAGAACAGTGGTTCTCAACCTTGGATGTTCATTAGAATCACCATGGGAGTTTTAAAAAACCGTCCACTGTGCTCCAGAATAATCATGTCAGAAATGCCGGGGAAGAAACCCAGGCAGTAGTATTTTATAAAACCCCAGGTGACTCCTGTGTGCAGCCAGGGCTGAGGACTACTGCTGTAGTCTAGAACCTCACTCCCCAGAAAACGTGGACTGCTAGCATCAGCATCGCCCGGGAGCTTATTGAATTGCAGGTTCTCGGCCCCACCCTGACCTACTGAGTCCCAGTTCTGCTCTTTGGCAAGATCCCCAGATGATTCGTAGGAAATGAAAGCTGAGATGCTGCCCTAGAATGCAAGCGAGGGGCCTCATTTTGCTGGCTGCTGTATTCCTGGTGTCAGAACAGTACTTAGTACATAGTAAGCACGCACTAGATATTGAATGAATGAATGAATGAATGAATGAAAATTGGAGATGAGAGGAAGAAGGGGGTAATAAGGGGGAAGAGGACAAAGAGAAGGAAGAGAAGACAGAGAAAGAAAACAGTTTTGCCTGCCCACGTTTCCTGGACACAGGGATACAAGTGCTGCTCTTCCTTTCTCTCTGCTCACAGTCAAAACCCAGTCAGCCTCATGTCCAACATCTCATGGGCTGGCCTTCAGCTCTCTGGGAAGTTAGCACTTCCCAGAGTGATAGCTGACTAATCAGATACTGTGATAATGAATTGCCTAACTACCCAGCCCTGCTGCTTCTCTTCAAGCATATATTTGATTAGGGCCTGCTGAAACCAATTAAGTAAATAATTCAGTAAGACTTTAGGAACTACCTGCTACATGCATAGCTTAACTCAGGCTCAAGAGGCTAAGAACCAAAGATGCAAAAGCCACAACTTAGAGTCCAGCTGTAGAGACAGACGTTTAGGTAAGTCATCATAACTTGAGGCAAAAAAATGTTCAGTGCTGTAACACACTTCTAGACAGACTGGTGTGGAAGGTCAAGAGTAAGTGATTCCTTCAGATTGAGGGATGGGAGTAGAACCCTGGTGGAGAAGGCAGGGCATCTGAGTTGAGGGTGTGTGTTGGCTATCACAAAGGCAGTGGAAGGCAGTTCTGTGTTTCGAGAAGGTGACTGACTGCTATGGGAGGTGGATTGGAGAAGGGAGACCGTGGACCCTTCACACCCAGTTTGGAGATGATTCAAGATAATTTCCAAGTTACATGACAAGGCCCTGACCTTGGCCAGTGGCAGTAGGATATAAAATGTAGAGATAGTTTTGAGAGGTTTTTCAAATGTGCAAGATTATGCCTTTTTTATTTAACACAAATAAGCAGGAATTCCTGGGGAGACATCAAAGTCAATAATTTTATGAGCATATACACCGAACACTGTACAATATTATTAAGTTTTAGACCATTTCTCTTTCACTGGGCATCAGCTAGACTGGATTAGTGGAGAGTTCAACACTTCTTTTCTTACAGCTTTGAGTCGATGGACCCTGGTGATTATTTATTTTGACTACTTTACTGTGACGATGAAGAGGAGGAGACCAGGATATAAAATGACCGTCGGAGCCAGGAATGGAGCTGGGCTCACCATTACTGGATATACACTGAGTGCCAGGTGGTTTAAATCTGCATTGTCTCCTTCACTCCTCACAACCATCCTTTGAAATAGGGGACGATGTTTCTATTTTAGAGATGAGTAACTCACCCAAGGTCACCCAGCTAGTAAGTGGGTATCTAGGATTCGAACCCAGGTCTGTCCCAAGTCAGCTGAGCTCTTCACTGCTGTGCCCTGTCACCTTCTCAGTCAGCGCTCCCTGGTGCTACTGATGATGCATCGCCCTTATAAAGAAGGTCAGACATTGTTTTCCTTACTTGGGTGCAAAGTTTTGTTTTCTTTGATAATCATAAATGGAGGATTTATGACAGCTGATTTCTCTCTGTAGTTCAAGCGCAGTTCCACAGTGTGAACTTTGGAAGTAGAGGCTTTGAGTTCTTTAAAATATGTAAATTGTAAGAGGGGATAAAAAAAAAAAAAACTAACCCATTGGAGAATTTCTATCAGTTTCCTTTATTAGGTTTCTTATAATAATCAGTAAATATTCAGCAATTCTTTCTTCATGTAAGTAGGAGAGCCCAGGAAAGAGCAATATCCTTTGACCGGACTCTATCAAGCCTGCAATCTGAGTAAACGGGAATTTGCTGAGCACTCTGGGTCTGATGCTGAAAAGTTAAAGCAACATCCTGCGTGTGATCCTTGTGCTGATGGCCATTCAGAACCAAACACATGAAGATCAGGGCTGCGGTCTGGTCGATTGGGAGTGATTTATGCCACCCAGGTGGGGCGACCTGATGAGTGGGATCTGTCAGCCTGTTCGGTTTCTGTGCTGGCATTCGTATTAGCGTTTGGTGGAAGCTGGTTCGCTTTTGGCTGCAATTGGTGCATGTGGGCAGAGCAGAACTGGTTCCTCTCGTTCGTCCTCTCTCCCAGCAATGCTCTGAGGATGCTCAGGAAGACTCATTATTCAGAGCAGGACTGCCTTAGACATCCCTATTTCTCTTATCTGTGAAATAAAGGACCCAGACAAGAAGATCACTCTCTTCCCTCCCAGCTCTAAAATTGTGTGATTTTTCATTCACATGGTGAGTGAAAGAGCCACCTGAGCTGCCGTCGCAGGTTGTACTTATTGCATCAGATCCGTTGTGCTTCCACTCCATGTCCATGCCGTCCAGTGCTAGGAACATCTTAGTGGCCTTAAAACAGTTGTGCACAGTCCATAACTGCTCAGCCACGTCTCCCAGTCTTATGAGCAGGCACAGATTTCTTGTCTCTTAGATCTAAAATAATTAGGTGGATTTTGCTTTCAAGGGTCAAAAGGCAGCGTGGTAAGCAGCAAGCTCTCCTCCGGGCAGGTGTCGCAGCAGGTGATGCAGAGGTGCTTTTGGCCTGGAGCGCACACAGAGACATACTTCCCCTGCGCCTCAGGGAAACCTTTATTTTGCCTGTGTCATTGCTCTTCCCGTACCGTGTGTGTTAACGTTGCTCTCCCACTCCAAATATAGCAGCGTCTGCTGGGCTCCATTTTCTGCCTTTTGCCAAAAAGCAGGCAGCCAGCCCTGCCTTCCCAAGAGTGGACAGACCCGGAGCCGAGGGTGCCCCATTTTCAGCCTTGATGGCAATTGCTTCGGCCCTCTTATTTCATCACCTATTAGGATGCGCAGGCGGCACTAAGTGACACATAGCCCGTAAAACATATCTGCTTCCTGCTGACTTCATGGCTCTGGAGGAGAGGCTGCGCGCAGGGATTAAGATAGACCAGAGCACCAAGCAGGGGAGCTATGGAATATTTATTTATCCTAAATAAATGACTGTCTCTGTGACAGCTGCTTTACCTTTCCCCCACAGTTTAATGCAGTAATGCTGTGGGGCGCATGCGCGCGCGTGCGCGTTTGTGTGTGTGTGTGTGTGTGTGTGTGTGTGTGTGTGTGTAAGGAGCATCCATCCATCTCTAGCTGTCAGGTCTGAGAACGTTAATAAAAGGCTCCACCTCATGTTGCCTGCAGGTGATCACCAGACAGTCACTGAAGCATTCAAAGAAACAATGTCTCTGTCTTCTGCTCCTTTGGAGAAAGCTTAGGGGAAAGCATTCCCAAGGTCATTTCTTAGAGAATATACTTTGGGACAGTTCTTCTCCTATATTTTGTTGTTGTTAATTATCATGGAGAAGTTTGCACCCGAACAGACTCCAGACTGTGCGTGGGCCCCTCAGGTTCCCCACCTCTGTCCTGATGCTGCAGTGACCACTTCCCTAGCTGACTGACTTAGAATTAACAGCCTGAGAGATTGAGTTCTCTCAATCTCGATAGCCCCTTATCTCATGCAAATTTCTTTTGAACTGAAAAGAAAAGAACAAATAAATAGAATGCCACCTTTTAAAACAAGCTTCTTTAGAACTGGAGGAAAAAGCCAGACTGTGTAAATGAGAGAGAGAGAGAGAGAGAGAGAGAGGTGTCCACAATAAAAATTTGTAATAGATTTGGAGTTTCAAAAAAACAGTGGTCTAGGCTGGCCACGGTGGCTCACGTCTATAATCCTAGCACTCTGAGAGGCCGAGGTGGAGGATCGCTTGAGCTCAGGAGTTCGAGACCAGCCTGAGCAAGAGCGAAACCTGTCTCTAGGAAAAATAGAAAAATTAGCCAGGCTTAGTGGCATGTGCCTGTGGTATTAGCTACTCGGGGGCTGAGGGAGGAGGATCACTTGAGCCCAGGACTTTGAGGTTGTAGTGAGCTATGATGATGGCACTGTACTCTACCGGGGGTGATAAAGTGAGACTCTGTCTCAAAAAAAAAAAAAAAATAGTGCTCTAAAGTGAGCAATATTTTTTGTGTGCATTTGAGGAGTACTTCCTGGTGTCCCGGTCAGTGCTGGTGGTATTGCCCCATCCCAGGCCCCCTGTACTGAGCAGTCCCCATACCTCAGCCCAAAGCCTTGGCCTTGCCTGACCACACCCTGTTTCTTTTGGCACAGCTTCCCAGACTCTAGATGTCGTGAAGTGGCTCCGACTGGAGTTAACATTCGGCAGGACTAGCTGCGTACGTGGTGGGACCCAGTGCAGAATGCAAGGGCCCCTCGTTCAGAAATCATGAAGAATTTCAAGAGGGCCACAGCAGAGCATCGAAACAAGCACATACATGTGCAGAGCCCCCATGTGACTGCACAGGCCACATGCTCATAAATCTGGCCTGGTGCTCAGTACTGTATTTCGGAATAAGCAGGAGTCAGTTTTAGGGCTGCCAGACTTCCAGCCCCAGTTGCTGGGAGAACCCCTGGCAGAGCCCTGACCTGTGATTCAGAAAGAGTCATTCAGACAGGAACTGCCCAGGGTCTGGGTTTCTTTCTCCTTTCTGAAGTCGTTGAGGCAGCACAGAATGTGTGTGCTTAGTGTTTCATCCAGTCCGTTAGGGCATCTCTGGCATCTCCAGAACTGGAAGCAGACTGGATTTAGTCAAAGATGCTGAAGCTGCCCTAGGACTGGCTAAGCTGCACCCTGTCGGTGAGGCCTCTGGGGAGAGGGAAACCAAAGCCTGGGCCACAGGGAGCCATGTGACTGGAGTCTGGAACCCACATACTACAGGCAGGAACCCCGCATCTAAGTCAGCAGGCACTTCCGGAGTGCCCAGCATCAAGCTGGTGTTCTTTGGTGAAGGAAATATGGTCCTTGCCCAAATTACCTTGCAATCTCTTTGAGCAATGTAATGCATGTTAAAAATATCAGCAAACTTTAGGCCCACGTAAGATGCTGATCTTGTAGGTCCAAAATGTCATAGAGACAATCAGTGTTCTGGACAGAGACATGAAGAGATTTTCTTTCCTGAAGGACAAGTTCTGGGAGTGTTTTCCTGCTCTGAAAGGAGGTGACACCAGCCTGTCGTTCACTCACCAGGGATGGCGAGGAAGGATCGGCTGGCTGACACGTATGGAAGTGCGCCCGTTTGTAATTTACAGGGCTCTAAATAAACATGCCTTTATCTCTGACCAACACCGACAGGCCTCTTTGCTGCTCACGGTGAGGAACTCGATGTGCTGTGGCATCTTTGGGGGTGCGAGGGCAGAGTGACAGGGAGCAGCCGCGCGAGCCAGGCTGGGGAGGATGAGAAAGGCAAGCCCAGGCACTGAGATCCAGGGGCGGGTGGGGCTGGGGCTGGGGCAGGAGTGGAAACAGGGCAACGCATGATGGAGATGGAGACTGTTAACAGAATCTCGGCCTCCCCTCTTCCCTCTTCCCTCACTGCACGGGGAAGCCGTCATGCGGTGCTGCCCGGGGCCCGGCTTCTGCTGCATGGGCACCAGCACACTGGCCGCCTCCGAGCCATCCAGGAAGTGAAGGCGTCGCTTACCACCCCCTCTCCCACTGTGGCCTCGGGCTTCCACTGTGCAGGAAGTGCCGGGGCTCCCACTAACCAGAAGCTGTGAACAGGACCAGCGGCAGTTCATACAGATTTGGCAAAGAAAGGGAAGCCGAGGAGTTACGAGTATCAGTGATTCTAGAAGGGGAAGAGTAGCTCTCTGAGGGTGTGGTAAGGGGGTGTTATCAGCGTGGTCAGGCACAGCCTTCATCTCTGAAAGTCACAGTCACCTCCCCAGTGAGCCCTGAGTGCACAGTCAGAGACAGTTCTGGATGGAAGTAAGAAATCTTGTCAGTGAGGCTGAGTTATGTGGTAGAAAGAGCGTAGTTTTTAGGGAGAGGAAACAGGCAGCTCTGTGTTCAAGTCTCAGCTCTGACACTTACTAACTCTGGAACTTAAATTCTCGGAGTCTTAGTTTCCTTGTCTGTAAAATAAGGGTAAAAATTTCCTGTCCACATTATTGTAGAATTAAACAAGATAATGTTTATAAGATATCCATCAGGGGGTCCAGCACCCTGTCATATGGTAGGTGCCTAAGGAATGTTAGGTTTCTTATTTTTCTTATGAGAACAGAGATGTATGTATTTAGTTACATCGTGGAAATTTGGGGTGGTGGGAGAAGTCAGCTGTTAAAATGGGCTCCATAGAGACAGGCTCACTTTTTAAGCCTTTTCACCTGTGATCAAAGTTGTCCATGACCTTGGCATTCTGAGAACTGTCATTTAAGGAAGAAGATATCATAGGTTGCCGCTGTGGAAATTCTAGAATTTGAGCATTATGCTTCTGTTTACTTGTAAACCAGGCTGTCACTGTAAAGTTAGGCTGGCTTGACTGTATCTGATAATAGGGGCTTGGAGAGCATGGAAAATTGATGTCCATAGATGATCCCAGTGTCTCATTTTAGCCAATGATAATAATTCTCCCACCAAGTCTTTACCAGAACCGCTAACAAGGAGAAAATCGACCGGTCTGAGTTTCCTCACCTTTTATTGCCCCCTGCATAGCCTCAGTGGAGGTGCTAATGAACAGTGAAATGGCCAAGGGGTGAGTTGCAAAAGGCTCAGATAATCCACAAACTGGATAATCGCTCTGAATGACCGAATTAACTCTACTAGAAAGAACAGACAAATTCACCTGCTGGGCATTGTTGGAAGCTAAATTAACACACTATAAGCAAAGGTTTCCTTTTTAAATTTCATTTTTAATCTAGTGGTAGATATTTTGGGACGCCGCAGGCTGTCACATCTGCTAACTGATGTTCGGGTGCTACGAAGGAATTACACCATTCTGAGAACATCCAAGGCCTCTCTCTCCCTCTTTCCCTAGCCTCTCTACTGCAAAGTATAAAGTCAGAGAAACCAAATTGGTTTCTCTGAAAGTAAAGAGAATGGAGATTGCTCTCCAGGCCCCAGTCCTAGGCCACTCCCTAAACTGAGAGAAATGGGTGACCCAGGTATTTTGACCTTTGTCCATTGCTAGGTGACGCAGTTCCCATGAGGGAGCTGTGTTTTATTGTCTGCCTTGACTTGGCCGCTGAATGGAGAAGCACTGCAATGTCATTAATGCTGCGTGCTCAGACTCTGGTGTTCATCAGAATCCCCTGGACGGATTTTGAAAACCGTTGTGGGGCCCTTCCCTCAGAGAGTGTGATTTTAGTAGGCCTGGGGTGGGACAGAGAACTCACGAATCTAACAAGCTCCCAGGTTCCAGGGACCGCACTTTGAGAACCACAGGTGTAACAGATGAGAAGATGAGCTCCGAAATCAGACTACCTGGGTTTGAATCCCAGATCTCTCACGAGATAGTTGTACAACTGGGTAGTTTATAGTTTACATAGTCTCCTAGGGTCCAAGTTTTCTCATTTGTAAAACAGGAATACTGTTATCTCCTAAGGTGGTGAACATTAAATGAGTTACTGTGTGACAAGCCCTTAGGTGGATGGCACGTGTTCAGTGTAGATGAGCACAGCATCCGCATAGGCTGCCCATAACAGTGAATATAATGGCTGAAACTTTTGAACATTTACCATGTGCCAGAGACTGACCAAGCGCTTTGCATTTCATACCCACCTCCTCTCCCTCCGTTCTCACTTCCTGCCTGTCTTCTTCCTCTTTCTCTCCATGATCCCCTCCCTCCCTCCTGTCTTCCCTCCCATTCTTTCCTGCTCGTCATAAACAATATTGTGCTATTAAAATTAATAAAATTCTAAATAACAAAAATATGCACCTGTTGGCATAAAGTGAGACCTCTGGGAGTATGAGTGCTTCGAGAACTGGCCACTTCTTCATCTCTGTGTCTCAGAACGGTTGCAGTCACATAGCAGTTTGGTGAACGTTTGTTGCAGGAATCCCGTGAGCCTTCCAAGTCAAGATGGATTTATCCGTCAGCGTTCCCTCTAGTTCTTCACCCTACCCTGTCTCTCTGTCTGCCCTTTCCTTCCCCCAGTGCCACAGCACACACACCAAGGCAAGGTGGCATTGCCAACCACCTAAAAAGCTTTTATTTCACTGGCTGCTACCTGGACCACATATCAAAATCTTTATAACAGGTATTCCTTAGGACAGGGCCAGGTGTCCTGAAGAGCCTCCAGGAAGTATGGAGCCCTGGTCGGGGAGGATGGAACCTGTACGCCCAAGGGTTCCTTGAGGGAGACCAGGCCCTCTAAAGCCACCTGTGTTCTCTGACCCAGTGGAATCGGTGCCTGGCTGCAACAGCTCTCTCCCTTCCTGGCCCCCAGCATAAGGGATGTGACATAAGGGATGTCAGCTCTCCTAACTCTTGGTTGTGTAGGGAAGTTGGTTGTCAGGTATTGCCCAGTTACAGTTGGTTTAAACTCCCAACTAAACTGCGACTGCCCCCAGAGAGCAAGCAGGTCAGCTGGCTGAGTCTCCGGTTACTCCTGCAGCTCAGGTTTCCCTCTGACAGGTCCTGGTAGGGGCTGCTTGTGCACCGTTGCTGTGGCCAGGGCCTATCACAAGGTTTAAGGTTTCCTTGTGCAGTCTTCTTGTTGGGCAGCTCCTAGAAAAAGGAGTATGTTCCAGGGGTTTGGAAGGAGACTGCAAAGCGTGGACCTTTAGTATTTGGAGGTAGTCACATGGAGTGGGTCTGTGCCCACCACACCAGGAGAGCTTGTACCCAGGAGAGAATCTGTAAACTATGCGGTTTTCCAGGGTCCATTTCCTCATTGTTTCTGCTGGCCCTGTGGCTGAGAACTACATAAACACTGGTTGAAGGTACACTATGTGCTGGTTACTCTGCTAGGCCCTAGCAGGGATCAGGGATAGGATACAAGGATGAATAAGACCTAGCCTTCAGGAAGCCTTTATTTCTGCTCCGTGTATCAGTAGAGAGTTGAGGGTGGTGACAAGAAGAAAGAGTTGGGGCGAAGGAAGGCTTAAAAAATAATGATAAGCCTTAGAGAAGTAGCAATAAAGTGTTAACATGGGATAATGGTTTAAACAGCTCATGAAGGTATTTGTAGTAGATATGTCTCCAGATCTGGGCTTGTCTGGCTGTGCAGTCCATGCGTGAGGCCCTGGCAGGCTTCCTAAACCCCTTCTGCCTAGGTGCCCTGTGTTGGCATGAAACTCAGGGGAGACAGTCTTTTATGTCAGCAAGGTTTCGGGTAGAGGCTACGCCAGCCTTCATACATGTATCCGCCTCCCTTGGGTTCTTCAGCTTCCCATTTAGGAAGACTGGAATTTTATGACCATGTACTTCTTCCCTCATGAACTAACGATCACCCTGCTTCTCTGCCCATATCCCCTATCAGGTTTACCTTGGGTCATGGTGCGTCTTTGCTCTAGGACGTGTTCCCTGCCAGGAGTCAGCAGGGAGCTGTTAAGATTTATCTTTCTCTTTATTTTTTATTTTTTTCACTCAACATCTAGTCTAGCACTAAGTTCCTGTACGTCATGCTGCAATTCAGTGTGAGAATGGATGGGTCGGAATTCCAAATTTTAGTTGTAAAGAGATTCTTTTGTTTTGCGTGGTACATGGCTTCAAATGAGACAAGGACTTGGCAATCCCGAGATTTTCTTTGGAGTGACGTTTGCTTTAATAAGTTTTGACCGATTTTGTAACAGACCAGGATGGAGTTTCCCTTTTACCTACTGTTTTAACAAAGTTCAGTGCATGGAAGATCTATCTCAAAGACAATATATATTTTAAGAATTTCAAAATAGTATTCTCAGGGTACATTACGACACGTCCTCTTTGTCCCATGGGATTTATGTCTACACTCTTCTCTGCATATTTGTTACTCTGTATTATTTTGAGTGTTTGTTACCTTCTCATCCGGCTCCCTCCACTTGCCTCGAGGGTAGGCAAGAATGTGTCATACTCATTTCTGTGTCCAACTGTGTATCCACAGGGCCTCTTGTATTTGGCATGTAGTATGTACTCAAGAAACATATATGTACCCGAGAAATGTACTCAAAAAGTGATCAAATGAATGAATAACTTGGCTCATGCTAGTTCTTAAGGGCATTCCAAATGGCAGGGGATGTTCAAAAGAAGGGGTGTGAGGCCGTGAAGGGACGGGGAGATCAGCTGTATCCAGAACCCACAGTAGTTTCCTCAGGGCACATTGCCAGATGCTGTTCTATGTGGGGGAAGCATCCACTTGTTCAATAGCCTAGACCAGCGGTCCCAACCTTTTTGGCAGCAGGGACCACTTTCCTGGAAGACAATTTTTCCAGGGATGGGGATTTGTGGGGAGGTGGAGCTCAGGTGGTGATGCAAGCAATGGGGAGCAACTGTAAATACAGATGAAGCTTCCCCCTGCCCAAGTTCATGGAAGACAATTTTTCCATGGGTGGGGAGGGGGCGGCAGAGCTCTGCGGCTGGGTCCCTGACAGGCCGTGGACCAGGGGTGGGGACAGTAGGCCTAGCACACAGTTTTCTTGTGGGTACCTGCTATGTACATAGCTCATATAGGGGAGAGTAAAAATGAAAATGACATGATTCCTTCGTAACCTAGGTGGGGGGATACTATAGAAACAAAACTAACTGAAAGTACAAATCAGGATTGAGCCTGTGAGTACTTGGGCTGGGGAGAGGCAGAGAAATGCCTCTTGTGTGCAGACGTTGTGTAACACAGCAGTGGGAGCCTCTGGCACACACATGACCTGACTTCATGCGCAGGCCTTTCAAGATAGCATCTTTAGCTCCAGTTTACAGGCGAGGAAACCGAGGCTCAGGGGCTGAGTCACTTGTGCACAGTGACACAGCTAGTAAAGGACAGTGCCAAGATTTGGGCCTGAGTCTGCAGCAGGGCAGAGAGAAGGGACGCAAAGCGGTGGTTGTGGCCAGGGAAGAGGCAGAGTCTGCACTGCGGGGGGCGGGGTGCAGGTGGGTGGGCAGTGGGAGAGGTGGGCGGGGTGCAGGTGGGTGGGCAGCGGGAGAGGTGGGCGGGGTGCAGGTGGGTGGGCAGCGGGGCAGGGTGCAGGTGGGTGGGCAGCGGGAGAGGACCTGCAGTAGCTCCGAGGAGGTCTCCTGCCCTTGCGTATCTTTCAGCACCGCCCTGGCCCACACGCTGCTGAATGGGGAGTTTGTCTGACTCTCCCACAGAGAGAGCGGCACAGAGAAACCTTACATAACACAGACGTGCCCTGCATTCCGCAGGCGACTCGCGGCCAACCGCACACCTCACAGACCCGCCTTTTGTCATGTAGGCGCTGCGGGGTGAGAACCCTATCTTAGGGTCCTCTGGACGTCGTGGCAGCGTGCCTGGGAGCTTCCTGTTCTATTTGTGGTGTCCGTGTTCCCCTCCATCATCGGGCCGTGCTCTGCTCCTCATCTCCCTCACCGGTGTCAGCTATGAAGTCACTTGAGAGGAATCATAATCCTAAAGAAAGACTCAGAGGATGAGAAATACAAAGAACTAAGAAAACAGAACCTCGAGCATACTTGGAGCTGGTTTTCCAGTTAAGAGGCGTTTTTTTTTCCCTCCCCGCCTCCCCACCACCAGTTAGGAGGGTTGATTACAAGTGCGAGGGGAATGAATCTGTGATTTACATTGTTACGACAGGTGAAGAAATCGTTACAGCACGTGTCTATACGGCCACATCACACATGTGGGGAGGAGACCCAAGGGCTTGGGGGTCCTCAGGAGTGGGCAGGGTGCTGCAACCACGTGCCCCTCTGATGGCGCCACAGGAGGTGGTCCTGGGAGGAGAAAGTGGCTCTTGTTCCCATCGTGGGACTTGGTGATCTGTGCTTCGGTTAGTGCGCCTCATGTAAAGGCTCCTGTTGCGTGTCTACTCCGCCTTCGAGCTGGCTGTTTATTCAGCATAGAGGCGCAAATTAGGGACGGTGATGCAGGAGTAAGCAGGAGTAGAATACACCTTCAAAATCTGATTCATTTACTTTGCGGTGCTGGAGGAGGCAGGGCCGGCCTTGAGGCTATCTACTTGGAGATCCCCTAAGATTTATGACACCAGCTTTACTGCTGAATTGGATCATAGACATTTATGATTAAAGGAAGCCATTTAAATTAATTTATTGTTTAAATGTTTAAACCACTTAAAGACTTTTTAAATTGAGCCTGTTTGCATAGTTACCAACTACCTGTTCCTGACTTCCTCAAGTCTTTAGCCATGTGTCCACAGAGTTGTTCCATAGTTATCAATGCTTGTTTATAATGTAATATCCTTTTTAGCACCATTTAATATCAAAATAATAATATGTAATACTGTACATTGGGGTTTATAGTTTACAAAGCACTTAGATGTGTATTCTCTCATTTTTGCTGACTCTGTGACACTGAACTGAAGCAACAGTTAAAGGCTTTATTTCTAAGTTGCATTCTGCTCAAGTGTGAGCAGTCACACTTGAGCATGACAGTGCTGCATGACAGTCAACACGAATTAGCTTTAGCCTGGTCACTGTTTCCTGCTCAGGCAGGTAAGATCTGCTAAGGAAAGGAACAGGTGCCAAATGGCCAGGTGTGCCGTTTCCTGGCCTAGAAGGGGCAGCTGTCGGTTGAACTTTGCCCACGTTTTCAGGATTTTATCTCGTCTCTGGGTGCACTCCTGGGTAGTCTCCTCTCCAGGGGAGCTGAGGATGGAGGACCTGTTCCAAGGCTTTGTACCCGTAACTGAAGAATCCCTTCGAAGGTCCTCAGAGCTGCTCGGCGGCCATCTGGGAGCAGCCGGGGGGCTGGGTTGCTGTGCCGTAGATGTGAGTTCATGCCTCATAAATTGACTCTCCCGAGATCTGAGAGGGTCGTCCCCTGGGTGACCTACTTTACTATGAGCGGAAAAGCAGCTGTGACGGGAGTAGCCAGTTCCCTGTCTTACTTGGTGTGACTGCTGGCAGTTTGATGATTCCGTCCTCAACCTTGAAGCAGTCTCAGCATGACTGACTCATATTATGTGGAAGATAATGGCCTTTGAACTCTTGGTTCAATACATTCTTGACTTTGGTTAGATACCATCTTGACCTCTGGAAAAAACTGTACCCTGGGCTACTGTTTTATTGATTCTTCTCTCCACAAAACAACTGGTATCTTTTAAGATTTTTTTTTTTTTAACCTTACATGTGTGAAGTAGAAGGTCATCTCTTTTGTAGTGAAAAAATAACCATTTTCCCCGTGGTGTGCTGGACCCATGGGTTGAAGCAGGAAGACTAGCCATCCTGGGTTTTATCCCTAGGTCTTTTGCTGATGCACAAAGGCAGTTAATTTCTCTCTGCCACGTTTTCTAGATCTGCAGAATAGAAAGGGGAGTTCATGACCATGTATGTGCTACTGGGGGACTTTCTTCGCAAGAGAAAATTATTATTGATGGAACCACAGGATTTGCTGCCAGCTTCGAGGGGTGCATTTTACGCCCTCTGGAAAGAGGCCAGTAGTAATGATAGAAACACATTGCATTTGACTTTGACCTTACTTTTGACAGCTCTTCCCTTACAACCCTTAAAAACACACCCCACCATTTAAGAGAACAGCAGCAGGCCTTCAGCAAAACCCACAATCATGCATGCCTTTGTAGGTCTCTGGGATTGGGGTGAGAAAACCTTATTTATCCCTCTCTTGTTTCCTGATATCTTGGCATTTTAGAGGTGTCTGGAAAGAAAAGTGGCAGAAAAGCAGCATAACCTGCTTGACAAGTCTTGTACAAACAGAGGAAGTCCAGTAAGGCTCCTGCTCTGGGATTGCCAGGCTCAAAGAAGCCAATTGTAGTGTGCACAAAGGTGCAAGTCACCAAGGCCCCAGAGCTCCGAGGAGGCTGCACCAAGGTGGGACCCAGAGCTCTCACTAAGGCCGGGAGGGCCACTGCAGCCCAGGGGGGAGCTGAGGTCAATGACTGTGGACTCTGGTGAGGTGGCCATGTTGCTGGGTGGACCTCTGACAGTTGACCCTGCTCTGCTAACCTGAGACCCTCTGACCTCAGTCCTCTGGACTTTATTCCACAGGTGCAGAGAATGGGGTCAGCAGCTCTCGCCACTACAGAACATGGGTGGATTTGTGAACTGGATTTGATTTTCCCCTTTTGCTTTGGAGGGTACAACAACGAACCCTTTAGAGGAGAAGCAAAGAAAGCCTTTCCCATGGCTCTGTGGCCCCTCAGTGGGCCACCATTTGCCCCTCCCCAGAAAATTAGTGTTCACGTGATACCTCGGGGAGATCAGAGA
Source organism: Varecia variegata (assembly GCA_028533085.1). Taxonomy (NCBI): domain Eukaryota; kingdom Metazoa; phylum Chordata; class Mammalia; order Primates; family Lemuridae; genus Varecia; species Varecia variegata. The sequence continues at coordinate 76,337,749 of CM052440.1, read as the reverse complement.
AGGTGGGAGAATGCCTTTCCCAAATATATACACAGGGCAGCTTTAAACTGCTTCTGTGAGTAGGGGCCCGGTGGCATACTCCCTGCTGTGACCCCCCCTCCTAGGCTTCATACCCCTCTGCCCCATTCTAGGCTGATGCCCCCAGTCTGTCTGGTGACCCAGGAAAGGTGAAGGTGAGGCTGCCTTTTGTGGTGCTGCTCTCTGTGCCTGGGAAATGCTGGGAGAAAGGATTTTAAGTGAAAGCTTTTCTTTCTCTATTGCAATAAGAAGAGTCATGAATAAGTCCAGAAAGACAGTTTTTGATCTTTAGGATAGTATGATATATAAAATAAAAATATATTCTTCTTATTCAGTGTTATATTGTCAACACCTAGCACAGAGTTAAATAGCAAAAAAAATTTTTTTAATTGAAAATATAATCAGATGGATGAATAGGTGGGTGTTATTTGAATCCAAGTATTTATTTATCTTTTCTAATCAGATGATTTTCTGCTTACCCAAAATTACATGTAGCAAGAATTTTGGATGCTTATGGAGAAAAACGAGTGTTGTTTGTTTCTCAATAGTATTTCTATATGAAAGCAAAAGTTTGCTAAACTTTTAGAATTCTTTGGAGGTGTTGAAATTCCCCACTGTTATTCTTAAGAAAAGAAGAGAGAACAATTTTTTTTTTTTTCTACCTTCCTGCCCTACAAGGAAAAGCGAATTTCAGAAAAACATGGGACAGAACAGGAAGTGTTTAGAGGTTTAGTCATACTTGTTGGGTATGAAAAAGCCCCACTGCTTTCTCATATTGTTTCTTTTATGGACTTAACACTTCCTACTTTGAGAATACCTTCCTTCCCAAGGGCTCAAAGTCCTTTATAGTCATTAATCTTCATCCTGCTTCTTTTCTTAAAAAATTGAAATGTTAACTACCAGCTGAAACTTCCAGCTAAATGCACTTTGTCCATCTGGGTCTGTCGGATCTGTAGGGAATGTCGCCTTACTGAAGGCAGTAGGGTGACCAACTTGTCCCGGTTTCCCTGGGACTTCACAGATTTAGCACTGAAAATCCCACCTCCCAGAAACCCCCTCAGTCCCAGGCAAACTAGGAGGGTTGGTCACCCAAGAAGGTGACCAGTTTAGGTAGCTGTGCATCAGGGCCGGCTCCCTTAGAATTGAGCTAGACGATCATGAGTGAAATGCTCAAGGCAAATCTTTCACGCCACCAGGTAGGAGAAGACTCAAAGCTCACAGCTGTAGAATTGGGGAAATTTGAGATATGTAGGTGTGTCTCCGTTTGTGTCTATAAAGTAAAATTTCTGGTTTCTTGTTTTTCACCTACCCTTTCTCTGTTTGCTGTAGTATATGGTGTGAAACGAAAACAAGAAGTGATAACTACCTGGTTTCTGAAACAAGAAGTGTGACCTCAGATACTTCTCTTGGTCTCAGATTTTTCATCTGAAAAATGAGGATGCTGGTCTCACTTTCTAAGGCCCCTTCCTGCCCAACCTTACTCTGAGCACAGAAGCTGGAAGTAGAAAGCAGGAGAGGAGAAGTCAGGAAAAAATGGACTCCATCTCCGTCAGTGAGCTCGGTCAGGAGGTTTCCTTCTAGTACAGACCTTTTAACATGCTTGGGGCATCTCTGTCCATTATCTTTCACCCCATCTTTTTCTACCATCATACACGGTGTTGTTTGAATGTGCTGCTGTATCCATGCCGGGGCTGCCACAGTGCTCCAGCCTGGCCACACCTGACACACAGATGTCCCTCCCTCCTCCTCCTCTAGGAGACCTAGAACCACCCTTGCTCCTAGGATACCCTGTCACTGGGCCAACATACATTACCCTGGGTGATACCCTGGCTGTCAGATCCTCTCTTCTGCTTAAATTGCCCAATTCAGCTTTGTAACCATCATATTAAATGCTAGAACTTAAAAAAAGAAAACAAAACTCTCCAATACATTTTCTACTATCTTCCAGAAGTCCACAGTACAACTTTTCATTCTTATTCTTCATTTTGGGGAGAAAAATGCAAAAAGATCATGGCTTTGGAATCTGACATACTTTGTTTCAAATTCTGGCACCACTTGTGTGACATTGAGAGGCAAGTTCTTTAGCCTCACTAAGACTCAGTTTCTCCATTTATAAAACAGAGAGGGAGAATATCTCAAGTGTCTGGCACATAGAGGGTGCTCAATATATTATATTTACCTCTTCATTTTCCCTTAGACCTTCCAGTTCCTACTCTGTGCTCTCTGACATATCCTTGTTTTCATCTTTCCTCCTCTGTTCAATTTCAGAGGTCACAGAAAAGGTGGAAGGTAAGGGAGAGTAAGTGCGCAGTGAGTGGGTACTGACGAATAATGACACAGCTTCTCCTCCCGACGACCCGGACTAGGCCACGCTCCCTGAATGTTTATGGAACCAACTGGGAAAGAGGTATCTTTAGCAAAGGACCAGTGCCTCGATGCAGGAAATGAAATGTGTTTATTATTAGAGCAATGCAGGCATGTTCCATACAGCCCCCCCCCACACACACACACATGCACACACGCACATCCTGTGTTCAGCGATATTGGAGAGTTGATCTGTAAATCCAGGTGAAGCTGATGCTGACAGATGGCCTGCTCTACTGATTTTGTAGCAGCCAGCAGGAAAACCTCTGCTCAGCAGATCACTTGATGTTTTAGCTGTAGCCACTAACATGTTAATCAAAAGAAGTAAATGAGTGTTTTCCCTTTGGGCAGAGCATGGGTAATGGTGTTACAGAAATTGCCTTGAATTATTCCTCCTTGACTACCTACCCACTCCAGAGAGATGGATCATCTGATCATGCCAGGACATGCACACCCGGCAGTGGCCATTTCTATTGCAGCATCTTTATGGGAATCAGGTCTTTTGGTTTCCATTTTTCCATTTTTATTCTGTTTTTCCGCTGCTTAAAAACAGATGATTTGCAAAGGCACTTGAAAGGGACATAAACTGGGTAGCAGATAATAGTTTTACATGAGCATAGTCTTTTATCACACAGTCCTTTATGTAATTATGTGGTAGCCTGAGCCTAGCACAGGTGGAGCCTCTGAGACGTTGCAGAAATGACCACATCTCTGTGTCTGTGCATAGATAACTTTTACTGCAGTGCCCGCACAGGTACTTTTGTCATTGATGTGTAGTAAACTTTTTATGCTCCAGGCCCTGTGCTAAATTGTAGGGCATTATCTCCTTTAATCCTCAGAGTCTTACTCAGTAGAGCCACTGTGGCTACTACTCCATTTTACAGATGAAGAAACTGAGACCTGGGGAGGTTAAGAAACTTGTACAAAGTCATGCAGTAAATGCCAGAGCCAAGATTCCAAAGAAGCCTGGGTGCTTCCAAGCTGTAGCTCTTAATCACTATTCTGCGCTGCTCAGAAATATTTGTAGAATGGAATGAAGAAATCTAAGGAAAAGGAAAACATGGTCCCTGTTGGTCTTTTGTGATAACAATACAAAAGCTTTTGTCTCTTTAAAATGTCTTGGAAATGAAACTTGAAAGGCTCTGTTCTTCATCTTCTACTTAGTAAGAACAGGCAGAATGTCTTGGTAATTTGTGACCTGTGTCCCAAAGGTAGCAAGGTGGCACCTTTGAGGGATGCTAGTTCCTTCTTTTAAGCCTCTTTTTTTCTTTCGGTTTCATGTGTACCAGGGTTTATCTGTTGCTTAATCCACCCCCGTCAGTAGGCGTTTGTAGGCCACCAACATTCGCACGGCCACCTCTGCTGCAAGGACCTTCATTCCAACGTCAGCGCAGAACAGGGGCATGGACCCTCAACGGAGCCAGCCTTTGGCTTCTTGATGCATGTGTGAGTTAGGGTTATGGCAGTTGACCTTTGGAGTCCTTCTTAGACTTCCCAGTGATGCGATTAGGGTTTGTGAGTCATCTACGGTGATTTCTTGAGTCCTGTGAGATAAGGCTGGGAAGCAGTCAGTTATCAGTGCAAGTGTTGTCTCCTTCAGAGTTTCAGAAGTCATCGCCCTCGTAGACAAACCATTTAATTGAATTGTATAACCGTTGCTTGGTGTGATCAAAGAAAAGACCTAGACTTTGCTGTCAGTAGGCTCTGGTTCCAAGCCTGTCACTTATTAACATTCTGCAGGTTATGTAACATTGCTGAATCCCAAGTTTGTAGTCTTTAAAATGGGAATTAAAGTGTCACACTTATTCGATTGCTGGGAAGTGTAAATGAAACAATATATGTGCCTGTCACATACCAGTTGACAGTAAATGATAGTTTTTTTCCCTTTCCTTAAGTTTTTTTTTTTCCCTCAAGACTATAAGCTCCTTAAAGACGATAGAGATTTTATTCTTTTCTCACTTATTTCCATATTTTCAGCATCTAGCAGTGCCAGGCACATATTTGTGGAATCGAAGAAAAATCTTTTACAAAGGTCTTCAGACCATTTGTTCTTTCATCCACCAAGCAGTTATTAGTTGCATCTCTGCAGTGTATCACTCACTGTGCTTAGGGTAATGCTGTCACCGACACAAACATAGCCTGTGCCCCCCCTCTTAGTCTAGCTGGGAGAGAAACATCACATAGATAATTAGAGTAATGAACAACTTTGAGCCTTGAGATGGGCTTTAAATTTTGGAAATAGCTGACATTCGGCATCAAGCCTGACAAATTATACTTAACACTGTTTTTGGCCAAGGACAAGAAATGGCAATAAACCGTTATCTGTAACTTATTCTGGAAGTTCTAAAAGAAGTGTTTCTAAAGCATTTTTGAGGAATGGTGGTATTGTCAGAATAAGTATAAACACATTATAAAGTATCTGGAGAGGCAACAGACTTGATGAGATGGGCTCATAGTAGACAAGGTGTTCTAGGAACTTGGAATGTATTGGAATAAGGCTTAGAAAAGAGTCATAGAACTGAATAACAGGGCAGCAAGCGCATCTGCTGCAGAGGAGACTGGGCAGTGCTGGCCACTTCAAGTGAGATTTTTATGTAGACAGGCTTAAAACTTTGTCAGTGTCAGTCGATGGCCCTAGATGAAAACACAGGACAGTCCCAGCACTCTAGGAGGCCGAAGGTGGGAGGATTGCTTGAGCTCAGAGTTCAAGACCAGCCTGAGCAAGAGCAAGACCAAGACCCTGTCTCTACGAAAAATAGAAAAAATTAGCCGGACGTGGTGGCACATGCCTGTAGTCCCAGCTACTCAGGAGGCTGAGGCAGTAGGATTGCTTGAGCCCAGGAGTTTGAGGTTGCTGTGAGCTAGGCTGATGCCACGGCACTCTAGCCCGGGTGACAGAGTGAGACCCTGTCTCAAAAAACAAAACAAAATAAAAACAAAAACACCACAGGACAAAAGATGGATTTGTGTTGGCATTAGAAATGCTCTGAGTGAAATTGTCTAATGAGGCTTATTCATCCGTTCAGTAAATACTTAACAGGTGCCCACTGTGAGCCCTGTTCTAGGTGCAAGGGATCTATACAGTGGTGAGCCAGGCAGACAGGGTCCCTGCTCTCATGGCATTTGGGAGGGCCTGGGGCTCCTGTGTGGTTTGGGGCTTGGAGAGGCAGGTGAAGGTGTGGTAGGCCCCCAACTGTGGACGTGGACGCAGGAAAATCAAAGTCCAAACTCCAGTGAACCATCAACCCAGAAACAAGGAATGGTGAAGAACAAGACCTGGATCCATGCTCAAGGGCAGGGTGTGCTGAGGAGGTCAGGCCAGCATGGGCTGGGGAGACGTGGCCTGGGCCCTGGAGAGGCAGATGGGAAGCCCTGAAGGGAGCAGCGCAGCTGCCTCCAGGGATGGGAGCACCTGCTCAAAGCACCAGGGCAGGATGCTTTAAAACCCTGCAGTCAGGGTGAGAAAACTGTAAGAGGTTTTCTAAACACCTTTATCGAACTAGCAAGTATTTCTCAACAGTGGTTTGAAACAAGTGGGATTTTTGTTTAGGTTGTAAGATACTCGGGGTCCTATGGAGATTTTCATTCTATCAGTATTTGCCCTGGGATCTAAACGGGACACATTCAAAGGCAGCCTTTGAAATTAGATTGACTTATTTTTCTGGTATGAACTGAGGAAAACGGTTCATACCATTCTGTCCCCCAGTGATCTCATGTACATAAAATGTTGTCATGCAGTGAGACAGTGCGTGTTTATGTCTTTAAGCGCCTGACAAAAGTGGAAAGGGAAGCAGCGTTGGCCTTTGAACCCGAGTCCCAGAGAAACGGAGGCTCTTGTAAGAATAACGTGCAGTGCTTCTTCACGCATTTTAACTCACCTGACTCACTGAGAACCTCATCAGTCAGCACAGTTGGCTCCGTTTCATAGCCCAGGAGAGTGAGACTCGGGTCGGCCCCACCCTCTTTTCTGTCCTTCTCCGGGGGCAGAATCAGTGTGGGGGGAGGAGTGAGTATGGTTGCTCAGGCTTGCTAGTAGGACAAGCAAAGCAGACAAGGATGGCTGGGATTGGTAATAGAATAAACGCAAGTTGTGTTAAACTGGGTGGTGAGTCTTGTACGAGGTTGATCATATGGTGTTGGGGGGTGTGTGTCTTCTCCAGGGTCCTTATGTAGCATTCTTCCTCTTAAGAAGGGTTCCTTTGGGTGAAACGTCAGTCACAGCCTAAGAAGCCTGTGTCACTTTTCAACAACTGCTTTGCCCACAGCCTGGGAATCAGGCTGGCACAGCAGACACAGACGTGCTCCAAAGGAACTTAGAATCATGTATTTTAACTTTGCATAGAGCTTTTGTTTTAATTCTGTTTTCTCCTAATTCGACATACATCTTTCCTCGGGGGAGTGCAAATTATCCTTTGGGGAAGTTTCAACCTCTATTTTACGGTTCAAATTCTAGATGGGTGGAAATAAGTCATATGCAACAGAGTGCCCAGAGCTTTAGGAGTCGCAGCTGATTTACATTTTTTAGGTATCTCCTAAGAATGATTGTGGCCAATTCAAGAGTGATCCGCATGAGGAGAGGTTGCGATGCCCAGTGATAATTTGTGTAGCATCCTGAACCAACGTGTTTCACAGCTCCCAGGGGAATTTGTTAGGTAGTGAAAGAGAGAGAGAAAAAGTAAAAGATTTTATTCAATGGAGCCCACACTCTGTCTTCTTGCTGTGGAGGCTCATGTGGCCTCCAGTTTGGAGGACTCTGACAATTGCTATTAGAAAAATGGAGGAAGAGGAACACGGGTCATGCACAGTCATCATCTGTCCAGAGTTTACGCTGTTTCTGAAAGGACAGGGAGAGCTTGTGCCCCTCCCCTGGCGTCCTGCGTGGTGCTGCCCCAGCATCTAACCCGCAGCGTAGGTGGCCGTCACTAACACTGGGAATAGCAAGTGCAGCAGAGAAATGGAATTCTTTATTTAATTTAAATGAATTTTAATTTTAAAAGGTACTCGATTCAGTTATTAAAAGCCTCTTTAGGTATGTTTAGAATAGCTTGGGTATGTGAATTTACCTTCTTAACTGTGAGTTTTATGAACTGTAAATGCAAATCAAGTATTTCCGGTGAAAATGTAGTGTCTGATTTGAAATGTGCTAGAATGTAAACTAGACACCAGATTTCAAAGACTGAGTATAAGAAAAGGTAAAATATCTCAGTAGTTTTATATATTGATCATATGTTGAAAGAATATTTGGGCTATATTGGGTTAAGTGTAAGATACTATTTAAATTAATTTTACCTGTCTCTTTCTTTTTACCTGTGGCTACTAGAAAACGTTAAGTTACACATGTGGCTCGCATTATAATTCTGTTGGCCAGCGCCAGTCTAGACAGACAATGCTTTGTGGGATCCATCAGAAGTGTTATTAGGACTTTCTAGGGAAAGTTGCTAGACTTCAAAAGTTAGAGGCACATTTTTCCCCACTGTGTTAACAAGCTGTTTTATATGGATGGGTTTATGACAATTGACGGTTGGAAAATAGGCTTTAATAAGAGTGAGTTAATTGAGAGGATAGCTTTTCCTGTGTTAATCAGAATGATTTTTAAATGCATTTTCACCCCCTGAGAAACCACTACTGATTCTCCTGGGAACAAAGAACTACATTACTGCTTTGTCATTTGTGTCTGTTTGGTCCTTTCAGCTCTTCTCCAGGCAGAAATCTCAGTGATCGTTAGCATGGATTTGATTTGCTGTGGCAAGGAATATAAAGTAATACAACCTAAGGGGAATTCTATTGCGTGAAATGAAATATTAGCACTTGTCTAGCTCTTGTTTCAACCCTACAAGCTCCAAGTGATTTTCAGAGTCCCTCCTTCAACTTTTGTGATAAACTTTCCAGATCTTCCTATTTGTGGATTTCAGTTTTTGGCAGCTACATGTTAGAACTGCTGAAGCCCCTGGTAAGGCTTGACTGGTCATGCTATAGCACGCGTTCACAGCTTGGTTTGCAGGTCGCTTTCTGAAGATGCAAAGAGAATTACTACTCACTCTAGTAGTTTGAACACCCCAGTGAATTTCAGATGTTAAAGCCATATTCATGCCACCATTCTATCACTGCTTTAGAATTGCATTTTACCTAAAGGAAGCAGAGATAAAATACTAGTCATATCAAAATACTTGGAAATTGTTAAAACTTTGCCTTACAGGAAGAAATTAAGTTTTCAGTGGCTTTTTTTTTTCCTGTTGAAAATGTTTTTATTAAAGATTGAATAAATCAGCTAGGTTCTTGAGTAAACACCTCTTACCCTTCAGAGTCACTTTGTACATAGACTTTGTCACGAGGACCAGTGTTTTAAAAATGTTATAGGCAGAACGTGTGCTCTAGAGAAAGACGACGACATTGGGTTTAGGACTGCTGGCTCCATCCAGAGCAGTTATGTGGTTCGTTCAAGGATCTTGTTAACCCTTCAACCTCAGTTTCTACTTCTGTCAAGTAGGTTTTGTGCTAGTTCTGGTGACATGATTCCTGGGGGTTATTAGGAGGATATAGCAGCATGTAATTCAAGGACTTTAATCTTGGTAAAGAGCCTTAGCAGGCTCAAGGTTTCTAGTAGTTTAGGGTTCTAAGATTTTATTAAGTCAGCTGCTTGGAGTTCAAGGCATTTCTCCAGATTATAATGAGTTGATAGTCCAACGTGCAAAAATAAAGACCTAACCATAGTAAGTAGCAAGGTTACATTGAAAAAAAAAATGTCCCTCTGGCAGCTTTAAAATGGCACAGATGCGTCTCTGTAGCAGCCCTGACAGTCCTCATGGGGTCTGTTCCCTCACCTAGGGAACAGCAGCAGCTCCCCAATCTCTAAGCTGCTTGATGCGGACCCATTTTGGAGTAGGAGAAGGGGGTCTGGGGCCTGAGCACATGAAGACAGACCCTTCCCTAATGGGTGAGGGGGGATGCAGTGCAGGTGGGATGGGTTTTCCTTTCCCCTTGCTTCTCCTTTATTAACCTGTCCTGCACCTGTTTCACGCAAGAGCAGCCAGTGCTGAGGACACGGGCTCCACGTGGAGCTCCAGAAAGTGAAGCCGAGCAGCCTGCCTTGGGGTACACGTGGGGGGAATGCCGGGGCAGTTGGGAGAGCAGAGGAGCCACTGCACACACCTGTGTGGAGCTGGCGTTCATATGTAGGTCAGGTAGTCATCATTCAGGAACTTCCTGTATTACACCGATAATCTGTGTTTTGTGGTTATAGGCAGCACAGTGGTAATTTACTCAGGAGGGACGAACAATTAGCAAATTGATTAGTAAGATTTCTCAAACCTATTGTGAAAGAGAATCATTTAACACGTATCTTGATTTATTCCACCTATTTATGTCTTGATTTAAGGCAGTGATTTGCAGTCTTAACACTACACATTGGAATCACCCGGGGGAGTGTTCTCACTATCAATGCCTGGCTCCCATCCCACAAGACTCTGATTTACTTGGATATTAGGATTTTTTAAAGTTTTTCTAGGTGATTCTGATAGCTCAGATTCAGAATACCTGATTTAAAATGTATGTTTACTAAATTGTGAGCTAATCCCGAGTCCCTGAAGGATGTGGACATATAAGCATTTTTTTCATGTACTATTGAGCACTAATAGTTTTTTTTCTTATTTTTCTTATTTTTATTTTTCCTTTTGAAAAGCAATGTGGCAAACACTAATAGTTTTAATGACGGCACAGGACCTTATGTAAAATAAACTATTAATTAGTCTTGGGCTACAGGGGGTCCTCATTAACCCAAGCTGCTTACTATTCTGTTAATCACTGTGGTCTACACAGTGCTGCTACACACACTGCTATATTCCGTTCTCATTCCCATCATTTACTTTTTAGGATGGTATTAATGCTGATGGCATTGACACAGTAATATTCACCTTGTTAGCAAAACTTGTTGTAGTAATTAGTTGTCAAAAACAGAACTCCCAGGTCTTTCTAACCGTGGCCACGTTGAAGGGAATGGTGCATTTGTCTTGAGTCCTTATGGGGACTCTTGTGTCTAAGAATCAGAGAATTGCCATGATTTTTGACAAGTATAGGTAGAAACTACTTGCCAAATTGATTACTTCTGGAAACGTTTTTCTAAAAGAGAAAACAGGTGTGCAATACTCCTGATCAGTGTGTAAGGTTGTTTCTGTGTTACTTTTTGGAGTTATAGAGTCTGGGGGTGGGGAGAAAAATTCTGTCCCCATTCCCTAGTCATTGTCGATCTTCAGTCTTTTCAGTTATGTTGTGTCAATTATTATTTCAGTTAGTTATGTCGATTTTCAGTTACGTTACTTTCCCATTTTACAACATAAAGACTGGTTTCATTTATTAAAGCATACATAAAAAGTAATGCCTGAGAGGCCAAGGTAGGTGGATCGCTCAAGGTCAGGAGTTCGAGACCAGCCTGAGCAAGAGCGAGACCCCGTCTCTACTAAAAATAGAAAGAAATTATCTGGCCAACTAAAAATATAGAAAAAATTAGCCGGGCATGGTGGCGCATGGGACCCGAGTAGGTCCCAGCTACTCGGGAGGCTGAGGCAGTAGGATCGCTTAAGCCCAGGAGTTTGAGGTTGCTGTGAACTAGGCTGACGCCACGGCACTCACTCTAGCCCGGGCAACAAAGTGAGACTCTGTCTCAAAAAAAAAAGTAATGCTGAATTTGGGGCTTCTCAAATTCCTCATAATCATCATAATACCTTTTCATTAATAGCCTTTGTTTCAAGAAGCTCAAAATACTTTACATTTCATCTCAATTATCTTTGAAATAACATTATGTGATGGTAAAGGTTGGGTATTGTTATCCCAGTTTTGCAGACGGCAACACTGAGGAGATGTCGACTCATTTCTTTTACGTTGCTTCTTCCAGTACAGTGTCATTTGGTTTTGTGGAAAATTGTTTTGGTAGTAAAAATTTTCCAGAGATATAAATCTTTTCCAGTTCTGGTTTGTGCTTGTTACCCTACGTATAGTCAACAGGGCTTTTCTGTTGGTATTTATTTCTCGGCCCACAGTAACCCAGGAATTATGTGACATCTGTAGAGCAAGAGGATTTCTTCAGTGTGACGGTGGCTGTAACCCAGCCTCCTCCCGTACGGATGGGGTAAGGGTGCGGGTGTCAGGGCCCCATAGGCTTCCTTCAAACGGCTTCCCTGGGGCGGCCTAGAGGCTGGGCCACACTGGAGCAGAAGCACGCGGCATGAGGCATCATTCAGCGTTTCTCTGCGTTACCCTCGTGCGAATTAGAATGTCAGTCTTCTCCCTTGGCTCTGATGTCGGGTCTTTAAAACCTAAAGTTTCTTATTAGGTGTGTGTGGCCCATCTAAGCTCTAGACATTTTGTAAAGATAAATCGCAGGGAAAAAAAAAAAAAAACCTTTTTAGTTTTAGAGGAAGTCTGGGTTGCCTGCCTTCAGCCATCCCAGCAACTCCCTGGGCTGTGGGTTTGAACTGTTGCTTCTCTCTCTCAAACAAGACTTCCAGGGTCTAACCATTAAAGAAAGAAATGAAAAGGAGCAGAGCCCCGAGTGACGCTGTAACAGGAGAAAGCTACTGGAGGAGGAGGTGAGGGGTTTGTGAGGCGGGAGAAAGCAGGGGAAGGGAGGGAGGCGTTCATAGTTAATGCACAGGTTTCAGCCTTTGGGCTGCCACTGTCTGCAGAAGCCTCTCATCCTTTCCTCTGCCCAGGTTTTAAGTCCTGTGAGTTGCCCGAGAAGCTCCCACCCCAGGGCCACCATGATGGATGTATAAGAGCAGTCACGTGGCACTCGTACATGCCTGCAAGGTATCTCTCATCTGGGGGGAGAAATTGAGAAGCCTCTCTAATGGCGCCCTTGATACAACTAAATAGCAACTCTCTCAGTTCATTACTTGTTAGCCCCGGGCAGGGACAACACAGATTGGCTAATTGTAATCGCCAAACCATTAAAGGGAATAGCATTAATGGAGGAGAAAGCAGCTAATAAGGAGCCGAACTTGGCTACTCTGTTGCACCCAGGCTGCAAGCTGCTGTTAATTTAAGTACCTGTTTCTCCTGCTATTAGAAATAGTTCTGAAGAAAGGATTTAGCAACCCCCTCTTTCAAAAGGTAGATCAAAAGCTCAGGGGCATTTCTGGATAAATCCAACAGCATGAGTTTATTTTTTCCTGGAGGTAATGCCTGATGGTTCTGTATGAATAAAGTCACGCCACCTTTCCTATACTGAGGTGGTGCTGCTGACTGCTATCAGTAGGACATGCACTTTTATGGTGTTTCCAGGAGCGGTATGTGTCCCTGAGCTCATCTAATCTCTGCTTAAAGCAAAAGCAATCATCTACATCGTGGCAGGGATTAGAAGTGTAGTCTGGGACCGTGGAATGGCGTGAATTTAATTTTCCTCTCTAGGTCTAAAGCTTGAAACCTTGTACATCAGTGCTGGATTCCAGCCAAATGAGCTAACCATCCACGCACCCTTAAAGCTGGGCCCACTTCATAGACCTCCCTGGAAACCACAACCTGGCATTAAAAGGAATCACAGCTTTAGCGTCTGCTTACTATTCATGTCAGAAATATCTAAGAAATTCAAAAGGAAAAAAAAAATTCTCATGGCATCTCAGAAGTGGAAAGGATCTTAATTAAAATGTTTTAAAATTGGAACAATAAGGAAATCTGTTTGAGTTTTTTTTTTTTTTTTTTGCTTTGGTGCTTGTCTTTAAAGGGATTGTTCCTGGTTCTAGAAACTAGTGCCTTTTCAAATTATATTTGATAGAACCTTAGGATCCTGTGAGGGGACTTAGGGGACTGACTGATAGAGGAGACTGTGTTCATGTTTTACTTGGAACTATTCCACCCACCCTGTAATTAATAAGCTTTGACTTTTAGGGAATATAAGATTGTATAGAAGCAGCATCTTGAAACCTTCCAGTTCTCCTACTTGAGTTCCTTCCCAGTGCAGGAACCCCTTTTAGAGTAACCTCCTAGCCTCAGCTTAAGTCAGCTTTAGGGGAAACCATAAATCACACACACGTTTGGAGGTTTCAGCAGCTAAAATGCCCTTTCTTCTAGTGCACAGGTACGTGTGGCTGGCTCTGCCTTCTGGTAACACAAGTGAGCCTTAACTCTCTTACACTGGTCCCTCTGTATTTGAAGACATGTCCAAGGATCCCTTAAATCACCGCCCCCCCCCCCCGCCCCCTGCAGGCCACATATACCCCAATGCCTTCATCCCTTCCTCAATCTGGAAATCGCATCTTCAGGTCCTTGGAGAGGCCTTGCTTGGACTGTGGCTGCTGTGATTTCTGGAGGGGGACCCCGCTCCTTCCTGGTAGTTGTGTCAGCTATAGGCACCAAATAAATGTTGTCAGGGTCCTGTCTTCCTCACTGCTCCTGTTTATGTCACCTGTGCATTTGCTGCTCTGGAGTAAGCGGAAAGAAGTTGAGTAAAGGAAATGATTTCCTGTTGTTGTTACAGCAAACGTAAGGGATTAAAAAGTAATATGTTTTTACTCAAAAATACCCAAGGTGAGATTTCTTTACAAGGTCGAGTTCTCATACGCACAAGCAACCTGTAAATGCCCTGGTGGCCCCCCGATTGTGTCCCACAGTTAACACAGAGCCCCGGATGAATCTGAACAGTGACTCCTGCCCAGAGGTCATGCCAGGAGAACCTGTCTCCTGTATCATCTAGGGTCCCCTTCCTTCGGCTAATTGCATTTAAACCCTCAGTCTGTGCTCTTGAGGAGAGGCAACAGGCTTAAGAAAGTAGGCTTCCTGGCTTAGGTGGTCTGTTGAGTCACCCTCAGGAACCCCACTGGAACTGTGTGAAGAGTGAGGGTGCAAAGCAATGAACTAGTCCAAGGCTGAGTTTTTACAAGCTTGAACTTATCTCTTGGAATTCCCCGTAAGTTGTGAAGTCATTGCTGACTGCCTGGTGTTACTTAAATATAGATTCTTATTTCTCCTTTTGATTAGAAGCAGTTCAGAGGAGTGCAGTTAGACCAGCCTGCACCCTAATACCAGCTGTACCATCTCCTGAGCTGGTGACTTGAACAGGTCGCTTAACCCCTGCTGTCTTCAAATCAGTTTCCACATGGTGGAATGGAGATAATCATGCTTTCCTTGCAGGGTTATTGTGAGGCTAAAATAAAATAAAGCCTTCATGGGAAGTACCTAGCACATGTTCCCTTAATGCTAGCTCTCTTTCCTGATCATTGCAGTGACTATATTTTCCAAACAAAATTGGGACATGTGTTCTGAGAGGTATAAGTATTTATATGAGTACCATATGTATTTGTGGGTAAAATGACACAGAATTTTTAATATTGGGGCCATCCTGGAAATTCTAGGACTTAAGCTTGCATAATTTGTAATGCCTAGTACAGGCGTGGGCTCAGAGTTGACACTTGATGAATACTGAAATATTTCTTAATCATAGGAAACAAAAAGTCAGTGACCTTTCAAAGCGATACTTGATTGCAGGGCCTACTGCTGATGCTCTCGCTCGCTGGCACTCTCTCTTTTAACCTCACTATGTATAGATAACACAGTTTTGGGTAAAAGGGAGGCTTAAAATGCTTTGACTTCATTGTATCTATTTGACAGACACGAACTATCTTCTGATTGTAGGATGTAACCATCCAAGAAGGTAAGGAAAGGGACTATTTCAGCTCCAAATAAGAACCCACATAGTTCAGGCCCTGAACTATCTACATAAACTTCTAGAGAAAGGGCACGAAGGAAGACCCCACACAGTGTTGAGTGCAGTGTGTCCAGTGCACCCTCTCCCCAAGGGCTGTCGGGGCCATCTGGGTAACCTAGGGAGGAAGCTCTAGACACCAGTAGTGACGTTCCCACCTATCCTCATCTTCACAGGACACTCCCATTTTTTCCCCTGAAAGTACCGATGTGCGTCCCTGCAAGCATTTTAAAAGCTGAACACCATTTGGGTTGTAAAAATCTAATGACTCAGCATCCGGTTTAGACATCTTCTGGAGCCTCGCTGGGGTGTAAAGAAATCATCCCAACTCCACTTCTGTGAGTTGATGGATCTGATTTTGTTTCACAACTTGTATTTGAATACCTGTGGTTGTCTTTCTGACCCCAGATCCTAGAGCGATAGATGCTGTTTCTTTCCGGGGAGATTCCAAAAATGTTAACTGATTATACCTGTGTGTACCCTGTATATGTAAGAAAGAAGACTGACATTTGCATCCTTTCTCAAAATTCTTTAAGTTTATCTCATGGAATTTTGGGGTGGACAAAATAGTCAACGTATTTTTTTTTCCAAGTGAAAGAAACTGACTTTTAAGAGTGTTACTTTATGTTCTGATATATGTCAGTTTGCATCCATGATGCCAAAAACCTAAAAAACTATGCAGCTTAAATTTCAGCTTATTCAATTTTTTTGTAATGTGTAGTTATAGCTTGTTAATGAAAGCTTATTTAATGAAAGCCAACATCACCACCTTGAATCATTTTGCAGCCAGAAGAGTATACTTGAGTACTTGTATCTTCAGACTTCTGTTTAGTAAGTCTCAGTAAACAGCTTCCCATAGGAGAGATTTCTTCTATTTAATCCATACAAGTTGACTGTAGTACAAGCATCAGCTTTCCTAAAAGCCTGCAGGGTGGAAAAGAGATCCTTCCCTTAAAACATTGAATATTGCCGGCATGACCACTCTGTCTCTGGTGCCTGCTGTTTTCCATCTCGTTTGGGTTACAGGCTTTCATCGCAAGGCTGGGACACCAAAGTGCAACAGGATGAAAGGGCGCCTGTGGCGTTATTACCATCACTCAGGGAAGTGGTCACCATTCTGTCTCCATGACACTCTTCCTCCTCAGGGCTTTCAACACAGGCTTCAGAAGCCATCACCAGGGGCAACCCTGACATTTATAATAGGGATGGGGACAATTTCTAGAAAAAGTTCTTAAATCAAGAACATCTCTTCTGCAGTCAAGACATCTTTGAAATTACCTGTAAATCATCTTTTCGCAAGTACAATGAAATTTATTTGTTTTTCTTAGCTCCAGAAATGCTTTATCTCTATTTCCAGAACATTAATATTTAGTTAGCAGTGGGCTCTAAGTTTCCCAACCCCACAGCCTTTCAAGGAGTTAATGATGTAAATGTGCTAGGAGAAATCCCTGCAATTTATGGAAGCTTTATATTGAATGATTTTGAAGGGGAAAGACTTTTTTAGTAACAATAATAATAATAATATGCATTTCTTGACTATTCTGTAATATGCAGCCAGGGTTGAGGTGAGGGGTGGAGAAATGCCGTTGTCCTACTGAGCATAGAATGTCTAAAAACCTGTTTTACATGGAAGTCACAGGTTCCTTACATTCAGGTTAAAAATGAGCAGAATTAGATGGGTGCCCTTCATTGGCCCTTCATGGTTGGGGGAAATGAGGAGACGGAACGAAATCATCTTGGTTTCAGTAGTTACACTTTCAGGAGACAACCCTATTCCATACTCTATACAAAAAAAAAAAAAAAAGCTTTCTATAATGGTTAGTAAAATTTTCATTTCAGCCCTTGCCTACAACTGTTTTCGGCCTTATTTTCTCTTCCCAGAGCTTTGTGCGGCTCCTCTCTCCCTGTTCTTGACACCCTTCTTGTACGTATTACAATTGGCCACAGAAATTGCAATGTTTCCCTTTTGTTCAGTTGGTGTGATAGGTTGTATCTGCAAATTTGAGAGCAGCATGTTTTATTTTTCACAGCATCTAAACAATAATGTAACCACATCACAGCATTTTTAGTCATATCATTGACCTACATTGGCAGTTTATCCCCCTACGACACTTGAATGCATTAATACCACTATCTGTAGCATTTTAATTAGAGCAGTGGTTACAATCCTCTTAGGAAAATTGGTACCCCTCCCCCCGATAATGTTAAATAAAACACCTCTGGTTTTTATCTGTCTGATAATTCAAGTCACCTTTAGAGGTGGACCAGAGAAGCAGTTGCAAGAGTAAAGAGGTTCCCTTTATTTGGAAAATTAGATGTTAGTCTCCTTAAGCCTCTCTGTCTAGATATCTCCATCCAAGATACCGGTATTTGTTTAATTTTTTCTAATTGCTGATAGTCTGCTGATGTACCACTGTAGGTGTTAAGTGTGTGGTTATAGCAATAGAATAAAAAAATGAGGACCTTATGAGTGGACCCTAGGGATTCACAAAAAGAGAGACAAAAAGAGTTAAGTCTGTAGCATGAAACTCCCAGGTGTGTGTTTTTTCTCCTGGGAAAGGAACCCGTGCACTGGAGAGCATCCTTTCTGGGGTCCCCTGAGTGCTCTGCCGGCTGCTGAGCCCTGAGTTACTTTGGTGTGTCGTGGCTGCTGGCAAATTGCTCAAGGCTCTAGAAGCACCTTTTGCTTTTGCCTCGATTGGTCAAGGTGTCCTCTCTTTTGTTACTGACAGGTCTCTTCATGGGACCTTTGAGAAGGCTTCCCAACCTAAGCTTATGGTGTGGAATGCTGTCCTTCAGCTGAGTGGAAGCCATCAGTGGGCCACAATCTGTGTCTCTGGCCTTCCTTTTACTCTCATCATGAAATAGCATAGTTATCTCCATCTAAAATTGTGTAGATCGGGGCTGAGCAGGGATGGCATAAAATCCCAGAGCAAGTGGGAAAGTGTGGCATTTCAGTGTAGCTGTAAGGGGTTGCTTTTAAAAAGAGTACAGTGAGATGAAGTTACTCGCAATGATAGTTTAGCAAATCAGAGTATATATACTTTAAATGTGATACCTAGCTTGACTCTTTTGTCAGTAGACTGGAGATAGATTTCCCAAGAAATAAAATCAGCTTTGAGGACTGGGCTTCTCCCAGCTTGCCCCTGAGGGAGTTGGGAGAGGCTGGGATAAGGTGGCCTCTTGCTCTGATGGACTAGTTGTTGGAGGAACTTTTGAGTGTCCCGTTGCTACAAGGGAGCAGTCTTCATATTAGGAAATACTATCTTGCTTTCTTGTGCTCATGACATGCCATTTGAAGACCCTTTGACTGCACAATGTTTTCTTCACCCACAGTTTCACTTCTGCAAAAAACTCTAAGAAAACAGCAACCTAGTTCTGGGAATAAAGTTAACAGTAGACATCCAGACATATAACAGGATTAGGGGCTCATGTGAGGTTACAGAGTATGGAGAATTTGTTAAAGTAGAGAAACAGACTATGTTTGAAACACTTAAAAGCCCATCTCAATTTAAGAAACCCCTAAACAGATTTTATATGCATTTCCTATATGTGTGTTTATGTCTTTGCCTCCTTCACCCCAAACAACCCCAAAGCAGTCACCAAAAAGGATAACTCATCTTTAAGTTAGAGTTTCTCGAAGTAAGTGTGATATTTGGTAAAGTTCAAGAAAAGTGAAGCTGAAGGTTTTGCCTCTGGGTGACCTTTCACAGGACATCTTGATTAATATAGAAATGAAATGTAAAATATATGTGCCTGCCCTTAATTAAGAAATTGCACCAGGAAACTTTAGGATGTATGTTTAAACAGAAATATTCCAACCACCCTAGTTGCTGCTGGTGGGTGCCTTAGGGAAGGCATAGAGATTCCATTCGGAAATTACAACAATATGTATCTATTCATTTAAAATCGAAACTTCCTACCACAACCACCAAACTTTCCAGGCTATGAGCATAAGAGAAGTTTTAATTTGGTTATAGGGCCGGGGACTCCCCTGCTTCCCTTTGCATATTTGATGACATGTAAAATGTTAAAGAACCATCTTTCCAAAACATAAATATGCCCTCCCCTTTACTTCCATCTACAATTTTCTTTTGCTCCTGATTTTTATTTTCCTAGTAGCATCTCACCGGTCTTTCCCCTACAAGTTATTTTGGACCTTGTGTATCCCACTTTGCTTTGCCCAGTTAAACCACAGAAGCTAACGGAAGTTATGTTTATGCATGGGCTGCAGGTCAGCCTGCTTGCTGTGTTGATCTGAGGTGCAGATTGCGCTGCTGTTCTACTGAACACAATCGTTGGTTTCTTGCCATTATTTGCAATATTTTAACTTAAAACTCATAATAATCCTCCCCTCCCCACCCCTTTGTTAGTTGATAAGTATCTTCAGTCAAACAGTACTTCCCTTAAATTCAGATAATTCTTTCAATAAACTCTGAAATGCTTCAGAGGGAAAGGAAATGATTCATTCTGAGGTGGAGAATGAAGGAACAAGGAGATATCCACTAGTGCTGCAGATAATTCCCTGCTATGAAGGAAAAACATTAAATGTCGGATATTTTTGGTTGCGGTTGTTGTATAGTGAGATAGGTAGACGATAGAAAAATCTGGCTCATAGATTAACTAAATCTGCAACTTACCTTTGCAGCCGTCACTTTGCTTGTGTAGCTCGCACTCATTGGATCTGAGTGTAGAGTCACACTTAGGTTAGAAGCTGGGGATATTGCCAGAGAAGAGGAAAGGTGGCTTTAACATGTGAATGACGTTCATTATGTGACCTGGGCAAGTAATTTTTGAGAGAGTTGCCTTTAAGCCATTCTCTTGGAGATATTTTTTTCATTCCCTTTTATCCGTCCTCTTTACTCAAACCAACCACAGGGGTGCACACCTATTGACCTGAGTCCAAAAGAAAAGCCCTGTTTTCAACCTTTCCAGAGTTTTGTTAGCCCAAATGCATATAGCATCTCTGCAGAGAGAGCAAACTGGATTGCTCGTGAAGCTGGTGCTCCAGTCCCCCCTCCCCGCCCCCCAGATTCCACACCTCCATTCCAAACTTTCATTGTCTTTTTCCCCCTCCCTCTTCCTGCCCTTATTTTCAACAGCAGGAACGAGTTTCATACACACCTCCAGAGAGCCCGGTGACGAGTTACGCTTCCTCGACTCCACTTCATGTTCCAGTGCCTCGAGCGCTCAGGATGGAGGAAGACTCGATCCGCCTGCCAGCGCACCTGCGTGAGTGTTCGCGCTGCCACCGGGGAAGGGACGGAGAGGGACAGACGCTTGACGGCGCAGGGCGGGGAAGTGGGCAGTGGGCTTCAGGCCAGACGGGGGCGAGCCCCGAGAACGCTTTCCCACGATTCGCCACGCTGCTTTGGACCCTTTCGCCCCCACTCCAAAATGGCTTTGAAAAGTTTGAGATTTCTGTCCCTTGTTTCTCAATGTATTCATTTCGTTCCCGACTATGACATGTTAAAAAAATCTGGAAATGTGCAATATATGGCAGAGTCAACTAAATATCCTAGTGGGCAAGATTTTTTTTTTCTTTTGGCAAAGTTTTTCTGTATTCCCAAATTCACGCTTACTGCCCTTTAATATTTTCTTTGGTCTTAAATTTTGCTCAGTTTCTGAGTCCTGCTTTGTTGAGCTATGTGATCTTCCTTTCTTTACGGGGCTTCCCTCCCGCTTGCTCTCCTTGCTGGCTACTTCTCTTCCCTTCATTTACTCTGCCAGCCCAGGTCCTTTCCCTAGCCCCTCTCTCCAGTATTTCCACCTTTCTCTCCCAATCATCCCCACCCTGCCTCTGCCACCTCCCCGTCTGAATCCTCAACTGCAGTTTGGCACAGCGCTGGGGCCCACGCACCTGTGCTGCGGATACTAGTCTCTAAAGCCGTTGACACCTGTCATTTCCTTTTTGTCTGTCTTTCCTGTACTGCCACCCAGCCTGGGTGATAAAATGCGATTGGGCAGCTAGGGAGAATGAATCACCTGATTCCCACCCTCATCACAAAAATGCCAGATTCTCTGCCTTACATGTTACCCTGAGGGCACAAGCCCAAGCTAGGGAGGACACTCGTGTCACCTTGGCCCTTCCCTGGTTGATTCCCAGTGACTTAAATGGTGGCATGGTCGTGCGCTCCATCTCCTTCCGGCCTGGTGATGCTCCCAGGTTGTTCTCCTCTCATCCCGTCCGTCCTCAGAAGGTTGCTTGCTGAAAGCGGTGAACAGTAGGAGACAAGGATGCTGACTCTTCCTTTTTCTCTCTGTGGGACTTCAGGGAATCAGGTGACTGTGATGTGGGCAGCGGTGGGGGGCAGTTCCTGGGGAAACACTGCTGCCTTACCCCTTCTGCCTCGCAGTGAGATCGTTGCTAGAATTTCTGCAAGGAGCTGGGGGCAGGAGAATCCGTCTCTCCTCCAGCTTGCTGTGAAGTTGCTGCCAATTCAGTCAAGACATTTCTGCTTCCCTTGGGCAGTAGGGTAAAGGACACAGGCCACCTCTGCCGTCTTTTCCTCCACCATGACTTCTGAAGGAGAGGTTGAGACTATAGAGGTGCCAAGGTCATGGCTGGGGGCACCGCTGTCCTTAGGAAACTGGGGGGTTACGGCACCACGGGAGCCAGACAGAACTGGAAAAAGAAACAGCAGCCGGGTATTAGCAAATATTCCTCCAGACGTCATCCTGTGACTAGCATATTCACTAAAGGAGTATTCACTTTGAGATACAACATACTCATCCCGTGCAGGCAAAGCACCTCTACCACCTAATCTCATTCATTTACTCACCCCGCATGTAGTTAGTGATTGCCTCTGCTGTGCCAGGCACTCTTCTAGGTCCCGGGGGTACAGAAATGAACAAACAACTCCTAGATCTTGTGAAGCTTAAATGCTAGTAGAGAGAAGGAAAAGGATTATGAACACTTGTCCTGAACAGGCTGAGGTTTCTTTCGTGACTTTTTATTCCTCTGTTTTGCGATATTCCCCAAGGAGGCCCCAACTCCTGGTTTGCCTCTGGGTGCCTTGACAGGTGTAAGCTCTTTTGCCATAGAACTGTGTCTCCACAGGAGGTTATCATGGCAGAACAAAGAAGCAGGTACACCAGCACCCCAACGGCCATCAGGAAGTAGCGAGGACTCTGCTGTCTGGCCACATCAGCCATTCTGCCGTTCTGTCATACAGTGCTGTCTGAACAAGAGAATGTGTAACAGCCCCCCTAACTTGGAAATATTATGATTCTCTTCTAAGGCATCATTCTACTTGGATTTGTTTCTTCCATACTAACACTTGAACATTTTCTTGAGTAGACAGTTTCCTCTTTGGAAATGCTTACCAGCATTTTACTAACTCCTACTGCGTGCCTAGCACACGACCATAATAGCTACTATTTATGGTGGGATTACCCCGTGCTGGACACTGTGGGAAGTCTTTTGTATAAATTATTTTATTTAACTCTCACAATAATACCTATAAGGTGGGTCTTCTTTTTATCTCTGTGTTGCACATGAGGGCTTAGAGAATTTAAGTAATTTTTCAAGGTTGGTCACGGAACTAGTAAGAGAGTCAAGATTCAAACTCAGTTCTGCCTCACTCCAGAGCCTAGGCTCATATCCATTATGCTACTATAATAAGTAGGTGTTTCATAAATTTTTTTTTTTTTTGGATAAATGGATGAATTCAGGATTGACACTTAGTATTCTCATAGCATTGGTTTATGGCTGGTATCTATTCTAACTGTTGTTATGTCTGTTCTATCTGTTGACTAGTTTGCGTATCACCCTTGGATGAATGGATGGATGGATCCCTACATAGATAACTATAAAATATAGAACTGTAGCACATTACTGCTGACCTTGGAGTATAATCAATACTTAGATTATGGATTCAGGTCAGGGTAATGGTTTTGCCTGAATGCTTACTCTAAGTTTAGATACCTTTCCTTGGTGATCTGCAGGAGACCTGTTGCAACACCATTGATTCCAACATCTGGAATGAATCCTCCGAAAGTAGAGGTTCCCAGGCTCTTGCTGTTTGCCCTCTGCTGGGGCTTCCCGAATGAGGTTGAGCTTCCCCCCTCCCTCTCCTGTTCCAGGACTCGGCTGCTTGGCGTGCTGTTTGAGACAAGCATACAGCCCCTGTGATGGTTGAGGCCATGCTGCACACTTGGAGATGCATCCCAGCCGAGTTTCCAAACCTAAGAGAAAACAAATACTCTAACAAGGGAATTGGGTTATTGCTCTTTTAATCTGGGATTCCAGACAATTCCCAGTGGAATGCTCATGGAAAGTACGGGGAAGAATCTGAAAGCCAAGACAGCAGCAGGACATTTATGGTATTGCTAGGTTGAAGGCATTTTTAGCTGCTTGTTTTAAAGAGATACTCACCAGACTGGTATGCCTTGAGTGGCTTCTTTTTTACCATCTACCATTGATCTCCAGATACATCCTCTCCCCCCTAGTTCTTTTTCTTCTTTCACTCTTAAATCAAAATATATCCTTGGGGATGGGGATTGGGAGGTGAAGATCATAACATTTAAGAATCTCATACAGAGAGTTTCTCACCATTTTGTTCTGCAGATGAGAGCTAGACCCAAGCTAAAGGCACAGCATGACAAATTAGCAAGCTATTGAGAAGGAGAAAGTGATGCCTTTTCTTGTTATTTGCTTGTGATAAAAGCAAAGTGATAAATGGAGCAGAGTGTTAAGCAGTGACTAGGGGGGGACTTGCAAGGGACTGGCAGGTGGTCTGAGAGCCCAGGGAGAAGGGCCAGACCCGTGCCACCGTGGCCTGACTTACTGCCCAGATGTGCAGGGTGGTGCCCTCGAGCAGCCCTACAGCAGAACTCCCCTGCTCACCAGGAGAGCAAACATGAGTATGTTTGTTGAGAGGATGGAAAGGGCATCGTTTTTTTCTTTCTTCTTCTTCCATCAAGGGTACTGAATTTTTTTTAAGCTTGAGGCTAGAAGGGCTGAAGTACAACAGTTATAACAGGCAGGTGGGAAAAAAAAAAAAGTTCCATTCTTTAAAGGGAATATAAGCCTTTCATCGGAGTTTGATAACACTTGAAGGACCAAGGGACCCCTGAGGGTGCCCGGGCAAGATCGCTCTTGACTCTCTCAGCAGAGAAGGGCTCTTGCTGGGAGCAAAGGATGCCTTTGCCCAGTTCTCACCGGAGGCCTCACAGTGTGAGGGATGGACTTTAACTTCTCTGCCCAAAGGCCCGCTTTTTCTAAACCCATGGGAGGGTGGGTGCTGGAGAGGGCAGTGGAAGGCACCTCACGAGGGGAACCA
>CM052440.1:76265651-76312892 GCA_028533085.1 Varecia variegata | reverse complement strand
GTTACAAGGAGGATCGTGTGACAGAGAAGTGGCAAGAGCTGCAGAGGCATGAAAGGGGGCAAGATGACTGACAGGTGGATGAAATTCAATATCTTTTCCTTTCAATTAAAAAGTAGTAAGTAAGTCTGAGTTATATCTTATCTTTAATAATCCCTGCTCTTCAGAAACAGGTGCTAGTGATCAGCAAAACGTAAGTAAACAGCTAAGGGGGAAAAGGAACAGACACCTCTGGCCTTGAGAGCCCCGAGTAGGCCACCAGGCCTTGGATATTGGGAGTTGACAGTGACTTCTCATGTGCCTAACAGTGTTCCTGCACCGTCGTGACCCTGCATGACTGACGCAGTGGCCCAGGTTTCACACTGGGCATTCAGAGAAAGGAAGTTCTGCCTCCTTTGTTCACTTCACACTTATTAGATGCTGGAGGGCCTATGCCGGTCTTCAAGGAAAGCAGAGAACTTTATGTTTCCATGTGGTCCAGGCCCATCCTGAAGCCTGGGGGTTCTGAACATAAACATGGCAGTTCTAGTCTTCTTTCCGTAACTCCTGGAATTCCCACAGGGAGAGTCCTATCTAGGTGCTGTCAGACTGACGATTAACTTGTTTTGTCGGGCCTTAGCCTCTCTCTCCTTCCCCTCCTCTGTCTTCCAATAACCTTAGGATTTAGGGGCAAATTAAAATATGCCACCTTCTAGAAAGGTATCAAGGACCCATGCACAAATGTAACCTCTTCTGCTGCTTGAGAAAGAAAGCCTTTTTGACTTCTGCGCATAAAGAATAAGTAACAGCTCTCTCACACACTCATGGATGAGCCGATGGACTTGCACAAGACCCAGAGTGATTCTGACATGCTTCGACTCGTGACCAACGTCAAGTCTATTTGCCTCTCCCATTAGGGACTGATTATGGCAGCATTGCCATCAAGCTGCCACAGATAGGAACTCTAGTTTCTGAAACATAGGAGGACTTTGTAGGGATTAACACTGAAAAATGCTTTAGCATTTCACAGCTCACAGTAATGAACGAGGTATGGTGTAAACAGTACATTGCAGATATCAGTAAGAGGTAGGCAGTAATTCCAAGGTGTCCTTCCCCCTCCACATTTTCATTTTGGTTCTTTGTCAGGTAATATAATGACTGAGTTCAGAACTCTAACCTAGGGAGCAATTGCTATGTGTGAACTTCGTTGCTTTAAAATCTTGAGACACCTTTACAGTACCCCCATCTTTGTTTCTGAATAGTCATAGTTTGAATGACTTTTAAAAGTCAAACTCCAAAGACTTTAGAGCTAAATCCCAGCAGACACGAACTTTATACTGGTAGGAGTGGAGGGTAGAGAAATCCCTCTGGGAGTCAGAATGAGATACTTGTGTGTCTGGACTGGTGGCAGGTTTGTGTGTTGCCAGAGTGATCTCCATGGTAACAGATCAACATGGCGCCAGTGACAACTCTACACTAAGAGCTTTAGGTTCCCATGAGAAAGTGGATTCTCACAGCAAATAGAGAGGAAGAAATCTAGAAATATGGAAGCACACTCCCTTTCCTTGTAGAGTTCTGCCCATGAAGTTTCAGTTCATATAACACCATGTCCTGTTTAACCACTTGGGTCCCTCTGAGTAAACCAAGACTCTTTAGAGAATGTAGTGTTCTCTTGAATTTCAACCAAGCAGATACAAGGTTTAATGCAGTGGAACAAGAATGTGGCTTGGAGTCAGGAAGCCTGGCCTCCAGACCCAGCTCTGACACTGGGATGTGAGGAAGTCACCTTGCAGGTCCTTATTTTCCAGATCCACAAAACCCCACCAGTTCTAACAGTCAATCACTCAATTACATTGAAAGCCCTTGTGTAATACATTCACAGTGAAAGAGGTGGGTGACTGAATGTAATACAGTGTCCCTTCCTCTTCACCATTAAAGGTATGATAGTGTTGTGGTCATGTGTACGAGACTTTCAAACACCTGAAAAGTAGAAGGTGGGATTCATCTCTGTCAAAGATTCATCTCTGTCAAAGATTCATCTCTGTCAAAGATTCATCTCTGAATGTAATAACCAAAATTTGAAGGCTGGGTAGCCAACAGAGGATGAATTTTTCTGGAATCTTGATCACAAAAGGTTATTCGTTTGCAGGAAGAATCAGCAATCACAAGTTTATCTTAAACCACAAGAGAACATTTGTGAATTTGGAAGAGCAATTATGTAATTTGGTAATTTCATGAACCTCTTCCCTGGGGAATCTTATGACTCAACCATGAAAAGTGTCAGAAGAGTAAAAATGGTTTTCCGTGGTCAGGTCTGTGCCTGTGGCTGGGCTTGGGTCCACTCTGAAGTGAGGTTCTTTGTGTGATTGTTGTGATGGTTTCTGTTGTGTATATTTAAAGGGAACCAGTTTCCCCCTCTCAAAATTTCTTTTCTAAGGAGTTTAATCCTGGAGGTGTGGGGGAGTTAAACCCACAGTGAGTCAAGGAAGTAAGTGATCGCATATTTCCTATAAAAGGCAGCTGTGGATTTGGTATCTGTAATACTAAAACAAACTAGCTGTTCCCTTCCACCACCGAGTCACAGTATTTTTTTTACCACTCTTTTGCATAATTAAAAGAACAACTGAGGATGGTAGTGCTCCATTTAAACTTCTCTTGTGATCTCTCTGGTCTATCTTTAATCAACAAAAGTCTAAAATTTTAACTTTAGAATCATAATGTTAGAAGATCTTAAGATTGCCCACACCATAAAGCTGCTTCTAAGATTGGTCTTGGTAAGGTCCACGTTCAGGATTTAAGTATGAAAAATCTGGAACTTACTATTTCCCTTGTCACCTCTTTGTCTTAAGTTTACTTTTTTGACATAAAATAATTTTTGTTTAATTCAGCAAGAGCTAAAAGAGCCTTATATAAATTAAAAATCTTTCTGCCCGAGTCTCAACTATGCCGAGACTGAGTGGAAACTGAGAAAGTTCTCATAGTGATGTCAGAGTGAACAAGATGGAGAGGTGGAATTTTAGAGCATGGTTTCCTTATTGTGCAATTCCAGTTCCAGAGAATTAGCACCGTCTAGTTCAAATGTGAATATATATTATTTTATTGTTATCTGCTAGTTTAAATAGTTTATTCTACTTGTAAAGAAGAGATAATTGATAGTTATGAGCCCTTTTAAAAGAGACTTGATACACGGCTCAGTCCAGCTAAGCTGGTGTTCGAAGCATTTTCCTTATGCTCTGCCTGGAAGGGCTTTCAGAAACAAGCAGCGTTCTAGTGGAAAAAAGAGGGTAGTTGAGGAAAACAGTGCACATATTTGTAAGAGGATTATACTTTGTTTCCCTCAAAACACAAACCGGAAGAAACCCAGACTCCCCACGCCAGGTCTGGGGAGGCAGTCCCTTTCCCGGAGCTTACACTGCAAACGCCCCGTGTCTGGGGTGCAGCACAACGTGGGGGACCTGGAAGTCGGGGCGATGCAGCACAGCCTACCACAGTGCTGGCTGGTGTCCGCCCTCCGGCTCCTGGGCGCTGCCACAGAGAAGTGAGAGATGGTGTGGAAGGGCAGGGACTGACTGTTGCCATCACATGACCGAGGGCGGACCTGGAGCCCAGGCGGCTGAGGGTTTGAACCGTTGGGAGCAGAACCCAACCACAAGGCCAAGGCCAATGGAAGAGGAAGTTGGCAGATCTCAGAAAGGGGAGAGAAAGGAGAGGTGTTTGTTTTGTGTTTGCTTTTAATGAAAGAGGGAGAGTTCAACGAGAAAGGAGAGGGAGCTGGGAAGGTTCTGAGCAGTTTCAGGTCCAGGGTTGAGAGATGTTCTTCCTGGTCAGCAAACCGCCTGGATTTCATTTTGACCTGAATGTGGCCCCACCACACGGGGAACTACTTAGAGTTCCTGCGTGTCAACCACCCGGCAGAGTTTGCAGTTGGGGGCTTGTGAAGAGAGAAGAGCCAGAAAGTCAAGGGCCAGATCTGGGCAAAAAGACTATGGACTCTCTGCCTTAATACCTTGGCTTAAAGTGTCCCGCACGCCAGCTTTTCCCAGGTCCTGGACGCAAAATGACAAGAACGGTCTGCATCTTAGAGTGTGTGTTCCAAAATTTTGTTGGCACCTGGAGCATCTTTATCTCTCCCCAGGAGGAATAAATAAATGAAAAAATGGTGTTCAGATTTCCATTTAGCTCACAAAAGCCTATATAACTCATAATCTGTCTGAAACATAGTACTGGTAGACCTGTCTCAACTGACTACCTTTTCTAGCATAATTGATCTGGCAAAATACATGCCCAGAGTCTAGCCACGGTACTGAGGAGCACATCATAGCTGCTTTACAGCTCCTTGAAGGAACTTGGGGAAAATGAACATCTAGTAACTTGTTAACTGGTCTTTGAATAAAGAACTTTGAATGAAGAAGGGTCCTGCTTTAGACGGCCTCCAGGAATTCTGATTTATGCCTTAAAGAACTGTGGCCCCAGGAAAGGCAGGGTGAGGGGATCCGACCTTCGTCTTTCTATGTGTGCGTCACTTCCAAGTTGAGTGTCTCTAATCAGGAACTCCGGATGTGAAAACATGATCTCTGCAGACTTGGGCATGGCTAGATGCCCTCATTGTGTGTGACATCTGTAATTCTCTGCTTTTGTGTGGTCTCGATCTTGGAGGAAGCCTTGCACCAGAGGTCAGTTTATTTTCTGCAGCCAAAACTATGGTTGGAGAATTTTGGCTGTTAATGATTGGGAGTAAAGGAAGGGTAAAGCTGATGCTCCCAGGACTGTGACCTAAGGAAGATAAACACATGGTGGCAGTGAAACTGGTGGCAGAGGCAGGGAGGCTAATATTGTGCGGCAGCCTCTTTCACACAGGTTCTAACCTGACACGGCTGGTCGCTCCAAACTGTCACCCATTCACACGTGAGGCATACATGTGGAAGTTGACTGTGGAGGAAAACTTAGCCATTTACAACAAGCACTTACCAAACTTATTCTGTGGCAGGTCCTGTGATGAGTTGCTGGGGTCATACACAGACTCTTTACTGTTCATGAAAGTGTCTTTATGTAAGCTTTATGTAAGCTTCTCTTTACTTCTTCAGCAAATATTAATTGAGCACCTATTGTATGCCACGTAGCTGCCAGGCACCGTGGATGCTGTAGTGGACAAGAACAGATACCGTCCCCCATTAATTTGTGGAATCTACAATCTAGAGGGGAAGCTCCACCCACTTCACCAGATGCCTACAGAAGACTCATCTCTGCTTTAGTTACAAGTCTTCGCTCCGGTCACCCCCCACAATGATTCCCCATTTATAATAAGTCATATGATAAGTATTATAATCAGTTGTGTGAGCTGTTGAAGGGCCGGGGGAACCAGACAAGCCACGCAAGCATCACATCCAAGAAATGTTCCCGAGCAGTCAGTGGGCAGCGAGGGCTCCCTACGCTGAGCACCATGTTGTCACTGATCGCTTCGTTGTGCTGATTTGTTTTTGTTTTATGTAGCTCCTTGGGTCTGTCCAAGCTAGTATTATCTGTCTTTGCCTAACATTTCTAAAATTCTGGGAACCTATTTAATCCACTTTCCACCGTGTCTGCTGCAGCACCAGCCACCAGGCCTGCTAACTGTGCTTGATGGTGATGTTGAAAGGGGTGGTTATTGCCAGCACTGGGTCTGCAAACCAAGTCACCAACTATGGCATATTCAGGGCTCAGCCTGGGAGCTCCTAGTCATGTGGACAGAGAAGCTCGAGACTATAAGTCCAGGGAGGTTAGGGGGTGATGGAAATTGATCCGGCGATGTGACGATAAGCATGTAGGACGAAGCCCTACGCTGAAGCAGCACAGCAGCGTTAAAAACATCCCAATATGGTGATCTGACTTCTGCCTTGGATTGAGCCTTAAGATTAAATAACTCCCTGAAGAATAAATACCAACAAATACTTGAAATGCAAATTATTAGAATAACAGAATGCCAGTTTTTGCACTAGCAGAGTTTTTTTAGATGTTAATTCTCAGTACAGGTGTAGCTGCGGGAGATAGGGAACATTATATCTACCTGACACAGCTGGTCACTCCAAACTTTCGGCAGTTCACACAGGAGGCATACACCTGGAAGTGAAATGAAAAACACCAGCGGTGACCTGAAAATGAAAATTCAATCCAATGAGCATAACCTTTATGGGAGCACGTTGGCAATATGGGTAAAGGACTATAAAACAGTTTTGCTCTTTGGCTCGGTAATTCCTTTTCTAATAATCCATCCCTAGGGAACAATCTGTGACATTCACAAACATTCTCACACACGGGTCTGCCGAGCAGCTGGGGCCAACGGCAAGGAATTGGTTCAAAAAAAGGGCAGATCATTATGCTGGAATATTATGCACTAATTAAAAATCATGTTTTTTAAATGTTCACCTGATGTAATTGAAAAGGCAGCATACAGATCTCCTTAGAATAATCCCAAATTTTTAAAACAAATCCATAAACCAGAAGGAAATGCAGGAAAATAGTTATTGTGGATATGTCTAGGTGAAGGATTATGGGTAGAATTTTTTTCTCTTTCTTTAATGTATTTTTCTTTTCTGGCATTGTCTAGAATGATTTGTCCATAGGGGCCTGTTAAGTAGTGGTCGTTTCTGTACCCAGCACTTTGCACCTAGATTTATGGGGTCCAGATGCAAATCTGGGCGTGTGTTATCCATTGTCGTCCTCCCCACCTGCCCTTAAAACCCCTCCGAGTCTTCCCACTGTGCGTGGGATAAATGTGTCGGCCTGTAAGGGTCGCATGCTCTGGGCCCTGCTCACCTCTGCAGCTTCATTTTGTACACTCACCTGTTTTCTCTCTGTGCTCCAGCCGTGCTGGGCCTTTTACCGTTTCCCGTGCTGATCACATTCTCTCATCTCTTCCTCTGGCTGCAACACACCTGTCCACAGCGAGCCCTTTCCCCTGCCCCGCCCCCACCCCTCCTTTAGCAAGGTAAGTTCCTTTGTCATCACCCCCGTGTGCCTCCAGCATGCTCTCATCTTCCCTTCTTGTGACAAAGGTTCATTGTCTGTCCTCCCCGTGGGACTACAGCCTCCCTCAGGGCTGGGACCATGCTGGGTTGATCACCAATTCATTTCCCCAGAACATAGCACAAGTCTCAACTCACCCATGATGGTTTCTAAGTATTTATGAATGAGTGAATCTCACCTAAGTGAACTGGAACTTTTGTCCTCTAGAGCAAGCCGTGTCAAATAGTAGAAAATACACCTGCTTTGGAGCCCTACTGCAGACCTGAGTGTCTGTTTCCTCATCCCTAAAACGGGCAGTCACAACGCCCATCTTAAGCAGTTGTCATGAGGTGCCATGAGTTGTTGCTTGTGAAGGGCCCAGTCCGGTGTCTGCTGCATGGTGGGTCCTCAGTGCACATCCACACGGCCAGGCCTGGCGCATACCCGTGTTTAATATGGCCTCATCTGTTATGAGTCCCTTGAGGAGAGGTGTCCTTTTCCAGAAAACGAGGTCTCGCTAGTGCTCATCTTGAGTTCCTGGAAAGCAGGATTTTATCTTGACCATCTCAGATTCCTGGGGCCCGGTGTTCTCGCTGTATGTGTGCAGAATGGAACCGGAACCAGACTGAAGTACGGAGTGAAAACTTAACGTGTTCATCCTGCTGCCTTCTCCTCACTGGGGGCAAATCATTCCAAACTCTGCCTGAAACTGTGTGATGTCTTATCGGGAGAAAGATAACTTCTCTGTTGGACCAAAGAGCTCTTATTGTTTTCTTTCTAAAAATCATTCTTCTTTCAATACTGTTAAACTAGTCCCACTGTGTGCACTGGGTTTGTATTGCATGGTGCAAAAGCCACGTTCTTTCTTTAAGTTTAGAGCCCTCTATGTGAGTGATTTCAGGATAAAAGGCCTTAGAGGATCAGACACATCATTCTTTTATAAAACTGATTATTCAGGCGATACAGCCCTCGGGCTGTCCTTTTATTATAAGTTTCTTGAACTTTGTCAAACAGTCAGACTTGGGCTGCTGGTTATTTTATCTCCTAAACAACCAAAACCAGATTTGTGTTGTAAGTAGATATTAGTGTAGCTTTGTCCTTCTATATCTGGCCCCTGAATAGTTCAGAGCCAGATTAAATGCTTTGCTCTATATTTTCATAGATTCGGGCTTCAACCAAACAAGACAATTGGGCCTGTTGACTTTCCTCTTATGTGTGCACACGTGCATCTCTGCGTATATTTGCGCCTGCTTTCCTGAATAAGTCCGCTTTTAAAACTCAGCCTTTCATCATTTCAGAAATGATTTGCTCTTTTTACAGCTTGTACTTTTTATGGTTCTGAGAGGATCACTGCAGCAAATATATTTGGCAGAAAGTTAGCACACAAACCCTTCCCCAGAACTCAGTACTGAATTTGCTGAGTTCCTGTCTTAAAAACTTGAAATGCCTTTGACTTTTCCTACAATGTACTCATCTCTCTCTGATTTGAAACTGTTGTTGAAAGCTGGACTTAGTAATCATTCACATCAAGAAAGGAATGGATTGCTCAAAAAAGGAATCAGATGCTAAAAATAGCTTCTACACGAAGGCTCACTTACTTATCTACCTAGGGAATCAAGACAGAAAGGTTTCCAGGATTGAAATGACATAGTTCAAGTGATGCAACCATTTGGCTGCCTGCTATTTTTCTCTTTTCTGCCAGAAGAAAAATGTATAATATAATGTAGAAAAATTTCCCCAGAGTTGTTAAAATAATCACTAGAATAACCTTTGGTGCTCAGTAAGATACCCTGGAAAACTTAGATTTCTAGAAAGGTTCATTTCTTAGGTTTCTCAGATAGCCAAGTTTTTATGCAAAAATTGGTCAGTATAGATGGTTCCCACTGTGACAGTTCAGTGTATTGTGAGAGTCCTTCTTCAAGGAGGTAAAAAGTGTAAAGAGAATTGCTGATAAGTAACCATTTATTCTCTTCTGCATTTCCTTAGTGTGTTGTATAGTTAAATGAGAGGATAAAGTCTGCAAGAAATGAAGTATTATGCAACATCAAATAAATCACATGACTTTTAAAAAGGTTTTGTCCATTTTTTACAAATAGTCTACCTTTAGCCTTCTCTGATTTTACATGAATGACAAAAAAAGGGGGGGGGGATTAATTAGGAATCGTTCTTTTTTTCTCTTCCTGGCACAGAAAAGGTTTTCAATAAATACATGCTGAATGAACAAGTCAGGAAGTTATAATTTATTACACATTTGATTCGTGGAACTATAATTGTTACCTCCTCTAGTTTAATAGATGTAGCTGTTTTTTTTTTTTTTTTTAAAGTTGAGGTTATCTCTGTCACTTGGGATGCCGGCTTCTTAGAAAAACAAACATCTTGGGTTTATATTAAGATAGGTTCTATGCACAGTAGCCTGCATCCTTTTTTATTGCATTGGGACAAGGCAAATATTCACATAAACTCATTCTGTAATACAACACTTTCAGAAGTGTACCAGTTCTTACTTGCAAATAACAACGAAAAGGTATGAACAACTTGGTCAGAAAAAGCTTTTATTGGAAATATATTGAGTAGCTTATTGGCTCAATAACATAGCAGAAACCAAGGGAGGCTTGGCAGTCCAGAGCTCAGCCAAGATGGTGCCATGGGGACAGTTTTCTTAGGATGCCACTGTGGCTCAGCTGCCAATAGACACATGAATTCGTGAGGCTGGTGCCTCTGCCATAAATATGTCACCATTCCTGGGGAGTCGATCACTCCTTAAGATTCAAAGACTGGGTCAGGTGCATCTGATGGGCTGAGTCCAGGTTATTTTCCAGGGAGCAGGTGAGGAAGCTCTGCCCATCTTGGGATTCCCCCAAACAGAAGGGGTGTGTGGATGCTGAGCAGACAAAAATATAGAAATCTAGTACACGATTGTAAATTATTCTGTAGCTGTGTGCTTCTTCTTGCTCTTATGTCCTGTGGGAGTTTACTCATGGCAAAGTTAAGTTCTACGTTTGCATTCCCCCAAGTCCACACGCCAAAGGGGAATGGATTGTCTTTTCCCTACTTCCAGTTACAGGTATGAGGTGTTAACAAACTATCCAAATCTCATTGCGTCTTCATTTCCTAATTCTGCTAGCTTGCTAGGAAGCTTTCCTAACACCAGGACACAAGCAAAGCCCTGCTTCAAGTAAAAGATGAGACTGGCTTTTTAATATGTACAGTGTCCCACTCTTTGGGAGTGTTTATTTACTTTTTAAGAAGTTGTCTTTAATAATTTCTGATAAATGTCAATGAGCCTAAGAGTTGCGATGGACCTCAGAGATGATGTATTTCAACTTGTCACCCAAGTCATCTGTCTCTACGGCATCCCAGCTGTAGCAGGACATTCCTCTTCTGCTTGAATATAGGAATATGTCTCTGCCCCTTTTTCATCCCATTCTCACATGGCCCTAGATGTGAAAAAACTTTTCTTAAATTGAGTTGAAATTCACCTCACTATCACTTTGCTTTTTGGTTCCAGTTTTGGCATGCAGAACCAAGGAGGATGTGTTGACAAAGAGAACTTTAAATTAGATATGGATTTGATTCTCAGCCATTTACCCAAAATAGAACAATTACTTCCTATATCAGTATTTTTTTCCAATAGTTATGTATAAACTCATTGTCGAATGAGTAAACAGGCAATTATTTTATTAATGCAACATAAGGTTATGTTAGCATTTTAATATGTGTGTTATACTATACTCATATTGATCATTATTACTTGGACTATAACCAAAGTCAGAGTTCTTCTCCCTTATTCTTTTGTGGGTCTTTTTTTTTTTAATTTAAATATATGCCTTTACATTTAACCCTGTTAAATTTCATTTAAATTGGCTGAGGCAATCCTGATCATATACCTGTCATCCCTTTCTGTGATCTCTTCTTCTTTGCTACTTCATGCCGTCCGGATTGGATGACCATTCCCTCTATGCCTTTATGTTAATTGTTTGAAAGGAAGAAAGGTTGAGTGAGACAGGACGAGTGAAAGAGCCTTGTGGCATACCATTAGAGACTGCCTTCCAGGTAAGTATAGACTGATCTTTATAATTAACAAGTATATTGTGTTCTGTAATGTTTTATGACATATAAATCTCTTTTTGTATGCCATATGCCACAAATGACACATTATCATTTTTTAAAATATGCACAATGGTGCTACATTTCAGTGTAACCCACAAGGAAAAGTCAAGATAGGCTGTCAGATTATTTGCTGAAGTCAAGACGCACTGTTGGCTCTCCTGAAAATCTTTACTGAGTGCCCTCTTTCACTCTGCGAATCTGCTCATGGTGAATATAACACCTTATAGTTAGGCTTATGCAAGAGGTCTTTTGGGGTCAGTGGTAATAAACAGATGGTTAATTTATCTACTCAATGCTTTTAGAGAGAAAAAGAAGAATTTTAATTTTGTCTGAGAGGAGTTTTTAAGCTGGCAAGATAGCTAAAACATTTCTGAAATGTTAAATGCTAAGCATATCTTACTACTGAATAAGAGAGTGTGTTTTATTCTTTTACTCATGACAATATGTATGTATTTGTTTTCTACCATTGGATACTTGTGATAATAGGTTTCTATGTTTGTTTTCCATTTTAAAATTGACTCTAGAATGTTCCACCAATGCAATGGAGAGACAGGGATTTGGGGATCACTGGGAAATGCTTGGAATCAATCCACTGGGTAGATGTTCAAGGTAATGAGCTCAGAGGAAGACAGCCCTTCTTGGTTATATGCTATTTCTCTCTAAATACTTTTTTTAAAACTCAAAAAATAATTTATAACTATAACATCTAAAGAAGATGCTACCTTGGTTTATATGTGCATAAAATTATACATAAAATAACCTCCGGTGTGTTGATGGAAGAAATACAATTATTTTCATATATAAGAAAAATATAGGAGGTGTACATATATGTGAAGCAATAACTACAAATCTATTGACTGGCCAAAGAAGGAAATGGAACTAGTTTTTGAAGTGCCTATGGTATTCCATGCTAAGGAGTTTGGATTTTATGCTGGAAATTGTAGGGTGCCCTTCAGGGAATTTAAATGGGGGAGAGAAATGATCAGATGTGTATTCAGAAGGCTTTTGCAGGTGGCAACATAGAGGATGGGACAAGGTAAAAAGCTGTTGCAATGATCTGGGTGAGAAAAAAATACAAGTCCAAACGAAGGCAATGTCAGCAGGATGGAGTGAAAGGAAAACATTCTAGTGATATTAAGTAGATTTTTTGGGCAAAGTCAGTGACAGATCAGATAAGGAGGGTGAGGGATGGGAAGCAGAAGACACAGGTCTCTGTGGAGCCCGCTACCTAGGGTGGCAAGATAAGAAGGAACAACCTATTAATGAGCATCCAGAGAGGCAGGAGGGAAACCATGGACAGAGCAAGGGAAGAGAATTTCAGGAAGGAAAGAACAATCCTGCCCGATCAAGTGCTGCATAGAATCCAGGTACGGTGAGGACTGAAGATGTCTTTGGCTTTTGCAAGTAAGAAAGTCATCAGTGACCCAGGCAAGAACAATATCCTTGGTGGGGAGAGGCAGGTGGAAACCTGATGGCTGTGGGTTAACATGTAGAAGAAAGTGATTATAGGTGACTCTTTGATTGACTGTGGATTGGAATGGAGAGAAAAGATAGGAGTTGGAGGGCAACAGTGGGTAAAGGGAAGTTTTTATTTGATTGGTTTATTTGTTTTGTTTGTTTGTTTAATGAAAGATACTTGGCCATGCAGAATTGCTGTAAGAGTTGGAGACTTGAAATTATGGAGAAATATGGGGTGATTTTTGGAACAGGGGCTTTTCAGAGGTAGGGAAAAATAAGGGGCAAAGTAAAAATGGAGGTACTGTTTGGTTTTCCCTAGAAGAATGGACACCTACTCTATTGAAACCAGAGGAAAGGCATGTATGAACATAAGGTAATTGTATAAAAGAGGGCAGGGTTAATAATTTGTGGGAATTCCCACTCCACTGCCTCCTTTTTTTTTCTTGAGAAAACTGAAGATAGAGGAGGTATCAGTGAAGGAAATGGGAGAGTAACTGATTGAACCAGAGAAATACCACTTGGGAAATCGGGGTCCTCCCACCCCTCCTGGCATTGCCTCCCGGTGGGAGACTGGGAGTTTGTATTGATACAAGTTTGTCTGTCTGTGTGGCTTCCCCCTGTGCTGTTTAACACCATAGCATAGGAGGGGAGAAAGGAGATCATGAGACTCGTTTTTGCAGCAATATTAGCTGAGTACCTGCTATGTGCTGGGTATGCGCTATACCCCGGAGATAGAGCAGTTAACAAAACAGAGGAGTGAGAAGCAAGCCGTGTGGCTCTCTAGGTTAAAAGTATCCCAAGCACAGCCAGATTGCTTGGAGATGGCCGGGAAGAGGGCACGTGTCTGGTATAGTAAAAAGGAGAGCGAGGAAGCTGGTGTGTCTAGAGTGACTGGCAGGTGAGGGAGAGTTGGGATTGGAAGCAGGAGTGGAGTCAAGAGGATTTGGGAGTACCCTGTAGGCCACGTACAGACTTTGGCATCTAATTTGCCAACAAGAATTTTAAGCAAAGGACTGAAATTGTCTGCCTTTGATTTTTAAAGAATCATTCTAGCTGTTGTGTAGAGAATTGGAGGAGGGAGAGTGCAGGAAGGGAGGTGGAAGTGTGAAAGCAGAGAGGCCTGTTAGGGGGTCTCTTAACAAGAAGTCTGGCAAGACATGATGGCCAGCTGGACCAAGCACGTTCCTACCTCAGGGCCTTTGCACTTTCCCACCGTCTGGGATGCTCTTCTCGCAAATGTACACTTGACCCACTCCCACCCCTCCTTCAGTCATACGCTGAAACGTGAGATCTCACCCATCACTAGCATGCCCTTCCTGTGACCTTTGTTCCCTCCATAACACTTACCACCATTTGACATAGTATGTATTTTACTTGTTTATTTACTGTCTGCTTTTCCTAGAATGGGAGCTCAGTAAGAACAGGGACTTTTCTGTGTTTTGTTCATTGCTGTATCCCTGATGCCTGATGGCCATCCCGAGGAGGCACGCAGTAAAAGTTTGTTGACTTGATTAGGGAATGAAGCTCTTCCACCTCCATCATCACCAATACCACCTCCACCATTGCAATTAGTAAGAATAACGGCAGTGCTAATATTATTTTTTCTTTACCATATGGCCTTTTTTGGAAAGACTTGCTGCATCAAGCTTCACATGTCTCCCTCTGCAGAGTAGAAGTATGTCACTAAGCCACAGCGTGGATTTCCTGGCTCCTTGTGTAACAGGCAGCCTTGCATTTGGTTTGTGTCAGTCTTCGCATCTTTTTATAGTCACGTTGCTCACACTCTTCACAATCCTCTAGCTTAAACTCTTGAGTAACTCTGGACATTGGAGTTAGCTGGGAACTTGAGAACCAGATGAATGATATTGCCAATAGCATGCCTTATGTGCTTGGCATCTAATTTTGGCACTCGTTTTAGCAGGTTTGATTGTATAATTTAGCCATTGGCTACAAAAAGTGGCCACATATCCTGGGAGGATTGGGAGGTACAAGATGGAAGCTGTTCTACGGATTTGAGGATGGGCTAGGGTTCTTATTTTTTTTTTTAAATATACCTTCATTTTCTTTTTAATACTTTTGGGATTATTCTAGGCCTTATGCATTGACCATCACTGAATGTGCATCCTTTGGAGAATATGGTATTATGCCATCATTTCTAGTCTTTTCATACCAAATCTCCATTTTTATTATATTTTTCGTGCCCAAATCCCATGTTTTGGAATATTTTCTCTACCACAAAATCTGTATCGATTAAGTACAACTTAATTGGTTTTCCCATTTTTCCCTAATTAAAGACATATATTCTGCTAATTCAGAACTTCTGTTAAGTATGAAATAACTGAAAATAGCATATATAATTGACATGATTCCAAAATAAAAGCAAAGAATTCGTAGATGTCGTCCTCACAGCCTCATTGCATCAATGTAGGATTTGTGATCATTCTAAATATGCAAATGGAATGCATTTTGAGAACTCTTAGTTTGTGTCCACAGGAGAGACTTTACATTTGTTTTTAATGTGTGGAATTTAAGTTGTAAGTGAAAAGAGCACTGTATCAAGAGTCAGGACAGTAGCTCTACTCTTAAACAGATGTATGATGTTGGGCAGGTCACTTGGAGAAGGAGGATGTGTGGAAAGTATTGGACCAGGTGATTTTTAAAGACCCTTCCGACATTAAAATATAATAATGCTTTACATACGCCCATGTTTACTTTTTTTTTTTTTTTTTTTTGGCAGCATTCAGGGTTAATGAGAGCTGTCAGGAGCAGTGTATGACCTTGGAGGGAAACACTCATATCAAAAGAGCAGATGCCAGGCCCTTCTAGTACTCTCCCTGGGCAAACACTCCCTATTTAAAGCCCTGAATATTTTGTTCTCTGACAAATGCCTGCATAATTGATACTGTTGCCAGTGATCAAATGCTGAAATGGCCAAATGGCAGTGCTGGAAGAGACCCTAAGGTATTATCTAGTCCAGTTATGTCCCCCTGACCACTAAGAATCTGGGAGGTTACTGGGGGGTGGGTCGTGAGCCAGTGTTAGTATTCCAGGTGTCTCATGGTAATTCTGTTATGGGGGACAATACTGTAAGGTTAAGCAACCTATGGAAGTATGAGGTTGCTCTGCTGTTCGCTGGAGTCATAAATGTGAAAATAAATCAGTTATTTCTAGTAACTGCTCTTGGGTAAGCAGAATCTTTCAAAAGCAAAGTGTCTAAAAAATAGCCATGTTGTCCAATATGATGGCCACTAGCCACACGTGGCTGTTGAGCACGTGAAATGTGCTTATTGAGCTATGCTGTAAGTATAAACCACACACCAGGTTTCAAAAACTTAGTATAAAATATGAATATCTCTTTAATAATTTTATATTGCATGTTGAAATGATACTGTTTTCAATATATTAGGTTAAATAAAATATTTTATTAAAAGTAATGTCAACTATTTCTTTTTCCTTCTTTTTACCATGGGGACTAAAACCTTTTAAATTACATTATATGGGTCACATTATATTTCTGCTGGAAGTGCTAGTCTAGCGTGAGAGATTTCCGGGTGATAAAAAGGCTAGGACTCACTCTTCATTTTGCAGATGAGCACAATAAGATCAAAGAGGTTAGGCCACTTGTTCCACATCACACAGTGAGTTGGTAGCTGAGCCAGGAGTAGGCCAGTACACTTTCCATCACCAAAAATGGCCAAAGGATCATAGCAATTTGTTTTACCTGGAGTCTATAAAATTGCTGCTCTGGGTCAAAACCAAGAATATTGTGTAGAATATTAGCAGTTTTCCAAGGCAAAAGTTCCAAGGTGTATCAACCCAGTATCAAATCCAACCAAAAATATATTAAATTAGAGAAAAGGAGAAAGAAAAGGAAAGAAAAAAAAAAAACCTGCCTATAAAAGACCTAGTGAGCAATCTCAGTTTTCATCCTTGAACAGATTTCTTTTACCCTAACACCCTGGCATGGAACATTAATTCCTGGAGAAAAGCACAATAAGAAAACATTTACAAGGAGTCCAGCCCTCATCCATCTTGTTTTTCCCTTCAACACAGCGAGAATCTCTTTAACAAATACCCATTAAGAGATTAAGCCTAAGAATAAATTGTTCCTCAGTCCCCAGGCAGTTCATTTGGCATCATTTTCATAGGATTAGGTCCCCCAACAATATGGGTTTCACATGGGGCTGTATTAATACTATATAATATTATTCTAAAAAGTTCTAATGTTTTCAAAATCTTAAACTAATAAGACTTTAATGTGGCTAATAATCATAATAATGTTTCACCCACAAATGAGCTTTCTTTTCCTGTCGCAGTGTGTAACCAAACCTAACAATTCTGCCTTAAAAAAAAAAAACTGTAAAAAGTGGTCTATGAAGTATAGGGACATCGTGGAGCCCTTGAGGAATTGTAGAACTGAATGGAAAGGAAACTTCGTATCTGGCGCATTTATTTCTTGGTCTCTTTGGCTTTGAGCCATCATTTCTCCTCTGATAACCTTACTCGGTTTTTATAATTATTGTTATTATGTATGGAGTATAAAGTATCTGTCAATTCTATAAGATTTGTTACAAAAACCGTCAGTGGCTCCACTCTTGATTTCCTTTTGCTTCTCCGCTTACCAGCGACAGCCACTTTCAAATCTTTTAACTGATTCTTTTGCCATTTACCTCCAATTCTTTAATCACACGCTCATGTTGTTACTTTCTCATTTTTCAGTCCTAAACATTATCTGTCATTATTACACTGTTAAAGATGACGGTGTGTCCCCTTCGCTCCTTCCGCCTCCCATAGAAGCATCGTGGTAATCATAAATTTGGACAGAACAATATTTAATGTTTGCATATTATAGTTAGATACGTGCATAAGTGCAATATTTAATGTTTACGTGTTATAGTTAGATACGTGTGTAAGTGCTGTTTGACACTGAGTCACATACTCTATCATGGTTATTCTTCCCCTCCAGTCACTTTTTGTTTTCCCTGGAGTTAATAACTGTGGTGCTTTTACAGTGTGCTTATTGTTTTAATGTCCTCACTGCTTAGTTTTTTATGTATTTATTGCTAATTCAGACTCCCTGCCTCGCCCTCCTCTGAAGAGTTCCGATGCAATAGGTGTTATAAACCTTGAAGCAAGAGCCATCCACCTGCTCCAGCCTGGGCCTCCCTTGGTCCCCAGCTAGGACTTTAGAGTGTGAGTCCCTTTCCTGAATTCCATGCTTTCCTCTTAGTTTATTCTCTGGTTTTAGTGGAGGACAATTTCCAATGGCTTTCTGAGAAAAGGGTAGCAGGGAAGTAAATGTACTGAGACCTTGCACGTCTGGAAAATATCTTTATTCTTTCCCCATACTTGATTGATAATGTGACTCAAGTATACGATTCGAAACAGGGAATAATTTTCCCCCAGAATCTTAAAGCCATTGCTCCACTGTATTTTCCTTCAGTGCCACTGTTAAGAAGACCATGACATTCTGATCCTTAATCCTTTGTGTGAAACTTTTTCTGTGTGTTTGCTTATTTGTCCCCTAAAACTGTGGTCCCAACCCCCAGGCCTCGTACCTGTACCAGTCAGTGGCCCGTTAGGAACTGGGATGCACAGCAGGAGGTGAGCAGCAGGTGAGTAAGCAAGCTAAACTTCGTTTTTGTTTACAGCTGCTCCCCATCACTCACATCACCACCTGAGCTCCACCTCCTGTCAGATCAGCTGCAGCATTAGATTCTCATAGGAGTGCGAACCCTACTGTAAACTGCGCATGCGAGGGATCTAGGTTGCGCACTCCTTATGAGAATCTAATGCCTGATGATCTGAAATGGAGCTGAGGTGGTGATGCTAGCGCTGGGGAGCGGCCACAAATACAGATTATCATTGGCAGAGAGGTTCGACTGCACAGTAAATGTAATACTCTTGAATCATCCCAAAACCATCGCCCCCCGCCACCCTGGTCCGTAGAAAAATTGTCTTCCATGAAACCAGTCCGTAGTGCCAAAAAGATTGGGGACCACTGCTCTAAAAGCATTTGTATTCCTCAAGTTCTGCAGTATCACCGTCACGTGCCTTGTCTGGGTCCATGCCGATCCACTGACACCCTTTCAATCTGGACGTTCATTTCCTTCTGTTCTGGGAAATTTCTTCCCCTGTTTTCTCTGTTCTTTCTCTGGAACTCCCACTATTAGGATGTGTTGGTCCTATAGTTTTCTTACCTTTTCTCTTTTGTTTTCCACCTGCTTGTATTTTAAGCTCCTCTTTAGGAGATTCCTCAACTTTTCCCCAACATGTCTATTGAGTTTCTATGTCTGACATCACACCGCTAATATTCAGGCACTCTGTCTGTGTTCTTGACTTGTTCCTCATTTCAACATCATGTTCTTGTTTCATAGTTGCAATATCTTCTTTTATTTCTCTAAGGGTAATAATAATTATATTTCTTTTATTCTTTCCCTGAATTTTCTGTTCTCTCCAAGTTGCCTTTTTCTGGTTTTGGTTTTTTTTTTTTTTTATTTGTTTGTTTGTTTTCTGCCTTTTATACTCGAATGTCTGGTGATCTCTGCTTGTCTGCTCATATTTAAGAGTTGATGGAGCCCTAAAGCACTGCCTGCAAGTTCTGTGTGCACGGGTGGACTTATCTCCAGAGTGACCTGCCCACACATTCCTCAGCATACCACTGGGTGAATATCTCCAGGTCTTTTGTCTTTGGCTACTCGGATTCTCAGAGACAGATGACTCTATCCTGGAGGGATAATCTAGCTGCCAACCTCCTGGGAGCACAGTGGGAGAAGAAGGGGTGGGGAAGGTCTCGGTGCTCAACCTGTACACCTTCTTTTAACCCTCCATATATAAATTTTCAATTCCACCTAGTCATTTTGGTACCAGCTCTTTCTGGTGTGGCTGTATTTTACTCTCTCCAGAGCATAACCGTCTAACTTGCCATGATGGGGAGAGCAGTGACTTGATGGTCCAGATTTCCAGAGGTAACTGGTGCCACCAGTTCCCAGTCCTTCCAAGGGGTTCTGCTGTGTAAATCTAGTTATTTCACAGCTTTCCTTACTGTGAGTTCAGCATTCCACTCTTCTGGATCTGCTAAGTAAATTGTCACCGGTTCATCTGCTTTCAGTTTTCTGGTTAGTTTTTCTTTCTTCTTCTCTTCTCTCCCCACCTGCACTCCATCTCTTGTCCCGGTGTCTTTCCCTTGTGGGCTTGTGCCTTCTTAAAAATCTCTTTACTGGTATTTTAGAGGAGTTAGGGGAAAGAAAACAGCGCTAAAATTAACTTCTTCCTCTGATGAATTTCGACAGCCTCTCTACCATAGGGAGATTGACCAAAATACCCGTGTTCTTGCGTATGTCAAGCTAGAGCTGCTCAGGAGGAAAACTCTTTGTCCACTGAAATTGTTATTACTGTTGATAATTGCTTTACCCTTAGACAAGTACAACTTATGTCCCATGTGTTGGCAATGGAGCATTCCTGTAAGGTGCTGCTTAAGGTACAGGTAGTTGTAGCTTTGTATTTCTATGTCTGATTGAGGGAAACATTGTTACATCTCCTTTGTTATAAGAAATTCATGGAAGAATCTGGATAAAACCTAGTTAGTTAGGTTTTTGTTTTGTTTTTATACCAACTCCTTATAATTCCACAAAGAAATCAATATATGAATTAATAGTAAATTAGTACACAGATCCGTGACTGATACATAGTACTATGTAAGTGTTA
Organism: Varecia variegata; assembly: GCA_028533085.1. NCBI lineage: Eukaryota > Metazoa > Chordata > Mammalia > Primates > Lemuridae > Varecia > Varecia variegata. The sequence goes on along the minus strand of CM052440.1, from coordinate 76,292,660 downwards.
ATTGCTAGTTATATACTGTTATTTTTATAATACTTTAAAATTTTCCAAGAGTTAGATCTAATGATTCTCAAACCCAGCTGCACAACAGACTCACCTGGTTATCTTTGAATAAAAAAATCTTTTTCCCACCCCGGACCTGCTTAATCAGAATCTCCAGAGGTGGGTTCCAATTACATAACACAAGAGAGCTCCAATTTTGTAAGAGAAACATTTCAAAGACCACTTTGGGGGGGGGGGGTCGACATCACTGATGGAATTTAGCATGCAGATGGTAGTTAAGGAAGGCAGCGACACAGTGAGGCGCCAGCTCTCAGAGCTAGTGCTAAAAGCAAAGTCTACATACACAGCAAATAGATAAATATATATGCATATAGTATAAATATCTATATAACCTGGAAGCCAAGGTACTCTACCTGGCCCTCCTTCTGTACAGAATATTCAAGCAATATGCTGCCCCCTTTCTTTATGATGTTTTGCCCCTTCCTTTAAATCAGATTTTGCCGGGATAGGAGGATTAGCAGAAGAGGTTGTGTGGCTGTGCATGTGTTCCTGCTCTCTCAGGGACACACATTTTTGAAAGTGTTGGTTGGAGTCAGATAAGCATTTACTTTAGACAAAATCCACACTCCTGAATGGGACCCACATGACTCTAAGATGGATTACGTTTAAATTAATCCTTGTTCGGAGTCAGGTCTCATCTGCTAATGGGGTTCAATTTTCATTCATCTACTGTAAAACCACACAACCCTTATTTGCAGTTGAGCTAAGGGGGAGAAAAGGTGGGAAATAAAAAGCATTAAGTTTTATTTCCATGTAAGTGACTCAGAAGGCTCTAAATGATTATTTTATTTGAGAATTAATGGCAATTCTTTAACTAAAACAGTGTTGGAAGAATAATAGAAATCTTAGTTGAGGGGACTAGGAGAGGGATGGGAGATGCAAAATTGCAAAAAATGCAAAAATGCAAAATTGTAGAATGATAAAATCCACATACTCTAATATTTATATCTTAAAGTTTTTAATGCTTGCTTCTAAGGAATATTTATTTATAATTAAAAAATTGATGTTAATATTTTCTCTATACTCTAGTGCTGGAACCATACCAGTATTGTTGACTTTAATACCAGAGCTTTCAACTGGTACAATAACAATAGCTAACGCTTGCCATGTGCTAGGTGGCAGGTACTGTCCTAAGCACTTTACATTTAATCCTCATAGCAGTGCTTTGAGAAGGTGCTACTGTTACCCCCAATGTAAGATGAGGAAACTGAGGCACAAGAGGCTATCTTGCTAATAAGCGTTGGCGCCCCCTTTTACTTAACCACGTTGCTGTGCTGCTCTGTGTTGGTTACCACAGGTGCTGGGCCCACGGGACTTGATGTTCTGGGCTGGGCAGGGCTATAGAAGATGTTTTAGACGGAAGCCAAGGAAGCCATACCGTTCCTTCCACACACTGTCCCATTCAAAACCAACAGTAACTGCGGTAGGGGCCACTAGGAGAGATGAGGCTCAGAGAACTCAAGTAAGTTAACCAAGGCCACACAGATGAACAGTGGCTGTCACCGTCAGCCAGGACTCAGCCGTGGTGGGATTCCAAAGCCAGTGGACTGCCTCCCTTCTTCTCTTAGGATTAACTCTTGCTCTATTTTGCAGCTCAGGAGGCAGGAAAGAAAGGTCAGGGATGAATAGGTACCTCTACTCACAGTTGTGTAGGGCTACACGACTCTTAGGCTATTTCCCAGGCATAAACCCGGCTGCCTGGCAAAGAAAGCCGGGGAGGCAGAGTTCTCCTTTTGTGCGTGGAAGAAAATAACGCTTTTGCCTCAGCAGCCGAGAACTGTGCCCACCAACTCTGTTGATTTTCCTCCCCCCTTTTTCTTTTTTTTCTTCATCAAAAACATATGAATGCTGAGATCATCCCAGAGAAATCTAGAATAAATACCATGAGAAAATGGTCCCTCTGGAAGGCGTCTTGTTCTCCTGCTGTTTGTAAATGTGAAAAGCTCAGCAACCGGGCAGCTGGATGGTATAAATATAGCCCACGGCATGACGGCCGCTGGGTCCTGCTTTCTTAGAAGCACAATGGGAGCCCACGGAAGTCAGGGAAGGAGCAGTAAAGCCCAGTCTGTCAATCAGCCTCTCTCCCCCTTTCCCTCCATCCCGGACCTTAGCGTGGGCGTGAGGATAGAAGCGGCTCTAAGAGTGCACTTAAAATAGCTCTTGGAACTGGACACTGACTAAGCTCAAAGACAGGCAAGATGCTCGCTATAAACCTGACCTCTGCCTGACCCTTACCTGGGGCTATCTGGACCATTCTGGTCAGGATCTCGGGAGCATGTGCTTTCTCATTTCAGCCTCCTGGGCACAAGCAGGTTTTCCAGTGCGAGCGCCAGGCGTGTGGCGCCTCTCTGCTGCCTCCGTACTCAGATATCTTATTCGAACTAGACTCAGCTGTCTAAAGCCTAGGGATTAAAAATAGCCTCCCGGTACTAGCTGTGGAATGGCGGGGAGATACGCAGTGAGCAGAGAGGTCAGCGTTTCTCAAGGCACCCGACTCTCATACCGGTGGCTTTCGTTGCACCTGAGTGTTGAATCTCTTGAGGTTATTTTCGTTTTCTGCTATATCGTTGCCCACTTTTTATGGCTGTGCAAGGTAAAACAGTCACCTTAGATTTGTGGGTATCAGTATCACTAGGAGTCTGCATTTTGGCAGGAGGAAACCATTATTTTACCTCGTGGTTCCCAGAAATAAATTGTGTCTAGTTATCTTTCCATGCGGACATCAATGGGATTTGCTATTGAGACATACATTTATTTGTTTTCTCTTTCCCATTTGGTGGTAAATACTTCAAAGAAGAGAAGCATGTCCTCTTCTTTCATTGTAACTGCCCACAAAACTTAATAAATCGTCTTACACATCTTCATGTGTTTTGTGACTGTTGAACTGACCGTAACAACCTTCCTTGAATGTCCATGGCACTCCATTAGCAAGTGATATAAATCCTGTGATATTCGCTTAATATTCCATTGTTTAAGGTCTGTGTTCAACAATAGTCTGAGTACTCGGTGTGTGCTTTTAATTGTTTCATTGGATGTGAGTTACATCTATGATTTTTTTTTTTTTAATTTCTAAGATTGCTTCCCTCAAATTGAACCTCAGAGTATATTAGTAAAAATAAAGCAGGAGCTATTATGCAGTTAAATGAGAATATATTCAAAATAGTAAATTTTTTATTTTTATTTTTTTTTGAGATAGAGTCTCGCTCTATTGTCCTCAGTAGAGTGCTGTGGCGTCAGCCTAGCTCACGGCAACCTCAGACTCCTGGGCTCAAGTGATCCTCCTGCCTCAGCCTCCCGAGTAGCTGGGACTACAGGCACACACCACCTGGACCTTACAAGGTGTGTGGTCCACACACCACAACACCTGGCTCATTTTTTCTATTTTTAGTAGAGACAGAAGTCTCGCTCTTCAAGGCTCAGGCTGGTCTCGAACTCTTGACCTCAAATGATCCTCCCACCTCGGCCTCCCAGACTGCTAGGATTACAAGCATGAGCCACCACACCTGATTAAAATAGGAAATTTAAACATGGATACATTAGGGAAAGCCCTGAAGTTGAAGAGCTTGGGGCTCTGTCATGCTTCTGGAGGCCAGAGCGCCCCAGCACAGGGCCTCTCTCACCAAACATCCTGTGTCCAATTCTGTCCTTGGAACTGGTGCCCAGTTAGCAGGAGAGCACCTGCTGTTCTAGCCTTGATGCTTGGGGGTGGGGGGACCCTCCCCAAGGAAATCAGGCCAGTAGAGCCAAAATGAACATTTCGAGTTACAGTCGTGAACCATTGCAGATTATATAGTGCTTTAATGATTGATTTCCTAATAACCATTCAGGTAGACTTTGAGAGTCAGCTTATCACTTATTGGGGGTTCTCCAAGGCTTCTGTACATACTGATTTTACCATTACATCTCTACTCACAGATGGCATAGGTCAAACCCACCCATATTCTACAGAACAGGTACAGTTTCCAGGTATATAAAAAGGCAATATTGTACGGTGGGTAACAGCCTTCAAATTCTGGTTCTGCCACTTCCCACTTCCAAGTAACTTGGAAGGTTACTTAGCCTCTCTAAAGACCATACACACAGGGTTAATAATAATAGTGCCCACTTCATAGAGTTGTTCTAAGAAATAAATGAGAGCATAAATATAAAACACTTAGTGCAGTGTCTGGCACACAGTAAGGGCTCAGTCAGTGTTGGCTAAGATAGGAAGAGGTTCCCACCCTTATCTGTTAGCTCAACTTCAAAAAGCAAAATAACGTTGTGAATTTGATCTGAGTAGCCACAGCAAATCCATTCCCTCGGCTGAGGACGTTCAAATTACCTTGGCCACATTCTTGAGATTTTTCCCTTTGCCTCTTTATACAGATAAAATGCAGACACCTCAGCCTCCAGTTCAGCCACTGTGGGATAGAGCAGGAAAGCGCTTGTAAGTAAGCCTCAAGTGAAAAGGGCTAGTTGTGATGCATTGAGGACGAGAGGCTAGATTGAGTTTTAGGCTTTTATGTACACACCACAAAGGAAAGGAGAAAAACACGTTGCACTAAATCATCCTCCGGTCCTTGGCTAAGATTCGTATTCCCCTGTTATACAGCAGCCTTATCACATTTATCTAGCCCTCACCACAACCCATGAGCTGGAGGGGTGTCATCCACCATCTACAGATGAGGAAACTGAGGCTCGGTGAGCTGAGATGACTTGCCCAGGGGGATTGAGCTAGTAAATGGCAAAGTGAGTGTTGGAGCCCAGACCTTCTGACTCCCAACCAAACCAGGTGTGAATAAAACAGTGGGAACAACCTGCAACCCTCCCAAAGTGCTTATGGGCATTAAAGGCCCTGACAGGCTTAAAGGCGGCACTTACTCTGCGACATCATTTACCGCCGGAAGCAGAGCTGTCGCTGTGTCATGCCCATCGGGACGCCAAGGCTGTGCATTGACAGCTTTTCTCTCTCCTTTGTTTGAAGATGTTGACTAGCACTGAGGAATAATTTCTTGAAGTAGAGCCTTAGCTCCTTTTTCTTCTTGAGAGGTATTGAGACGTCCTTTCTTCAACAGAAGATGTGTTTTCTTCTATAAAGAACCTGGAAATAATTTGTTGGTCCTTTGCTATGATGTTCCTAACAAATCCAAATCATGCCATCATAGAGCACGGCTTTTAAGAGGCCATTCTTTCAAACACCATTTTTTTATTATTCATAACGGTGCCAAGCGCTAGTCTGGGCACTGGGAACACAGAAATGAAAGGTTGTTCTCCTTAAGAAATTCACAGCTCCCTGCTTCAGCTGTGCCCACAGAGTCAGGGTCATTAGGGAAGTTTCAGGATCAGATCATGGGAGAAAGGCCAGGACTGCCAGTCATCAGCGAGTGTGGAAGGGAGGCAGGCTGTGCGGCTGGGACTGGACCCAGCACTCACCTTAGAAACGTGAGCTCAAGGAGCAGATAGCAGAAACCCAGCCACAGAAACAGGGGTTCAGTCATAGGACTTCTGCTATTGGGAAGGACTAGAAGATAGAGCTGGGTGGGGAACCAAGATAGGGACCCCGTTATATCAGAGGCCTCAGATGGCAGAGCAAGGCAAGGGCCCGGTAAAGCCAGCAGAGGAGCGACTCTACTGATGCCCCAAACCACTGGTCCCAAGCTTCCTCTTGATAAAGGGCAGGATTGGTCCTGGAGTCTGGGTGGAGCTGAACTTTTAGTGGGAGTGGGTAAGTTAGCCTAGTGGGAAAGGTTATAGGGCCAGAGGAGCAGACAGCCAAGCATCTCACTACAGCTAAAACCCAAGTAAAATAAATAGGACTAATGTGATGCACAGATCTCTCATTCCGGAGAAAATGGACATTCCACGTTTTGTGATTTGAAGGAAAGGATTTCAGTTCGGTGGGTCTTGTAGGCCATGTTTGTTACTAGATTACTAGAACGCTCATGATACAAGATAGTTTTATGTGATCAGTTTGTGGATGTGATGGTAGAAACAAAAGAAAATTCCCTTAGTTTGCATTACCGTATAAGGATAAGATTTCAAGATTATCTTTCCAATAAATACTTATCAACTATCTGTTATGTGTCAGGCACAGTCCTTTGTGCTGGGGTTCCAGAGACAAGATAGTTGTTGCCCTCAAAGAACTTGCCATTCCTGGAGGAATACAGATGCATTACCAACAAATTAGAATACAGGATGACTTGGGGATGCGTTTCCTGTCACTGGCCCACAGAAGAGAAGCAACTGACTTAGGAAGGGGGAAAGTAGTTAACCTGGGTCAGGAAGGAAGGTTAAAGAAGGGCCCAAGGAAGGCAAGCAGAGGAGAAAATGCAGGATTTGTTCTAGAAAGGACAAGAAGCTGGTGGCTGGAGTTAAGGGGAGTGGTAGAAAATAAAACGGGAGACATAGGCCTGAAGTGCTAACCTGAAGAATTACATTTCACCCCCAAATCAGCAGGCAGCCGTTGAAGGAAGGGTTTTAGGCAGGGAAGTTGTGTGCTGATGGATGGGATGTAAGACAGGAGGCAGAAAGGCCAGTCATGAGGGAAAATGATGCCGGAAATGCCCTAGTCCTTGCATTTTTCTCATACCAGCTATTGTAGCTTCTGAAACTGAGACTCACCTATAAAGTAGCAACACAAATGGGAGATACCAGCTTGTGAACCACTTGGGAGAGATTGAAATCATTCTATAATGAGAAAGTAAGTTATGTTAGAGCACATGTGTATAGACACTGCAGAAAAGTTTAAAATCTCAATCACTTTGTAGCCATGGTATTAATGATATTAATAAAAAACAAATTTTTTACAGGAGTCATTGTAAATGCTTTGAAGTTGCTCCCCGCAAAACCTGCAGACCTTCACTGAGTTATAAATAAAATTCTGTTTGTTGCATAACTGTGTGAGCAGTATTCACCTTCTCACACATTTTAGATCTCTCAAGTTCATTCTGCTAGTATTTGTTTTCCTTTGAGATAGGATTTAATTCAGTCACACTTTCTTCCCCTGACAATAATTGCATTTTTTTTTTTTGTTCCTGAAGTAACTTTCCCTCAACCGTTTCTTGTTGTTCTTACCCAAGACCCAGTATCTGCCAAAACAAATGTATGCGAGTGATAAACGCTGAGAGGAATGTCTGTTGGACCACAGGAAATTTCCTGTTCAGGAAGAGATCTTGGGAACTTCCTGTGGAGAGGTGCATTGTGGGACTTTTGGCTTCAGGCCCTTGACCACAGCTGCAATTAACTAAAGGCAAAGGGGGAGGGAAGAGGAAGAAGAGGAGACAGCTACCCACAGACGTTTTTAATCCATGTAGCCTGAGGAGAGAATGGGCTGATGCAGGTTCAGAATTTTCCAAGTGAACTAAATGTCTAGTACATAACGAGGTCACTGTGCCCATCTCCTTTACTGCTACCCATCTTTCACAGCATCCCAGATGCTTTCTTAGGGTTCCTAAAAACAAGTGCTTATCATTATCCATGTGTGTCCTTCTGTCGTGAAGTGTCCATGTCCCCTTGAGCCCTCCCCTAATTCACTTCTGGACCACTGGCTACTGGTAGGCAGGCCCGGGAGTTGGTGATCTTTTTCTGCCCCACGTTAAGTATGGGAGAGAGAAGAGGAGAACCCTCGGCTCTTTGGCATACCTTCATCTGACTCTGAAAGCATTAGGGAAGTGTTGTGGAATTATATATAATGAAAAACTACATTAATAAATCCACTTTATAAGCACAGTCAAAACCAACAGGAGACCCGTGCATTCTTGCTCTACAGAGCCCTTCAGGAATGAAGTGCTCATTCGTGCCTCACCCCCAGCCCCCGCCCTTGATCTTCAAACTGGACTCTTCCAGCTTTGTATCCAAGTGCCCATCATTTCTTTACAGATTTCGTTCACCGCTTTTATGGAATCCATCTCTGAAGACCAGGGCTTATGTTTGAGTTTCAGAATCAGAGTCTCAGGCTGGTGGCAGATTATGTCTGATAATGTATGTGACCTTGGGGGTCGCACGTAGGGGTAGGTGAGGGGAGTGACCATCAAAGGACTTGAGAAACAGCCCAAGCCATTTTCTGGATCTTGGAGAAGTAACCTGACTTTCCTGTCCCACCTCCTATCCATCATCCGCCTTACCTCCCATCCTTGTCACTCCATCCTGACACGCACCTCCCTACTTATATCTTGGGCTGATTGCTGGCCATTAATTTATTATTGCATTAATAGTTACTTGTGTGTCTGCATCACCTGCTGGAGAGTGGCTCCTTGAGGACAGAGCCATGTCTACCACATAGTATGTGCTTAATAAATGCTTGTGAAATTGAGTCAAATTGATTTTAGGGAAAAGTTCCAGGGAGGCCTTTAACATGGGACTTCAGCGAAAGACACTTGTGATATTGTGTTGTATGACACCATATTAACCAGGCTGAATGTTGTTCGTTATTATTAAAAACATGTGTCTGTGTGCTCTGCTGACCGTATGTGTGTGTTCTCTTCCCTTGTCGTCTGGCGTACGTGCTCAATATCACATTTTTGAGTTTCCATTTCCATGGCCCCTATTTCTGCAGAAATTGTGTTTTCTTTTTCTTCACCTTTTCTGGTACTCTTCTTTTTTCCTGTAGAAATTTGAAATACAGGCCTACTTTTGCAACAGGTCTGTAAAGAAAAGGCAATTGTCTTGACCCTTGATATAGTGAGCCCCCCAAATTATCTTGAAAAATAGGGTCCAATTTTTTTATTTATTTACTTTAAATGTTAATTAATTTTTAATTGACATATAGACATTGTGTTTATGGTGTACAACGTGATGTTTGATATGTGTATACACTGTGGAATGGATAGGTCAAGCTAATTAATATCCATTACCTCATATACTTACCATTTTTTTGTGGCAAGAACATTTAAAATATCTTAGTAATTTTCAAATATACAGTACATTATTATTAACTATGGTCACTATGTTGTACAATAGATCTCCTGAACTTATTCCTCCTGTCTAACTGAAATTTTGTACCCTTTGACCCACGTCTCTCCAGTCCCCTCCCCTGCTACCCAGGCACCATTCTACTCTTGGCTTCTGTGAGTTGGACGTTTTTAGATTCCACATGTGAGATCGTGCAATATTTGTCTTTCTGTGCCCGGCTTATTTCACTTAGCATAATGTGTTCCAGGTTAATCTATGTTGAAGCAAGTGATGGTTCACATTTTAAAATATTCTTCAAGAGTATGGGACCCGTTGTTCATTGGAAAGAATTAAAAAAGCAAGAATATTTTGCAGCAAACATTTTCTAAGAGTTTCCTAAATAATATTAGGCTTATTCTACCCTCCAAAGCAGTATACTTACATCATGGTTTTAAAAATAAAAGCAAAACTACAGGTGAAGCAAAAAGTGAGCTGTATTGACTGAAAATGTGTCCTGATTCATCCATGTGACTTTGCTTTTACATGATTCTGAGGAGACTCCCAGCATCAGGATCACAAATATGCGAACAGAGAAGCATAAATTAACTGGAAGAAAAGAAAACAGACCTCTCAGCTGGCCATTTTTTTTACCCCTGACCTTGGCCTTTAGAAGAAAAAGGCAAAATTAAAAGAAAAAAAAAGTTACCTGATTTAGTTCAAGAGACAACTCTCTGACTATGGCCCAGGGCAGTTACGCCTATTTCCTTCATTTTGAAAATGTTTCCTAATGTTGGAAAAATAAAAGCTTGTTTAATTAATCTTGATGTAACCCAAAAATCCAAGTAATCAGACTGTTCCATTTCTATAGCATTCTGGTGAGCCCAAGTACAGCTTGTGCTCGGTTCAGTTTGGATTGTCTTGACACAGCCTGGGAAATAGAATGATCCTCCATGGGACACACCTGATTGTTGTGCAGATGACATTTGCAGTAGTGAAGCTGTTGCTGTAGTTGAGCTGGTAGTGTCTTATATGATACCTTACAGTTTACTAGTATTAATGTCATGTATTAATCTATCTTGTTTAGTCATTGCAATGCCCCTTGGTGCACAGGGGAGGAGACAGACTCAGACTGGTTAAGGGGTGGAGGTCGCCCAGCAGAACCTGCATCTACATTAGGTCTTCTCTTCTGCAAGTTCAGTGTGGCCTGGGGTGAAGCTGCTGGCCAAGGGTGAAAGCCAACATGTGCCAGTGAGTAAGCAATTTTCTGACAAATCCAAGGCCAAGGGAAGTAAGATAACTTCTTTGTTCCCCTGCATTTTTCCTATGCTGTCTGGCCCTCAACCCCCTGCCACCTTCAAGCTATTCACATCCAGCCCTCTCTGCCCACACAGGCTGAGTGGGGAACCCTTTGTTTGTGCACTAAGAGCTTCCTCACAGGAAATTTCCTGTGATGGAAACTCCGGGAAACTTCCTGTTGGTTAGGCCACTGCAGGGGGCTGATAACATGAACCACTTAAAACCTCCAAACCTCAGCTCCTGAAGAGGATGGGGTGGTCCTGCTTTCACAAGGGCCCGGAAGGCAAGAAAGTACAAGTGTACAGAAGCCTCAGGATTCTCTCTTGGGTGGTATATTCCAGAAGCTAAAAGCTACAGCTGTGATCAGCAGGTTCTTCTAGAAGATCAGCCCTCATGTTTAAATGGCCTGCTTTGGTTTCTAACAAGCATGGTATCTGCTGGGACATACTGTCTGGATGCATTAACAGGGCTGTAGAAACCATCTCAAGGTTCTAAGACTGATTCTTTCTACATCATTTAAAAACATATTCCTATTACATTACTCTCCAGTGGTATGGGTTTATGAGCACTGCAGACATTTATTTTCAGCAATCACTTATGAACTGGCGATTTTAATTAATCCTTGTCATTGTCAGACATGGTTGACTGTGCCATGTGGGTCACTTAGCACCAAGTGTAAATCATCTGGGGCATGTATCCCAGGACAGCCAATCTTAAGCCATAGCACAGAATTCCCAAATAGGCTTTATGATCATTTGACCTAGTCTGGACCTCTAGTGGATTATATGTTGTCGGCCAGCCCTCCAGCAAAGATAATTATTCCTAAATCATCCCTTACGGTTGAACTCAGCTTTGAATGTCTCCAATGCTGGGAATTCTGTAGGTTCCCTTAGCAGCTCTCAGAGCCCAGATCATAGTTTAAAAGTTGGTCTCCTAATTAGCCTGAATTTTCCCTAGTAACCTGTAAGCCCATTACTGTAAGCCCTGCCCTTATTGTATAATAAAAATAACCTACCCTTTGTCCTCTTTCTATCCATTCCCATATAGCTAGACAGTTACTTCAATGACATCTTTAATCACTTGACTTGCCCCAAGTCCATCTCTCTACAAGTTTCTTAATAGGTGTTGTCTTCCTGGTTTAGAGGTTAATGTAGCCTTTCTTTCTAAAATGCACTAGGTTTACTGGAAGCTTCAGCCACTCTCTCCAAACGTTTGCCACAGCTTGGTGTTCTTTCTTGCTTTGTGTTTAGGAAATGATCATTTCAGCATCAGGATAAATCAGTGAACTGGATATATTTTTAGGTGGGGTTTTGTGGTTGTCTTCCTGGTCCATGTAGCAAATTAGGGAAGAATGAAAGAAATTACAGTTAACCAGGAAGAAATTTGTTGACTGATAAGAAGTCTGCTTGTTAGACTCCTAGAAGACAGAGACCATTATTCGGCTTTGTTTGTATCCACAATATTTTATAATTTGGGGGCACATTGTCTCAATACACATTTGTTGAATGAATCCTAAAAGTCAAAAGGGAGTAGGTTATTGGACTTGGGTTATTTCTAGAACACGTAAAAATTGTGAATTTTTCTTATTTGTAAGAATATGCTGTCCTCATGAATTGAGTATTGATCTTCAAAATGGTGAGTTATCAAATGATGAGTAATGCTGCACATAGTGTACTTAGGAAGGCTAGGAAAAATATTTTTGTAAAAATGCCTGGGGATAAACTTTAAATATGAAAATGTAGAACAACGATTTAGTTTGAGCACTTAGAAGACGAAGAAGAATAGGGCCTGTCTAAATTTTTTGCAATATGATTACTTTTGGTTTTACTTTTGATTTTATATTATAGAATGGGATTAGCTGGAATGTATTATAAATGGTGAGAGGCTGTCATTGTAAACACCAATTAGCACCATTTGTCTATATAAGAATAATTGCTGTTTTCAGTGCATACTTGCTCTAAAATACATCACAGTGATGTCATAATGTTTGTAGGGTAAGCCAAGATATTTATTTTTACTATTATTGGTATTATATCATCATCATCTCATGTTCTTCATCAAAATTGTATTAAAATACTTTAGGAATCTAGATATCATCATCTGTTTTGGAAGTCTCATTAGTGTAATAGAAAGGACCAACGGCTCTGGACTCTCTGACCTGATTTCTAGTTCTATTTTTGCTGTTCTGTAAATTCTTGGAACAGATTTTTATTGGGTGACTACTGTATACTGTAAGGTCCCAGTAGATGCATACAGTGTAGTAGGGGAGATCAGCACTTACCAAGCAATTAACACCAGCGGTACAGTACATTTCCGACACAGCAACTAGAGGAATCTATTATAAAATATAAATCAGATTGTGTCACTTCCCTGCTCCAAAACCTCCACTGAGTTCCAGTGACATTTAGAAGCATTCTCGGTATGAAATGGCAGGCCCTGTACCATCTGGACCTGGTAAACCCTGTAAACCCCTCCACCCTCATTCTTTGTCACCTTTTGTTCTGCTTGTCCCTCTTCAGCCATACTGATCTTCTTGCTATTTGTGGAACACTCCAACTTTGTTCCCACCCCAGGACCTTTGCACTTGCTGTCCTTCTGCCTATAAAGCTGTGTCTCCAGATATACCCTTGTCATAGTCTCTCACCTTATCCAGGTCTCTGCTTAAATATCACTCTGTAGAGAAGCTTCCCTGACAGCACTATCCGAAATGGCACCTTCCTTCACTCTCCATCCCCTTTTCCCTGCACTAGTTTCCTTCTTAGCATCTTTCACTCCTGCTTTGTAATTTTTTTTTAATTGGATGGTGACTCCTAGGTGTCTATTCAAAATGGCAGTTCTGTGTGCACAGGTGGGGCTTGATGCCCGCTGGGTCCAACTGTAGAATAATTGAATGAGGGCCTGGCTGTCTCATGGGGAACTCCAGAAGTCTTTTCTTTTGGGCCAGTGAGTTTACCCAAAAACAAATCCTGTGGTCTCCTGCTTGGAAGGAGTCAATGTGGAATGGGGCTTGATCCTTTATCATTCATTATGCAGATTTCCACTGAATTCCCCTGTGTTCCAGGGTTTGTCACCCTTGCTCTGTCCTGGACTTGGTGCTCTCTGACTCATCCTGATTCCAGCAAGCAAATGTCCTAATCATCTGCTCGGAGGAGCAGTCGCTGGGCTGGGGAAGGCTGGAAGACAGACATGCCTCAGACCCTTTGTTGTTAGTTCCTTTGCTCCCTCCTGCCTTCAGAGGCACTTGGAACCTCCAGTTTCTGAGGGCTTTTGAGGTTCTGTTAGGAAAACCAGTTTGGGTTTCGGTATCTTTCCCTTCAGACAGGTAGAGTTCAGCTTTTCCGCTCTGTTGTCAGATATCAGCTGTCCATCTGCTTTCCATCCTCCAAAACTTTGTGTACCTCTCCCAGCTGCCATTGTTTCCTCTCTTACTCTGTTGCCTCATGGGTTTGTACATTTCTTATTCCTCTACTGTAGTTTAGTGGGACTTCGGATAGGAGCAGGAACAGATAGGCTGTGTCTCATTTATTTAGTAGCATGTAGGGGTAAGTGCATTGATGTGGCAACACCAGATGCTTTGAGAGCAGAAAGTGCAGGGACCTGGTCTCATCGATGACATACATTTAAGAGAAGACTTAAAAGCTTAGTAGGAGTTAATCCGGTAAATAGGAGGTCAGATTATTTCTGGGAAGGGGAATAGAGTGCGTGGAGGCCCTGAGCCTGGAAAAGGATTTGTTCCACAGGGAATGGAAAGGCCAGCCCTACTGGCATTGGTGACTTTGCTGTGGAAAACCAGAGCAACATGTTATAGAATTGCAGATGGTGTGGTAGAATGAGACAATCACATTAAAGATTCCGGTCTTTATCCTGAGAGCAACAAGCAGCCATGACTGTGTTACCTGTGTAACCTTGACCTTGTTAACTCCTTGTTCTTTTATAAACCAAACAGTAATATCCACCTCATGGAGTTGCGCGCATTAGACATCATGTATAAACTCTGTTGACTTAAAACTGTCATGTTTGTTTGCTGAATTCAATCTTCTGGAACAATGACAACTCACTGTAGCCCCTCAGGAGAAGAACGGCATAATCAAGATGTCAAGCTGAGGAATAATCTTTGTGATCAACTGAGCGGAAGTGTTTAAAGTAAGGAACAATTGAGAGGCTTTGTTCTGAGACCCCAAAGTCTACTAATAGGGAAGTTTGAATTGTCCCCACCTCGGACTAAGGTAGACTTTCAAGACAGTATAAAGGTTAAAGAATAAGAATTTAGAGTGTTCTACCTATACTGCAAAGTGAATACTGCGTGAAGGTTGATTAAGAAGCTTATCCATTGGCAGTTGGGAACTATAGTGGAAGCAGGCACCAAAGAAAGATGAGTAGCTCTGCACACCTTTGTCCTGTGCAATTTAAGTTGATAACGAAGCTGTCATTTTAGGTTTTCATGTTTAAAAAGTATCCTGATGATATGCACATTGTTAACCATGTGCTCAACACTATAAATAATATACAATAAAATACTAAAGAGGTATCTCATCCTCAAGGAACTTTCACGCTTCCATACATTTTTATTTTGTTGTGATATATTTATTATTTCAAAGAATTGGCCAGAGAGTCGCACCTTTTGTGGAGGGATAAATCAGCGAGCATCAGGCCTCTGAACTTACTGGCACACACACATGGTGCCCATCCTGCCTGTTGCGGGTCAGCACCAAAGATGTTGAAGCTCAACTCTGTGACCTCACACCCTTGGAGCCTGGGAATCAGCCTTGACTCATGATCTGACATTGCTGAACATGTCTTAAAAGAAAGCAGTGACTTTTAACAGGTCTCACTGATGATGTCCCACCAGTCACATCAGTTAAACAGAATTGGCACAGTGGAGAATTGTCTTGGGTTTCTAGAATTCATTCTGGGTTTTAAAGATGCAGGCAGATTTGGAGGCCCGTGAATTTCAGATTGCCAGGTATGTTTAGGCTGTAAAGTTACCCATGAAAAGGCAATGTGGTTTGCCTTGAGATTGATGTGATTGGATGTAACTGCATTGCTTTTTACAGCTCAGTAGCAACTACTTGCAGTTGTAAGTTTTAGCAGAAACAGGCATCTACTTAACTAGGATCTTAAGGAGTTTCAAAGAGAATTAACACACACTGGAGAGTAGGTGGGTTTTGATAGTATACTTCAGCATGACTTTTTATTTAACACATGCAGAAATGTGTACTCATAGAGAAAATTGGTAGAGTCCATTAAAGTACAGACAGATCCACATGGGCTTTAAATGAACACATGCATGGTCAGGTTTCCAGTTAGGAAGCGGTGGCTCTGGGCAGGGGTCTTTAAGTTTTCAGGGCTCATTAGGCAGTGAGCAGGTGAGGCTCAACACTATGAGGTTGACAAATGTGCCGTGAAAACTCAAAAATGAGAGTTTTTCATCTCTGAGCCTGTTGAAAGGTAGAGTAGAAGGAAAAGGGCAGTCTCATAATAAAATAATATGTAAAGACTAACCAAATAACCCACTGTAGGTTCTACTCACTGGCAGGCAGCAACAAATCATATTTAAGAAGGAAAGCCTTTACCTAAATGGTTCTATGTAAACTACCTACCTTCTCAATGAAACAGGATGCACCTGTCTAGAGAGGTGTCTTTGTTACTAGAGCAGGGGATGTTTGGACTGACAAATTTTGTTGACTTTTTGGACAAAGAAAATTGTAGGTGGTATCAAATCACCGATTCTTCTGCCCCAAGAAGTTCTGCAGAAATAGGAATTACTTCCTGAGCTTAAGAAACCACTTATTTGTCCTACATTTTTTGCACCTTAGCGCATCCTTCTAAAGTAATAGGAGTAGATATTTTTTTCTCTCATATCCTGCATCCCTGTTCCCCCGTAGTCATTGGCAGGATACGCACCCATAAATCAATGAAGGTGTCATGAAAAAGAAACATAAAATTCACTTGAAAAAGAATAGCTACAAGGCATTCCTAAAATTTTCAACGTAAGTCATTTTTTGCCAGCAAAGCTAATTGTTCTGAAATACTTGATAACAAGGATGGCATACACAATTCATTCCAAAGTCTCAGCTCTAGGACAGATGCAAGGGGAATGGAATTGGGCCCCACAAGCTGCTGTTGTCATGTGAGTAACTCCAGCTTTAATGCGAATTTCAAATTTTTCTCTACAATTCCAGCTACCACCACCTCCACCCATTTTCCCCATGGGATAGAATAAGAAGGAAAAAGTACCTGACAAGGTTTACAGTCTAGCCTTTGTATCCACAAGTTGTGCATCGATAGATTAAACCAACCAAGGATTTGAAAATGTTCTGGAAAAAAATTCAAAAAATAACAATGCAACAATAAGAAATAATACAAATTTAAAAAATATAGCATAACAAGTATTTACATAGCATTTACATTGTATTAGGTACTATGAATGATCTAGACATGGGAGGTTGTGTACAGGTTATATGCAAATACTATACTATTTTATATAAGAGACTTTATCTGTGGATTTTGGTATCTATGGGATGTCCTGGGGCCAATCCCCTGCATATACAGAGGGACAGCTGTGCTGGAAAGTAAATAAAGCCACACCAAAGAGGGTAATAGCAGGCAGTAAAGTAGCAAGAGAAACTGATAGAAGAGAGTAAGGTCCCTATGAAAAATAAAGGAGTACTGGGAAGAGGAAGGATAAGTAGAAGAATGTGACTTCAGGGAATTCGTTAGCTGGATGCCCTGCTGAAGAATGGCAGGAAGTGGGTGAAAGAGAGGGCATAGGTAGTGGGATGATGGAATGCAGAATGGAGGAAGGAGCGGATAAGGAGGAGGAGGAAAAGAACACCGTCAAACAGGAGGGAAGACACAAAATGAATATAGAAAGGAAACTGAAGAGACCTGAAGGCAAAAGGAGAAAAGGAGATGTAAGAAGGAAGGAATGAAAATAAATAAGTAAAATAGGAATGAAGTTCCAGGTTTAGTTAGCCATAGCTGTAGAAGCTTATCATCAACGATTGATTTTCTGTTCTCATGAAGAGGGAAATGATATGGATAATCCGAAAGAATGGATCATTTCCAAAGCATTCATGTGTTTTGACTTAAGGTACATGTTCTTAGTTATTCTGAACTGTATATTTGTCTTTTTGTGTGTGTGGTTTAAAATTTTTTGAATAAAACAAAGAAGCCACAAGTTACCTACGGTTCAGTAGAACCGGCTCTTTATCCCTAGTTTTGTTCCTTCCTGCATCCTCCTTTGGGATGAGAGGGACCAATATCTGCAGATGTCCCTTAATCTGTAGTTAAGCCATATGCTCACCCACCCTCCCAGTCTCTTTGTTCGCCATAAACCCTGATCTTGGCTATTTCCTGGAAATTGGGGAGGGAATAGCATTTTACTCAAAGACTTCTATGAGCTGGTCCAGGGTGTGGCTAGTGAGCCCCAGCCCTCTTTTCTCCTAATTCTTTCTGCACTGAGTGAGAATAAACAGAGGGGTTGAAAGTAGGTTTATGTCCAAGGGCTTTCTAGATGGACTCTTAAGTCCATCTAGAAGTCCAACCTGAGAGTACATCTAGAAAGACCTTAAATGTAAACCCATGAAGAAAAGCACTTGTTTACATCACAAACAGCACAAAAGACCAATAATTCAAATGCATTTTTGAAGACCTTGGAAGAGTTGGGGGTGGCTTAGGTGTGGAGGGTACGTGTGTGAGTCTCGGTGGCTATACTGCTCAGAACCAAACATCTGTGTGCCTGATCCAGAGTTTCTAGATGTCATGGAGGGGCAAAAAAGTATGAATGTGAATGAATGTGAGGGAAACCACACTAAAACAAAAGTACCTGTGGTGTCTTGAGATTCTAGTTGGCAAGATCCAATCTAAAACGTATATGACTGTCGCAATTAGTGAGATCCACGTGTCAGATTTTCCTCTCTGTTCCTGATTAGGATTAAACTGGAAAGGTAGATTGGGTCCATCTTTCGTAATAACTGCACCTTCTGGAAGATTTGAAATTATTATTTTCTTTTTGTTTGCTGCTGCTTTTATACATGTACAGAAGGACTGTGGGTTAGATGGACAGTCCAGATCATCTCTCCCCACTTTTCCGCCAGTGACCCCCATTCCAAACGTGGCACCACTGAGCAATGGCCACCGACCTCTGCTTGGACACCTCTAACAGTTGTCTCACAGGCAGCCCTGGCCCTTTTTAAACACTACCAATTTTCAGAAAGTTCTTTCAACTTTTAGATATATGACATTTATTAAAACAAAGCCTCACACCATTTTCAGAGCTGTGGTGTGGCAAATAATTGATTGTTTTCATGGTCTGCCCTGTGCTTTTTTGTCTCTAACTCTAATCATTGCCCCAGTATTGCTAATAAAAGGAGCTCAGCCTCAGCCAGCCTTTCTGCTTTTACCTCGTGCTCTGGTGCTGTCTCGATTACCGGACGCATTTTGTATCTAACTGAAAACGAGAAATGCTCTGTTTATATAAACATAAAGCTTGGCAATCATTAGGAAAAGGAAAGGCGGCTTAGCAAAGGCGAGTGACAATTCCAAGAAGCGGTGTCTTTTGGAACATTCTATGATGACCCTGCCACTGGAGTTATCTGCTTTTCTGTCTGGTTTCAGAGTTTCCAGAAAAGACTTGCTGTCTTCAGAATACTTCCCAGCCCTTCCTTTGATGCCTGGATTTCTACCATGAGCAGTTTACCTCGTGAGCAAGGATTTTTGTTCAAAAAAAGCATATAGACCAGGGAGATAGATCATTAAGCTCTCGGTGGTCATTTCACTAGAGCATTAATCACTTTCAGATTCCTTCCTGGACGCTTGTTTTAATGGGTGGTGGTGTTGAGAGGAAGCGAGATGTGTAGGTGACTGGCCAGGCTCCTGGAGGAAGGAGTGTGGGGATTGGGAGGAAAGAAGGAAAGGAAGGTAACGTTTCTGAGTGCCTGCTGTGGACCAGCATTTTCACGTGTATAATTTTCATAATCCCTGTGAGTTGGAATCCACTTTTTACAGATGAGGAAATGAAAACAAGAGATTAAGTGACCTGCCCAGGTCATAGGCTAGTCAGGCACAGGGCTGAGATTTAAACCAGAGCTGCCTAATCCAAAATTCATGCTCATTCTATTAATACTAGTCCATGATACCTTGTGCCATCCTCGAAGGGAAAAGGGCGGAGAGCTGGAAAGCTGACACAGAATCACCTGCTTCAGAATTTTGCCTTGTCTACAAGCCTTGCTTGAGTCCAGGCACCGTGGCTCATGCCAGTAGTCCCAGCTACTTGGGAGGCTGAGGCGGGAGGATCGCTTGAGCCCAGGAGTTTGAGGCTGCAGTGAGCTATGATGCCACTGCACTCCAGCAACAGAGTGAGACCCTGTCTCGAAAAAAGTAATAAAAAAAAAAAAATCACTTTGAAATCATCCACATGTGGTGATAAAAATGTCCTAATGCTAACTCATCTTAAGCCTTGACTTTACCTAACATTTCTATAACACTGTAAAATATTTTGCATGTAATAAGGTATTTGTTTCTAAGGAGCCTTCCTCCACTTGTTTAGAATATTTTTATCATTTTCCCGCTCATTATCATGGATATTGCCCCATTTTGGAGAAATGGACTGTGTGCACACTCTTCATGTGAGTCCGTACAAACCTTGCCTTTTTACCGGAAGGCTGGTGAAGATGGGCCCAGAGGTGCCTCCACCTCTGATCCTCGCAGTATTTTGTCTGCACTGTGTGCTCTTACATCAGATCACGGTAAGCGGATGGCCGGTTTTCTGCTCAGGTTCCCTTAGGGACAGATGTGGGAATAATTCGTAGGAATCTCCCCCAATTAGTCATAGCCATAAATGCTGCAAAGCCCCTCTCACTCCCTCCTTCCCCTGCTCTCACTCACACACTCCACTGTGTTTAGTGCTTGTCTGGGACATTTTATGCCTCTCACTCTGACACTTTCGGGAGAGCCCTGGGGCCAGTGGGTGCCTTGTCCTCGGGTGGATTTCCCTGTGTTCCTGGAACAGGCTGCCATCTGACTTGAGGAGAGGATCTGAGGCCCGTCTCTTCTTTCCTGGCCCTCGGTGTTCTTTCACACAACGCCTGCTCTATTAAGTACACAATCCTAGGACTTAACAAAAGGCTTCTGTGAGTTTGAAGGCTGCAGGGGAGGCTACCACGTGAAGGCCTGAAGATTTAAAGGGTTTCATTTCTTCCGTGCTGGGGACTGTATTGTGTTGGAGTGCAGTTCGGAATCTGCTTCTCCACCACAAGGGGAAATAGAAATCTGCCCTAAAGCGGCACAGGGACCCCAACTGGTCTTTATTCTCCTAGCTCAGTGATTTCCTGCCACCCCAGCGGCAGGCAGCAGGCAGCGGGGCGCCCTGACACTCTGGAGCCCGCAGGCCCCCTGGGACCAGGGGACAGGCTGCAGGGAGCAGGCTCCCAGGCTCCGAGCCCGCGGTTCACAGTCCGAGGGGTGTCTTTGCTTGGCCTCTCAGCCAGGCCTGTTCCAACAGCCACAGCAAACCTGCCCTCCAGGGAGAGTGGGTTTCATTGTTTTAGGAGAGATACAGGAAATCAGAATTTCCCATCCTTCCCAATCAGAGAGAATTGGATTCAACAGAGAAAAGAAAGAACATTAAAAAGAAAGTCCCCTCCCCTTTCTTCCCTGCCCCTCCTCAGCCCATCCGCCCCCGACCCCCAGTCCACCCCACCAAGGGCACACTGTCCCCCTGCCCTACATTGGAGGGAACCTTCCTCCCTGCCTGGTGGTCCCGTGAACCCTGGGGCTGGCTGTGTTGCCGAGTTCTTGCTTCGTCGATAGCAGAGGTAATGTGGCCATGACTCAGAATTATGGGACCCCAGATGCTAAGGAAGTGAACTAACTTCTTTTCAGCTCACAGCAGACTCATAGTCAACACAATAGGTTTCATGTTCTAATGAAGCAGTGTAGAAACCTTGTCCTTGGTGACTAAGTGCTTTGTGGTGTGAGTGCCTCTCTCTCTCTCTCCCCCCCCCATCCCTTCATTGCCTACCCTTTCTTGCTTTTTCTGAGCTGACAACTATAAATCCAACCCAAATTCCTTTAACCAGAGGGTCCCTCGGAGCACGACCTTGGAAAGAAGACGTCTTGTGATAGGCACTTTTAGACTTGGATGTTGTTCCTTGGGTTTAGAAAATGCTGGAGAAATCTTTCACTGTGTTTAAGGAGAGGCTGTGTGGTTAGTGGCTAGCGCCTCAGACACAGAATTAACAACAATACAAAGAAGTACACATGCAAAATGAAAACTTAATAATGAAGAACAGCTTACAGTTATATGGCACTTTTTTTCCAGGGAGTACCAAGTACTTCCTTGTAAATTCTGCCCTATTCTCACAAAACATGAATTATTTCCTAGAAATGATTTAGGCACTTTTGGAAAACGCATTGATTCTTTTAAACATGTCACGATTGCAGTTACAGTAAAACCTCTATTATCTGATTTTCTGTGAATTGTAAAGCTATTATTAACTGGTACAGTTAATAATACAGTGACAGCTGATGTTTTTAATGGTGACCCCCAAGTTCTATAAGATCCTGAATTACCCACTCAGGAATCAAAGAAAGATTGAATTGTGAGTTCAGTTATGCTCACGTTAAGTGTCTATTTTATTATATTCAGATCTGTTTTAAGGAGAGTCCCCAATTGTACATCCATCATGATTTTCCAGGACACTACCAACTTAAAATATTTTGTCCTTTCTTGGCCTTGTAAACCAAACCTTGTAAAGATATTTTTTTTTTCAATACTTTGTGTCCAAACTACAGATGATTAGTTCTCAAACATGACAGGGAAACCAAATTTCTTTTTCATAGCAGGTATTGCAGACATAAAATGTCAAAAATATGATTACTCTAGTGTGGGACAGGTCACCCCAAACATTTGCCACTATTATTCTTTGAGATCTTAGCCCAGCTATGTGTGTTGTGAATCGTGCCTGGGTTCGACACCATCAGAGGCTGGCAGTAGTTGGGCATCCACGTCCTACATGGCTCAGATCAATGGGTCTTCTTGCCGAGCTCTGCAACTCTCTCTCAGGCTTTGTGAGATATGGTTTGTGTTATTTTCCTTGAAGGAAACATTATAGAGAAACAAAAATGCACTATACAATGAGGAGCCTTTAACCAAGAAATTAGAGTTGGATAAATGTCTAGGAAAGGGGCTAAGACAAAAACACACCACAGGGAAGGAAATGTGAGCAGAACGCGCCTCTCCCCCACTGCCTCTGCCTTGCGTCAAGCCCTTCCTGAGAAGCACAAATGCACATTCCCACCAAGGTCGTTGTGGTACAGGGGCAGGACGCAGGTACTGCTTCTTGCAGGTTAAGCTCAGAAAGCCCAGAGCTTGAGCCCAGCAAGAGCCTAAAGGAGAAGGAAACAGAGGACCTAAAACAACAGAAAAGGAAATACCCTGCCGTCCTTGGTTCATCAGGTCACATACTTAATGGAGACGTCAAATCATGCCACAGAATAGGATATCTACTTACTGTTTAGTGGTGTTTTATGGTAATGTCAAGGAACCTTCATGTTCATTGCCTCATTTGATCTCACAACAGCCCTGCAAAATGGGCATGATAGAAGAAGTTATTCCTGCTTTCCAGGTGAGAAAACAGGCTCAAAGATAGTGAGCACCTTGGCTAAGTCCTGTCCAAGCAAGGGAGAGGACAAAGCCAGGACAAAAGCAAAAGGCTTCTAATTAGTCATCCATGATTTCCTGATGCCTATAATAACCTGCTAGCATAGGGTCGCCCTTTAAGGCAGCTGGTCCATATGGGGAGTCCTCTTGGAGAACACTGACCCATGGTGCCACCTCTCTCTACCGTGGGAGTTCAGTGTGTTAGGAGAGCCTGGGACTGAGAGCCAGAAGATAGATCTCACTTCTGATCCTGGCCCTACCTCTAACTGGTTGTGCAAGTTTGATCAAGCCATTTAGCCATTTAGCCTCCTTCCCTTCAGGGGGCTCAGATGAAAATAAGAACAATAGCGTCTGCACCACTGACTCGCCCGGCCACTGGGAAGCCCAAATGAGATGATGTGTTCGAAAGCACTTCGCAAACTGCAGAGTTGCCTGCCATTTCAGGCAGAAATGTTGCCTGCCAATCAGGAGAAATGTTGCCTGCCAATCAGGAGAAATGTTGGCTCGGAGGAGAACGACATCCAGGTGAAGGAATCGGTGTGTGTGATGACCTAGGCTTGGGGATATTTGTAAACAGGACATAACAGATAAATTCTTTTGACAGGGGCAGGGGACAATATGCCGGCTTTAGTAGAAACTCCTGGAACCTGCAGTTGTTAAAGGATTTGAAACTCAAAAATTATGCAAAAGGCAGTTCCATTATGGTTTCTGCTATTATGCTGTTCCACACCTCTAGTCCTTCTGGAATGGTAGGTTATAAGAGACTTCACAAAGAGAGTGACCCTGAAGGAGTGTTCGTGTGTTTTGGACTGCATGTGTTTCACCAGGCAAAGGGAGTGGCTTGTGCACAGGCCAGAGAAGGTGCCTCTGGGAGTTGTAAGCGTGTCGATGTGGCTGGAGCCAGGTCTGCTGGAGGGTGATGTGGGAAGTTAGGCAACGGCTTAGGAGGCCCTGGGAAGCTTCTGAAAATGTTTGAGCAAAGGCGTCATGCAGTCAGCTTTATGTTTGAAAAAGATCACTGCCTCACACTCAGTTCTCAACTCCCTGACCCTGTCAGTTTTTACTGGATAGAGGAGGCGATCTTAAGGTATCTCAATGAGCTTGGAATCTGAAGTCTTGTCGGCCCTCCTGGTCCATGAGCCTGCAGCTAGCCGTCTTTCTCTGGCTAAGCCAAAGCCTGGTGGGACACCACCCAGCAGGGAGCTGAGGAGTTGGCTGAAGGGTCCACACTGCAGTTGAGAATTTCATCAAATTAAACTGTCACCTGCTTTCCCTTTGATAGTCCCCTATAGCAAATGGGAACTTTCACCAGACACCAAGTTCTTTCCATCCTTCTGCTGGACTCACAGCCCACTTAGATAGTTCGGATGTTCAGAGTCCCAAGCCAGGGACGTTACCATTACCATCCTCAGGGTAGGCGGAAGGGGGGACATTCTCCAGCCTGTAGAAGTGCGTGGTGATGTGCTGTGAACATGGTGAGGGAGTCTGAGTGTGGAGTCAGACAGGCTGCAAATCCTGGCTCCACCACTCACTGGACTCCGGGTCTTCCCGAGTCGTTCTGACCACGTCTGCATTTTCTCATCAGGAAAATGCGAACAGTAATATCTCCCTTCCAGAGCTACGGTGAGGATGAAATAGTATCTCCAAAGCAGCAGGTATATAGTAGAATCTCAATGTATGTTTTTGCCTCTAAATGCCAGAAGTTAATATTCTTTCAATACTTACTCTCTTGGAAGCAAAAGAGATCCTATTTGTGTAATGCCCCCATCTGCTGTATTAGATTATGGAAGCTCAAGAAATAGGAATTAATGGTGAGGCATATCCGAAAGGAAACTGTCTCTAAGATGCCAAACAAGGAAAACTTCGGAAGGAAGAAAAGCCAAAAAATAAATCAATTAATCAGTGGTCAAAAATGTCATGTGCCGACCTTATAACTCTGAGGACTAATTTCCACCAATAATCTCAATGCCTACCCAGCTAGTAATGTACTTTTCTAGCTAGAAAGACAACGCTTATATGATACGTTCAGTTTTACTGCACAAATCATTGTCAGAAAGTCTTCTGGTTCTTCTCTGTGGCCACAGACAGCCCACCGAGGCCTGGCCTGTCCCCGTGCCCACCTGAGAGCATGGACACTGCCGGGTGGGTTCCGCGGGGACCACAGAGGCAGACACACAGAGGCTTGCGTGCAGGGCCTGTCGCCTGGTGGGGAAAGACATACGCACTCGGAACTCCGATTTAACACGGTGTCCTAGAAATTCTGCATACATCTTCAAAGTTCTCTGGAAGCGAGAAGACAGGAGGAAAGACATTTTTAGAAGGAGCTTCATGGAAGAAGTGGCTTTAATTTCAGGCCTTAAAGGAGACGTGAGTTGCCACAGGCAAAGAGGGAGGAGAAGGTGTCCCAGTCCGTGCAGCGGCAGTGAGCGGGGCCATGCCGGGGAGTGCTGGTTGGAAGGGCTCAGAAAAGGCTGGGGGGCCAGATGTGGATGTGGGATGCCTCTTTAAAGAGAGGGGTTTTATTCCGTGTGCCTTGGGCGGGAAGCCATGAAGGTTTTTAATCAGAGGAGCAATGTCAATGGTTGTTAAGGAAGGTTTCTCCGGGAACTTGGTGTATTCCTGCTGGCGAACCGCCTCTGCTCTGCTAGCCCTGCGCTGTTCCCTAGCCTGCAGCCCCTCGTGCCTCTGCGAGCTCCCAGCCAGCCGCTCCTGCTCCTCCACAGGGACCCTCAGCACCCTCACTCCTCCCCCACTCACCGCCTCTTATCTGCACTCACGCCCCGTCTCCTTCCCTGTCCAGTGACTGTCTGCAGAGACCCCTTCCTCCAAGCTGTCCCCTCTGTCTTCTGTACGGTCAGCCTCGTTCTCACCTGCACTTAGTTCCCTCCCATCGCGAGAGACGCCTGCCCGGGCTCTCCGTCTCTCTTCACCAGCCCCGGTCTCATTTCCTTCACAGCCGAGTGTTGGAAAGCGTGACCCACATGTGCTCCTCATGCCCTCACCTCCCGTTAGTCGCTTAACCCGCCGTGGCTGGTCTCTGCCCCATTACGCCCCTGCTCTGGCTGTAGTCACCAGATGCCACATCCATGTGACACGCCTTGGTGCTCCTCGTCTGGACTCACATGTCTGATGCTGCCTGGAACACTCTCCCCTGACTTGTCCCCTCCTTCAGGAGTACACCTTTTATTCATCGCTTGTTGCTTAAATGTTTTCCTCTGAAAGGCTCTTCTACTCCAGCAGTTTCAATAATTAGCAGCATGACGGGGACTCCCAAATACTTTCTATCTCTAGCCTAGACCTTTGTCTGAAATCCCAGATGCATATACACAACTGCCTACTGGGCCTCTTCACTTAGATGTCCCACAGTCATCTCATCCTAAACAAAATGGAACATACCCCCCCCCCATTCCATCCTCTGTTGGTGGGGACAGAGAGGCACCTCTGTCCATCTAGTTGCAGGAATCAAAGCCTGGATGTTGTCATCGACTGCGTCCTCCAGGTTGAATTAATCTCCAAGCTCCGTCAGTTCTACTTCCATAGTACCACGAGCCCGTCCCTTCTCCATTCCTCCTGCTTTGGTTCAGGCTAACAATGCCCATCATCTCCGTGTCTGCCTCAGCTTCTCACTGGTCTCCTTGTACCAGTCTTGCCCTGTTCTAACTCATTCTCCACTCAGCAACTGGAGTGATCTTTCAAAAACAATATCTGATTATGTTACTCCCTTGTTTAAAATTCTTCAGTGACTCCATTGTAGCCTTAGGATAAAGTCTAAACTCCTTAGTATGACAGACAAGGCCTTCCTAATAACAGCTAACATTTATCAAGTACCTAATCTATGCCAGGCACTATTCTAAAGGCTTTGAGCATATCTCAACGTGCTTAATGCTCACAGTTCCCAGATAGAGGTCCTGCTACTATCCCAGTTTTACAGTGGAAGAAATTGAGCACAGAAAGGTGCATACCTTGCCTGAGGTCACACAGCTAGGAAGTTGGCAAGACAACATTGAACCCAGGAAACCTGACTCCAGGGCCATGCTCCTGACCACTGTGCTGCACTGTCCCCTCCAGTGGCATGGCTTCTCATTCACTCAGAAATATTTATTGAGTACTTATAGTGGGCC
>CM052440.1:76186248-76265551 GCA_028533085.1 Varecia variegata | reverse complement strand
AAGCAAGTGTGTCTAGGAGAAGAAGGCTCCAGCTGAAGGAGCAGCAGGTCCAAAGGCCCCGAGGTGGGAATGTGCCTGGTGTGTTGAAGAATGACGAGAATGTGTTGGCTGCAGCAGAATGAGGGAGGGGAAGGACGGTCGGAGACGGGTCAGACAGGTCAGATCGTGCATGGCCCAAAAGATTGTTTTAGAGACCTGGACATGAACTCAGAGTGAGACAGGAAACACTGTGGGATTCTGAGCCGAGGAGTGCCGTGATTAAGTGGGCCCCTCTGGCAGGGCTGTTCAGAACAGACTGCAGGGGAACAGTGGTGGGGGCTGGGAGGCTGTCAGGGACCAGTAACAGTGATCCAGGTGAGCGATGATGGTGGCCGGGACTGATGTGGTGACAACAGAGGTGCCAGAAGTAGGAGCATCTGGATATATTTGGAAGGCAGAGCCAACGGCATTTGCCCATGGATTGACAGGGGACGGGAAAGGAGCAGACGGGGATAACTGCATGGTGTGGGGCCTGGCCTTCTCTGAGATGGGAAAGGTGGGAATGGCAGGTTTGGACAAGTGACATCTGGAGGTCAGGTTGGGACACATAAGTCAAAATGGAGAAACTTTGTCCTCTCCCACTCCCGTTTGAACACAAACTCACATAAATCTCATGTTCTAATCCTACTGAACTCCTCAAAGTTTCCCAAACTGGTTGTGCCCTGTCACGTGTCCAGGCCTTTGCGTCTGCTGTTCCCTCTGCCTAGGAAGCTGTCAGTCCATCCTTCAATTGAGAAAGTCTTCCCTGGTCGTGTATGAATGCTCTGACTTGTAGCCGTCTCTTTGCATTCCTCTCTTACGTTCCCTCTAAGTCCGTGACATCCAGGTATCATTCACCTTGATGTACCCTGCACGCAGCCCAAGATGCATAATGGGCGCCTGACAGGTTAGATGTACGGTGAGTGAGCAGAGGTGAACACAGGGGCACGCAGCACACTGAGACCAAACTGTGTTTTGATGGTGGTGACGGGAATTCCCCTGGAACATAGCCAGGTGAGATGATCGCCCGGACTGAAATGAAAGAAACAGCAGATGTCAGGAAGTTTTTGTGTTAATCCCACCGTGTGCGTTAGAACACTCCAGCATAAGTCCCCTTTCCCGCACCCTCTCCTGCCTTCCTGCCCCGGTTCTGGCTCCTGGTCTGATTAGTCTCTAGCATCAGCAAACCTGTACCCTCCACGTTACACATCCAGGTCTGTAGGGGAAATTTTGGTGATAAAACCGGAAGAGTGTTTAACCTAATGGCGTGCTGCAGGCTTGCTTTCCCCGGGCCTCGGAGTCTGCCAAAATGATCAGGCCTCATTATTTAGGAAGCTGCCTCAGCCAGGCATTACTAATTTGGGCATTACTAATTCGGATGCCTATTCAGGCAAATGAGCAATGAATGTAAAGTGCTTTTGTCAGTGAATTGCAAGTGAAGAGGGAGGGGTGGGGGAGGCAAAGGGAAAGTGATAGAATGTTTGAGTTTTGCTTCATTTCCAGAAAGGACAGCCATTGCTTCCTGGAAGCTGCACTTGGCAACAGGCATGGGGAATGGGAAAGATTGATTTCCCTTTGCCAAAGCTCAATAATTCAGCCTGAGTATTTCAAATCGATACGTTTCTTGCAAAGTTTCCAAGGGCTGCATTAAAAAAAGCCGTTTTTAAAAATTATCAGTACACGACAGCATCCTCTGCGGAGACTGGCATGTGAGGGATGAGGCGGGTCTTCCAAACAGACAAAACTGCAATGAGAAGGGAGGCTGTCGGCAGCCCGAAGGCGGAGTCGGGGCTGACAGCAAGAGCGGTGGCACCTGCAGGGCCCCTGGCGTCGCACACCTCATTGCTTTTGTGGGGCTCTTTGTGAGCAGAGCATCCGGCTCCGGCTCCTCTGAGGGCTTGCGTGGGGAAAGCTGGGACGAAAACTCCCTGTTTCTTTGAAGCTGCGATTTGTCACTGACTTGGGAAAGATTAACTTGAGGAGGTCCTCACCGTGATGTAGGGTTGCCGAGGTGTCTAGTCAACAGGCTGAGTCACTCAAATTTTTGTAAATTGTTAAAAATGTCATAGTTTTGACATCTGAAAGTCTTTTTGTGATAGGAGATAGGCAAAGACGGTAAAAAAAAAAAAATTGTGTGTCTTTATTGTTGTCGCTGTTGTTGTTATTTTAATCCCTACTAGAAATTCCTTCCATTTGGAAGTTTTATCTCCACCAGAATCATTCCCTAATTCAGTCAGTGAGAGAACCTGCGTGTCCCCTGCCTTGACCTCCAGTGCCCTTTAGGCGCCATGGTCATGTGTTTTTCCCGGTGTTCCCTCTGGATGTCGTCTCTGTGTTTCCTGAGTATGGAGGTTCCTGTGCTTTGGGCTGTAACCCCCTTTGTCGGGCCAGAGACCCCTCGGATTAATTATCACATTTCTTTCACTTGCTCCCACAAAGCGCAGCGGCAGTTCACCAGGAGACTCCCAAAGATTGGTGCTCCTTTCTGTGAGACACCAGCGGGATTCTGTCCTTTCCGATATGAGGTACTCTTGGACAGAGTCTGGGAAGATGGCCCAGGCAGCAGCATAATTCCCAGGACCCCCACATAAGAGCAGAGCAACTTGAAAGCAAAACAAAATCCCATGGGCTGTACTTATAGAAAACCCAGTGAGAAGATACCCCCAAGACGCAAGGGGGCTTTTGATAGCCCTCAGAACAGGGAAACCCCAAAACAGCCGAGAGGCATTCACGGCTGAAAGTGGGAGTGGTTTTGTTCATTCCCATAGCAGTGAGTGCAAGTGGCCATGGTGAGGCCTGAAAGGTATAAAATTCTCTAGTTGCCGTGAACTCTGCAACCAACCAGCCACGTCCTCCTCCTGGGATGGCCCTACCCTGTAGAAAAGCTTCAGGGAGTGGAAGCACATCGAACAGGGTAGGCAAAACAGGGACTTAGGACAAAGGTCCCCCATAGAAAGCAGAGCCAGGAGATTTCAGAAAGCCAGCCGCCATGTATTTGACACTACATGAAAACAGTAGAGGAGAGAGCTTGCTAAAGCTGGAACCATTCCATTTCCTAAAAATTCAGGAAAACCGTCTTCTCACAGAAATGAGCAATAGAAACGTAGTGAGGTCAAATCCCATGCAAAGTTTTTATAAGATAAAAAAACAGAAAGAGCAGAATAGCACCCTTAAAGAAAGCATGCCAAATGACTTTGGAACAATTCAAAACCATAACCTACTTCCAAATGAGCAAAAAGACAATAAGAAAATGAATGAAACATGGGGGGAAAATAACATAAATCAGCATTAGAAAAACTTTGATATGTGATAATAGAATTCAGGAAAGAATTAAAAGTAAAAAAAATCATCTCAGAAACAAAGTAAACTGATAAGAACATAAGGTGAATATATACAAAAGATAATTTTTTAAAAAGAAACAGAAGGTGGAAACAGGAAAATTTTTTAAACAAGAAATAAAGAAAACAGTTTGAGAAAGTGACAGATATTGAAGACAGACAAAGAAATCTCTACATGTGGATCACAGGAGTCTGTGTAGAGAAAACCAGAGCAAGCTTGTGTCTACATCACTCCGTTCTCTACTCTGTCTTCACGTGGCCACCTCCTCTGTGTCACGCCTCTGTGCTCCCTTACAAGGATACCTGTCACTGGATTTAGGGCCCACCTGCATAATCCATGACGATCTCATCTCGAGACCCTTAACATAATTACATCTGAAAAGATCCTTTCTCAAATTAGGGTGCATTCACAGGTTCTGGGGATTAGGACGTGGACATACCTTTTTGGCAGCCCACATTCAACTCTCTAGTCTTCGAGCTAGTAGGTGACAAAAAAGGGATTTGAATTTCATTTTATAATAAAATGGTTAAAAAGAGATTTTTAGTGTGTCCATCAAGTCAACAATTCTTGCCAAGAAATAAAAGTAGGCAGCATGCTTTTATAAATGGTAGGATGATAGGTGCCCAGCCTGGAGACCTCGGCTCATCTCACACTCTGCCCGGCCTCAGGGAAGTGCTTGTGCACTTTGTGGATGCAGGTCACTCACATTATCAGCAATCTGCCACTTGTGATCGTCATGGCTTCTTCAGACTCCTGTGTCAAAGTTAAAAAACAGACATAGGCCTCTCTCCAGAACTCAGAAGCCCACATCTGTATTCCAACACTCATACCTTTTCCAGCGCAGAACTCACTGCACCCTTGAAGAACCGTAAGCCATGAGTAACGACAGGCAGGAGTGAGCAAGGGCTCCATCCTTTGGGTGCTCTGCTGGTCTGCCCCCTCCTGCTGACGACCCCCACCACCCACTTTGGAGTCTATCCTTAAAATTCAAGGGCCGCCTGACCCATTTCTTCCCACTCATTCACCTTACTGCCCCCCCCCCCAAGCTGAGTGTGAACAGACAATATTGATTTGCTGTTTTTCCTTTGTCAGCTTCCTCTTCCACAGAGCTCTTCCTGCCTCATCCGAAGGCTGAATAACATAAAATCTCAGACTGGATGACAGAGCCAAAGAGAAGGGGGTTCTGCTCAGGGAGGGCCTCCCAGCACCACTGAGCCGGCCCAGCCACCCCCTCACCCTGCGGGGGGGTCTCAGGGGAGCCCGGGGACAGTGGCAAAGCACAAGACATGGGTCTCTGCATCTAGTCACATATCTGTTGCTCCGGAAGCAGGAAGAGGGTTTGATTTGTTTTGTTCAGTTTTCCTGACTCCAAGTGACCATCGTAAGCCAGGGGATTAGTAACCTTTACAACTGATACCAGGGAATATAGCTAGTGATAAAAGAGACCATAACTTTTTTATGGATAAATCTACAAAAGCCCTACTATCCCTATGAAAGTCCTCAGGAAAGAAGGAACAAGGGAATGAGATAGGATAGAGCATAGTCTGTCACACTGACACACACTCACACACACACACACACAAATGCAACACGATTATCTTTAAATAGAAGTTGCTTCTCCAAGTTTGATTTTTTTTTGTTTCCTGAGGCGTCAGCAACACTGTTGAAATGATTTCATCCCGCCTGTGTGCCGTAGGCAGTCTGCCCTGAGTGATGCTGAGTCAGCATCGGCCCAAACAGCCTCTTGAAGGAGAGTGGATTCCACACCGAAAGGCACCCAGTGTGGCCTCTGGAAGCACTTGGAATCGCTCTCCAAAGAGGGAAGAGGAGAGAGAAGAATCGGGGGGTAGGGGGTGCAGCAGAATTCTCCTTAAGACATTTTCAAGAAAAGGCTTGTTTGAGAAGCATTTTAGGTGGCCTTGTATCCCAGGACAGATCTGCCTTTGGGGCCCCAGGTGTGTTTTCTAAAGTGCGTGGTGTTAATGCTGTAAAAGTTCAACACGTCTGTCATGCTCCCTTCTCCTGGCCCCCGTCCCCTACTCTGTCCACCTCACAGGGTTCAGTGATAATAGCGACTGTCTCCATCCCTGTTAAAAATGCAGCTTGCTTCTTCAAATTTTGTAGAAGAATAAAGAGACAGCCGAGAGGGAAGGGAACAGGCACAGCTGAACCACACAAAGTCAAGCCTCCCCCGTGGCAGTGACTGGGCAGATCGGGTCCCTGTCCGGAATGAGAATGAGCTTTACTCTTGTTACGTTTTGCAAAGGAATGTTCTGTAGACTGTGGTGGGCACCAGAGATGATCCGTGTGTGGCTGAAAAGAGCAAGAGGGGAAAGAAAGGACGTTCATTCTTTTTTATTCAGGCCCCCTTAATAGAGCCCCCATGCTCTGTCAGCCGAGAATGCAAGGGTCTACGTGTTCTCTGTACCCCCGTCCGTGTCCGGGGAGGGTGAAAAAACATCCTCGCGCCAGCTTTCCACTTACACTTTCAATTTCTCACCAAATCTGTTTGAGGAACTGTTCAACTCTTAGTATCTATTTCCCTACGTTTTTTTGGTTCTTAAAATGGAGCTTCTTTGTGGGCACACATATCAGTAAATTTGATAATAAGAAGTATCTTTCTGTCCTGCAATATGGGAAATTCTGCCCGAATGCCTCTTTGCTTTTGAAAGTCATTTCTCAATAGTATCTCTGCTTGCATAGCCACGTTGCCACACTGTACATAAATTTAGAAAATTTGCAGTGATTAACCTTTGCTAGTATGCATAAAAACTTCCAGTAGGTTAGCAATGATTTCTGAAATACCTAAGGAAGGGATATTCCCTATTTAAGATCAGGTATGTACGTTTTGTAAAGAAATGACACCCTGAGTTGACTTTCGTCCTTTTATCGTCCCTCCACTTCTGAGTGAGAAGTGGGCACCCTTCCTGGCCTCTGTTTTCTGTCTTTCTTCCCAAAATATCAGGAGAGATGTGTGTTTCTCCTCTCAAACCTAATTTGGTTTTTGCATTATATCACAGGTACATATTGTCAGAACTATTTGCATGTGTGAGACAAAAAATACTAAACTGATTCTCTAAGGGTCCACAGATAAACTTGAGGTAGTCCATCTACTGTGAAGTTGCAGGCAAATATCTGTGTGCATGTGCCTATGCATTTTGAAAGAGAGTCGAATTCTCACTGAATTCTCCGAGGGATTCTTTACCTGCCTCCAGAAACTGAGAGGTGCTGTGCTCATCCCCCACCTCCCGTCCCTGTTATCTCTGGGCGCCCCCCACCATCATCTCTGCTTTTGATATGACTTTAGTTAAAATGTTGATGTTTAGTTCACCATGAATTTTTTGCATTAATTTTGATTTTTAAAATATTTTATTACATGGCTATTATTTATATGAATTATTAAGGTTTTTTTTAAAGGTGCCCCTTAAATTTCACACCTGAGGCAAATGCCTCACTTGGCTCCCCTTAGCCTGGGGTCTGAGTGGGCTACTACTTCAGCCGTCTTTCCTCCAGCCTCCCCCATGACAGATGGTTCTCTGTGTCCCCACCTGAGCCAGTTCCCAGCCTGAGCACGGACGATGCCAGTCCCCTAGTTCAGGCACTGTCCTGGCCTCACTGGATGACCTCCCTCCAGAGTCATCATGCCACTTCCAAGAACCCTTAAGCTGCAGAAAGTATTTCAGTCTCCTGGAGACACCTGGCAAAGTACAACTAATCTGCTATCCAGTCTCTATCTTACCCACCCCCACAAAACACATCGAGCACTTCCTATATACCAGGTACAGTGCAAAGTCACTATAGGGATGATTTCATTTCATACTTACATTTGCCCTAGGAGATAAATATCATTCTCGGCCCCATTTTACTGCTGGGGAAACACAGAGTCAGAGAG
The DNA here is from genome assembly GCA_028533085.1 of Varecia variegata. Lineage (NCBI taxonomy): Eukaryota > Metazoa > Chordata > Mammalia > Primates > Lemuridae > Varecia > Varecia variegata. The sequence continues at coordinate 76,258,302 of CM052440.1, read as the reverse complement.
GCGATTTACCCAAGGCCTCCGAGCTAGTAGGTGGCAAAACCAATACTCTAACTCAGAACGATCTGACTCTGAAACCCAAGTTCTTATCTAAAATGCTAAAATGCTACGTGCCTCTCACCACATTGGGCTTGCAGCCCAGAAGCAGAAATGAAAAAGAATCTTCTAAGTCATGTTTGTGAGGGTAAGCGGCAAGCCCTGGGCCAGTTTTCGCTGTCAACAAGTTTTCTGCTGAAAACCCCCTTTGTGGCTAAAACTAGGTGAAAGCCAGAAATATCCACAAAATGAAGTTTGTAAGAAAAAAACATCATTCAAGGGAATTGACTATGACTTTGGATCTATACATGAACATATAGTATGCCTGTTCTTGGGGTTTTGACTGAAAGACATGAGTATAACCTTCCAACCTCCACGTGGAAACCAAGTGCTGAGATATGGGGGTAACCTTGAGTACAAAAATAGGCAATGTTTTGGAACTTCAATTCCCTAGTGACAGAATTCACGTGCAGAAAGCATATTTTGGTCAAATAGCATATCCAAGGTTAGAGGCAGACCCAGAGGAACAGGAGGCTGAGCTTGTCGGAATGCATCCAGGGCTGGCCTGGGAGCCTTGAGCATGTGATAGAGTGCGGAGAGCAGGCCCATGGGGAAGGGAAAAGTGTCAAAAAGCCTCCAGAAAGGGTTCTGTGTAGCTTGAAGGGCTCTAGGGATTCTTGCTTTTCTTTTGGTGGGCAAAGTACACAGGGAGGAATTCTAAGGTAAACCCTGCCCACTGCAACCCCTCTGCAGAGGTCAGTAGGTGCTCTTGGGCCCTGCACAGGGCTCTGGATCTACAGCTAAACCAGGCCTGCCATGAGAAGTTGAGTTTATGGTTCATTATTCCTAATTCCCTTGCATTTTTACAGTGCATTTTAGAGTGCAAGGGACTTTTACATCCATCATTTCCTTTAGCCCAGAGGAAGTTCACTGGGCTAATACAAAACACCTGGAGCTGGAGTTCTGGTCCTACACCCATTGTGACCTTGGGAAAGTCCCCCAACTCCTCTGAGCTTCAGTTTCTTCTGCAAATACAGTTGTGCCAGCTTCAGCTCCCTCACAGAATAGTTGCTGGGATGACATGGACGTGGAAGCATCTGGTAATGTTTTGAACTGCACAGATCTGAAGTGTCCTGACTATCAAAGCCAGAGCTGGAGTGAGTGATGAGGATGATGTCCAGGAGGACAGGAGAGCCAGTCCCAGACTGCAGAGGTGAAGTGTGTAATGGGGATCTTTAGCCGTACAGTCTGGTATTACCTGGCGGCCGTTGTGTGCCAGGCATGGTGTGCAGATCACTGAGAAATCCCCCTCAGCTACAGGCATGCACGTTTTAACTCTTAACACACATATCTACCGAGTAGCAATTTTACCTTCCAGAAGGTAGAAACAGCAATGAGGGGCACTGCTAATTTGGACTCAAAACTGAAAAATGAGGAAGAATTGGTTGGCAAAGTAGAAATCGTGAGAACTTTGGGTGAGAATGAAAGCATCATCTTAGAGTTAGGGGAAGGGAAAAGAAGGAAAATTTTTAAAATTTAGTGAAAAAGTACCTATGATCCCATGACCTGAAATACTAAGACACAACTCAGGAGAGTCAGGGTGCTCTTGAAAATGAAATTCTGACTTATCAACTGCACGTGGCCCTTACTGGAATGAGAAGGGAGGAAGGCAACTAAAGAAACTGATGAGGCTATGTTGGGGATATTCTCTGATGAGCCCAATTTTTAATAGATCTTTTTAATATATAAAAGTAACACATGCTTACTATAAAAAAATTGAGAAATTAAAAATGAAAAGGAGACCATAAACATCACCTATAGTTCTACTGAGTGACAGTTGCTGTTAATATCTTTGTTTTATTATAATATTTTTCTATGCATTGAGATTGTTATATATATACACACACTGTTTTGTTTTTCAATATGAATGCATACTCTATGAATATCTTGCTACTGGCTACATAATTTTCTATCATAGATACTGTTAATAATTTATTTAACTATTCACTTATTGATGTTCCTAGTTTTTCACTATTAAAAATAACACGGCCAGGTGCAGTAGCTCACGCCTGTAATCCCAGCACTTTGGGAGGCTGAGGCAGGAGGATCGCTTGAGCCAGGAGTTTGAGGTTGCAGTGAGCTATGATGATGCCCCGGCACTCCAGCCTGGGTGACAGAGTGAGACCCTGTCTCAAAGAAAAACAAACAAACCAAAAAAACCACTGCAATAAACATCTTTTTTCACGAAAGGTTTTTCTACATACTGGGTTATTTTTTTAAGGTAGATTCTCAGAAGTTAACATTTACAGGGCTCTTAAAATATCACCAAGTCGTTTGCCAGAAAGATGATGCCAATTTATCTTCCCACTGTTTTGTGAGTACCAGTCTAATGAGCTCAAATTTTTACAAAGATGTATATAATGGATGAAAGAACAACTTACTGAAAAGAAAAATATAAAGGAGAATTTCTTAGACCTATAATGAATTTCTTAGATCTATAAATGAGCCGAAAACTATGGAAGGTGCTTAAGAAAACAATAAGGGGGGTATATGAATAATCGTGATGTCACCTTGCTGATTGGGTTAGGTGGGGTAACAAAAATCAGCAAATGCAAAGAGAGAACAGAACTGTTCAACTTCTCTCTTCCCTTTCTTCCATAAAGGAGGATGATTGTCAGACTGAAACAGGTAGTGCAAACATTGGCATAAGGGAATTGAAGCCCAAGATGGGTCAACTGATTGTAAAAGTGAATCTAAGTTGTTCTAAATAAATTCAAAGCTCTTGGCCCAGACAAATGATATCCCAGGGTAAGGAACTCACAGGGGGGAAAGATAAGCCATCGACAGTAATCCTTCAGGGTTGTGGGAAATGGAAGAGGCACTAAAAGAAAGAATCTGAGCTATTGTTTACCTGATATTGGGAATAGAAGGGGAAACAAAATGCATGTACAGACTAAAACAGCTAACCCGATAGAACTTCCAGATGAAATTCAGGACATGTTCTCAAACATGTTATGTTATGAGAACATAGGAAAACATTCACTTTGGAGCCAGCCAGCCAGTCCTCATCCTCTCTCCTCATCCTCTTCAATAAGGTTACTGTCAGTTTTGTGGTTACTGTGTTTCAGGACATAAGGAAGGCATTTCATTGAATTTCTAATGTTGCTGTTATGGATGAGCTTGGCAAATGTAGTACAAAAACCAGAATAGTTAGATGGATTGATAATTGAACAACTCTTCCCAAAAGGAGCCAGTAACTTGATTGGTATCCATCTAAAGGAGGCGGCTGCTGTGTCACCAGAGTGCTCCCATTCCACCCTACCTGATCAGCACCCGGCAGTAACCTGTTGAGGTGACAGATGCTTATCAAAGCTGCAGATGACGTGAAACTACAGAGTATTGATGATACTAGAAATAGGTCCAAATCTGGAGGGACTGCAGGAGGCTGCAATGATAGTTAAAAATAGCAAAATGAAATTTAATATTGATTAACATACATTCTTACAGTTTGGTTCCAAGCACTAGCTATATATGTGCAGGGTAGGGCAAGATTACAAAAATGATTATGGTAATAACAATAGTAGAAAAACAGTAGCTAATTATTTATTAAATGCTGGCTCTATGCCAGATACTGGCATTTGTGTTTTATATCATCATTATCATTTGTACAATATTACACAAGCTTTATGTCATCTGAAAGTTTAATAAGCACAATCATCTATGATTCAATGGTACTTAATTCACAGGTTTAAAGTTGTCCCCATTTTTCAGCTGAGGCAAGAAAAACACAGAGAGCTTAAGTAACTTTACAAGGTCACACAGCTGGGAAATAGAGGTTCCATGCTGGTGCTCAGTGCTTGCATGCTTAACCGCTGTGAAACTTTTTTCTTTTTTAATTAAATCATAAATTCAACTTGATGTCCTGCCAAAACACCAAATAAGCTTAGAGAGGCAGGTGGTTAATAATGTGGACTTTATGCCAGACTGCCTGGGTTCAAATGTCGGCTCTTCCAAAGGTCAGCTGTGTGACTTTGGCCAAGTCACTTAACTTCCCTGTGCTCTGGTTTTCTTCTCTGTAAATGGGGATAGTGATCATTCCTACCTTACAGGATTGACATGGGGATTAAATGAGTTAGATATGCAAGGCATTTAGAAGGCTCCCAGAACCTAGCAAGCACTTGCTTGTTATAAGTAAGTGCTTGCTGTTGTTAGGCTACGGGAGAAGCAATATGGTAAGGTATTGAGAGTTAAGACTGTAGGAACCAGACCACTGGATCTCAGTGCTAGCACCACGACTTCTATGTGTATTGTAGTTTTCTCACCTGTAGAACGAGAATAACAATCATTGTAGGAGTTAGATTTGGTGTAGATGCCCCATAATCCTTAGCTATTATTATCAGAAGTGTATTGTCCAGAGAAAGAAAAGTACTGGTCCTGTTCTTAGTGCTGTGTTTAGGAATGGGTGCCGGGTAGGATCTCCAGAGGAGGCAGGCAGGTTGGTGAGGGTCTACAGGCTGCAGTGGAGGAGTTACACCTGGACCAATTAAGGGCATTGGATCTGGAGGCAAGAGGACTAAGCAAGGAAGTGATAACTGTCCTCATTGTGTCAAGGGTCACAAAATTGTTGTGTGATTGAATCAAGTTATGAGACAACATGGAACATCAGAAAGAGGGGACGTGGGGCAGATTGATCATGATTCAATCTCTTGACTTTTCCAGGCTTCATTTTCCTAATTGGTGAAATGGGGTGTAGGTTGGGCTAGATCATCTCTGAGGTATCGTCCATGTTTCACGTGTTATGATTCTGTCCTCCAACCCTCAGAGTCTAGAGCAAATTCCTGTTTATACAAGAAGTTTGGGATAACGGGTGTTTGGGGTGAATGGCTACTACAGCAGAAGAGCGTAAGCAGAGTATTGTTCAGACCACTAAAATCACCTAATGACTCTGAGCGATGTGTCATTATAATGACATATGTTAAACTGAAATGAGAATACCAATGCCTGTTAAACTGAAACAAAAATACAACTGACTTTTCGGGGCTTTTGTAAGAATTAAATGAGGTAATAAATATGTGTGAAAGCACTTATCAGCTGCAAAGCACTGCACAGATGCAAGCTGATATGTTTATGATTGCCATGGCTGGGTTATAACCTTTCCAAGAATTAGAATAAAACACTCGTAAACACTAATTCGTCTTCCATGATTCAGAAGATCCTTCAGGAAGTTACAAAATCTCAGGGTCATGGTCATGAGTATGGAGTCATTCAGTAGGAAAAGGTTCGGGCTACTTGTATTCTTTGGTTTTTAAGATTCAAATTAAATAGGATCATATTGACTACGTTAAATCCTGAAGGGAATAGAGATCACGTACTTGAAGCCCCTCATTTTGCAGATGAAGTTACTGAGGCAAAGAGAAACTGACCAGCCTGCCTAGAATCGCATGTGAATTCATGGCAGATCTGGGAATAAAGTCCAGGCTCCTGACTCCCAGCACGTTTTTCATCATTAGTTTAAACATAACTCAGAACATCTGAAATGAGGGTGCGAAAGTACTGATACGTGTGGCTGCCCTTTTGAATGTGGAATTGAAGAAATATTAGAAGAAAGTTTAAGGGCCGGAGTATGTCACTGAGGAGTATGACACCACAAACTTGACCCACGTGGGGGAAATAGTGCAGTGGAATTCTTAGTAATTTTCTTAATCATAGCAGTTCATTTCCTCTGTACAAAATTCTTCCCAAATACTCTCTGAAATTAACTGGCATTAAAAATGCCCATCTTAGTAAATGGCTCTCAACGGGCTTGTTACGTGCATAGGGAGTGGTATAGGTGCAGAATAACGATCTCTCTCTTCCTTTTTTCTCTTTCCTAATGATCGTTAACATCTATACTCTTCAGCTTTGTTGAGTTAAAGTTGAAAGGGACAGCTATAAAACAAGTTCTATGTGATCCTCCCTCGTCCTGCCCATGTGTCTTGTATCCCATGCACAGCTGTGAGCTGGCTAGAGTCTGAACACGGAGCATCCTGAGTGCCTGTGAGCACTCCCCAAGTAGCCCACGAAGACAGCGATTTCTTCCTGAATGCATTAAAAGCAGAGTCCCACCCACACCTCCCTCCTCCTCCCATTTATAAATCTATTTCTCCAGGGATCTACGCTTTTTTTTTTTTTTGCATATTTTTAGTCTTTTGGTAACTTTAGAAAGCCTCTAAGATTTAAGTCTTGGATGGGTAGGAGTCAATTCACTCCCTCTTTTTTGAACCCCTAATAGATGTTGAAAACCAATCTCAATTCTGGATCTGGAAGGGAAATGCATGGTATGACAAACAAGAGCACAGACTCTGGAACCAGGCTGCCTGCATTCCAGTCTCACCTCCGCTTGTCACTAGGGCCATGCAACCTTGGGCAAGTCCCTTAAACGTACTGGACCTTAATCGCCTCATCTGAACCCCCATCTCCTAGGCTTGTGTGAGCATGCAATTAAGTGAACTGATATTTATAAAGTGCTTAGAACAGTGCTAGGTACATGGAAGTGCTTAATGAACGACTATTAAGTAAATTAAATCGTCCTGATTAGACCAGAGCTGCCTCTGGGCACAAGGCTCTATTCGTTTGAGATGCTGTAACACACAAGGTCTTAGACTCCTGAGGTTTGAGGGAAGGAGCTTTCTTTTCTCCTCAATTAGAATTGCAAAGCACATCCTCCACCACAACCTTTTTATTCTGTTGAATTGAAAAGGAAATAGCAGTGGGACTTGACTTTGAACACCACGATTTAGCAAGCCTCTTTCCAGCTCAGTGAAGTGTCCACCTTCTCTCTTTATGCTAACAGGAACAGCGACTCCGATAAATCTGTTGAGTGGCCTGGAGCAGTCGCTTGCTCTGCCAGGATCACTTTGGTGTAAGTGCTGGGATCGCGGCAGCCCTCCCGGTAACTCACTGGTCCCCTCTGTACACAAGCCCAGAGTGCTCGCGTTGGTTCCTGGTGAGGGGGTTTCCACGCGGTGGCCCTGGCTGCTTCACGGGCTGGGCTGTGGGAGAGATTAATGGGAAGTGAAAAGAGAAACTGTTGTTCTTAACCGGCAGAGCTGTTTGGAGTGTGTGACTCTTGTATTTAGGGAAAAGATTACTCATGAGTATTTTCTTCCATAGAATAGAAAGAACCTCAAATTACTACTTGCGTCCCCCACCCCCTTCTCGCCCGCCTCCCTCCGTTTCAGCGTGTCCTCTGCAGAAACTTCAGCATTTTACTCTCATTTCCCCTCCCAAGCGGGATTCAGTTCTGTATTTGCTTTGGCACCCGCATTTCCAATAAGCCACCCCGTAGTTTTTCCTGTTTCTGACCGCGCCTCTTCTGCGCTGTGGCCCTCTTACCACCCAGCGCTTTCCGAGGCCAAGCGTGCCCGGACCCTCGCGTGTGTCCCCTAGTGGCTCCTTGTGTGAGGGACAGGGAGGTGACTGTCCCGAAGAGCAAGTGGCTGTGCTGCTCCTGTCAAGGGTGACACCATTGACAGAGAGAGAAGTAAGGTTGAAGAATCGCAGTTCAAAAATTGCGATTCTGCTGAGCCAGCCTCACTGCCACTCCCACCTCCCTGTGATTCCAGAGATGCATTTTCAAGGTCCATCGGAAAGAGCTGGACCCCTCCCGTAGCCTTGGACCATTTTAAATAGGCAGCGCTTTCTGGCCTAGTCAAGAATCAAACAGAAAACCTTTAGTGGCCGTATTTTATTCTAAAGATCATAGAGCAGTAGTGCACTACAGATTCCTAGTCTATGATGCTACTGTTTTTCCCTGTGAAAAAAAATTATCGTAAAACTTAAAAACCGAGAAAAAACTCTTAACTGTCCATCTCTAATTATTCCAGTGCCCAATAGTTCTTTATTGGTGCCCTACAAGATGGACTGGGTTTGAGGGGACTTCCACTGGGTTAGAGGACACCAACTGCCATTCCTGTAAACTATACTTTGCAAAGGAGCCACTTGGAAGACAGAGCTGATGGTCATGCCCAGAGGCCCTGCACATTCTCCAGGGTGTTTGAGCCATTTGCTCCCCACTCCGGCAAAGAGGAAGAGCTGCCCATCCAGTAGACCAGACAGTCCTTTGTCATGTGCATGCCTGGTTTAGGACAAAAGGATCAAAATGAAGGACACTTTTATAACATACCGATGGAGTCTCCTTAGCATGTTCAAGTAACTTACATTGAGAGACTGAAGCTCCTCTTAGCAAACACTAACTCCCTTGTACTCTGAACTATTGATTCATACCATGTGATTTTAGAGAATGGAGCTCTGTTGAGCATCTAGCTTCTTCTAACCCGGCAGTTCTTAAATTTTTGGTCTCAGGATTCCTTTCAATTCTTAAAAGTTACTGAAGACCCCAAAGAGCTTTTCCTTATGTGGGTTATATCTATCTGTATTTACCATATTATAAATTAAAACTGAGAATTTTTTAAATGTTTATTCCTTGAAAAATCATAAGCCAAGTATGTAGTATTATAAATATATATTCAAATGTCCTGTAGCCTCTGGAAGACTCTACTATATACTCATGAAAGAATGAGAGTAAAAAAGGCAAAAAAATCTCTTAATATTGTTATGAAAAGAGTTTTTACTTTGTAGATGCCCTGTAAATGTCTTGGGAACCCCACAGGGCCCCCCGGATCACACTTTGAGAACCACTGTTCTAACCATTTGACTGATACATGAAAGATTTCCTACGTTAGCATAATAAAATAAAAATATACTAACAGACTCAACGTCAGGCTCCCAGAGACCCAACCTGAGCCGCCCTCTCAGCCTCACCCCAGACCTCCCTCCAGCCCATTACGGGTCCTACTCGGAGTCCAAGTATCCCCCCACTAGGAAGTTCTGACACCGGCAAGCAGAATAAAAAGGGGAAAGACCTTTTATCCTTACCTCGCCCTCTTACTCCCACAGGCTGGCCTGATGGTTTCCCAGAGGCTGAGTGAATTGTTCTTCCTGGAAGAAGTTTCAGGGAACATTTCATTATTTGGCAGCTCCGGAAGGTCAAGCCCAGCTCCGGAACAGTCTCACTTCAAAGGACGCCGGGCTGCCATCAGATCAGTCTGATTCTGAGGTCTCCTCCACAGCACTGAGATGTGTCCTGGTCCTGAGCCCCCCCTCAGGCCACCACAGAGCAAACCTGGAATCAAGACAGTTTCTAGGGCTGGGCAAGGAAGGGCAGGACTCCGAGACCTACCATCCCTTCAACACGTAAAAAGGATCTTTCTCTCATTTGCCTCTAAATAAAACATTAATCTGGCTGCGCACTTGAGCTCCTATGAAGCTAGAGTTTTAACTTGGGGCTGAGAGTTGGACATAAGGGCTCTTGAGACATGGAGACTCGATTTTGTTAACTATTCAGAGATCTTTTCCCTTTATTCCAACTGTCTCACTGACAAAACCTTTTTTCTCTCTTTCTTTCTGCCTTGCTCTCTCTCCAACAGGCTTGCAGCCAATTTACTGGAGCAGGGATGACGTAGCCCAGTGGCTCAAGTGGGCTGAAAATGAGTTTTCTCTAAGGCCAATTGACAGCAACACGTTTGAAATGAATGGCAAAGCTCTCCTGCTGCTGACCAAAGAGGACTTTCGCTATCGATCTCCTCATTCAGGTGAGAGTCTCACTCTTGGCGCATGCTCAGCTTGAACAATCTGCCAGTCCATGGATGGTCTCTGCCACCCCCCACCCTGCCCAGAACATCTCCACAGGAGGTCAGCACGAGCGAAGGATGATGACAGCTTAGTAGAAAGAAGATTCCAATGACATGAGCCAGTTGAGGGGAGAAGAGGAAGAGATTCCAGATCAAGGGGAGAATTTTAAGGCTAGGAGAGGTAACCCACTTATGACCTACAGACATTGGGACTTCAGGAATCTAGTTGTGACACCAAAAAAGGGAGAAAATGCCACTCCAGGCCTTTCACTCTCCCTTGCCCCTGATCCTGAAGACCTCTAAAAGAGGTGCCTGAGAATGAGTGTGGGTTGTGCACTGCTCAATTCTAAACAAAGACAGGAGAGGAAGGGGAATGGGCATTGCTGAGGCAGAGGAGGTAGAAAGGAAAGTAGAAATGTGGGAACGAGATCAAGGCTGAAAAACAGGGAGAACCTAGTGGCCAAGGTGAGTTCAGAAATAAACTTGAAGGGCTTCAAGATTTTTAAAAGTAACGCATCTCGTAGCTTGTAGAAATCCTAAAAAATACCAGTGGAGGTTTCCTCAGGCTTATCTAACCAGGAAGACTTGGCAAATGAAGGGTTTCTGAGACCACGTGGGAAGATCTAATTCAGTAACAAGCATTGGTATCTGCAAAGTGTATTGCCCGCCATGGATAAGACTTCAAATATGCTTCTCAGTTTCATTTCTTAAAACCTATGGGTATTTAGAAGACAGCTATCTGGGAACAGCCTGTGCCCCGGGGGAACTCTGGTCTCAGGTTTATGCCTCTGGAGGGGTCAGGTATTGAAGTACCAAGAGACTCATTCTGCCAAGTCCCGTGGCAGCCCTCGACTTTGCTGTCACTTGTCTGGCTGCGTCCATTTTCTCCTTGACAAAGGGCAAGGATCCTGCAGAAGGTCTTGGCACAGTCCCTAGCTACGTTCAACCCTTATTTGCCGCTGGCGGCCTGCCAGAGGTTAATAAACTAACCGTCATGAGGAAATGTCCCTCGTACAGGAGCTGAGATAAAGCGATAGCCCAGTATCTCCCCTGCTTTTTCCAGTTGCCCCAGACCGTTTAGATGAAGAAACGTTAAAGGGGAAGTTTCCCCAAAGTAGAACTGTTATTGAAACTTGAAAGCTTATCTCTCTGAAAACAAGTAATTTTTAAGGTTTTAGAAGGGCACACATGTACCTGAAACACTTTGTCTCAAATCACTGATTCTTTCTGTAATCTCACAATAAGAAGACTGCAAAACAACCATATAAATAAATAAAAACTATCTGAAATAATTCCATTGAATTTATTGCAAAATACTTCCCTTTTCTGTTCCAGTGGAAACTCGGAGATGCTATACTCAAAGAGACAAAGTTATATATATGGGGGGAAAAAAAACCCAGCTCTTTTGTGTTCCAGTGAAACCATTCATGTCAGGCAAACAAAGTCATGTGTTTTGACCTGATTTGACTTAGACCTTGGGCAAGCTTTCCTCTGGGTCTTTGTAAATTTCCCCTTTATCATATCTCAGGTGCTCCTTTTTATCACTGGTTTATTTTTCTCCGCATTGACCTCTCAGTTTTACTTATGAAACTAGGTTCCCTCTGCTCAAAGCTATAAACAAAGATCTGTGAAAGCCTGACGGTAGTTCCGTGCCACTTTGTCAAACCTTTGCCAGGGTGGGCGGTGTGGAAGGTGCTGCTGCTCGCAGGGAGTCCAGACGGAGGCGGGGCTGCATTGACCCTGAAGGCCAGAGGTTGGGGACGAAGGGAGAGAGCAGGGCAGGATGGGTCTCACTAGAGAAGGAGTGGAGTGGGGTAGCCCGTGAAGGCAGAACTGAGTAGGCAGAGGGTAGCTGGAGCAGCATGAGCCTCGTGTGTTTGGGTGAGGGTGAGAAAGGCCACCTGGTGCGCGTCAGAAGCAGAGGAAGGAAGGCCAGCTACCGCTGCCACACTAGAGCCGACGCGAGGTGCTGTAGCCCACGGTGAGGGGTGGCGTTAGACGTTCATTCCGTGATCATCACCAAGCAGCTCCGTGCCAGAAGTACAGAAGTGCGGGCTAAGGGAGGTCACGGGAAGGAGAGGTATGTCCAGCGGGATTGTCAAAGGAACCTCAAGGGCATAGCAATGGAGCCAGACTTTGAACACTTTGAAAGGTAAACAGGAGGGAGATAAGGAAGGGTATTAAGGAGAAAGTGTCGGCCAGCATGCGGAAGAGTTCAGAGATAAGGCCACAGGTGGCAGATCCTCCCTGTAAAACTCCCTTCTGCGTCACTCATCACGCTTCCCCACGCCTGTGTAATTGCCTCCTCGCATGTCAGGCTGTGCTGACTCTGTCTTGGAAAGCTTTATGTGACTCTCATCCCTGATTCCACCCCACCTGCCTTTCCCCGTCTTGTCGCGCCTCAGTCTGGGGTGGGTGTGGTTGCTCTTTTCTCCCCTCACACGCACTGTGCCATGCTTGTGTTTGCTGCTCTGTGCCCCGCGCCTATACTACAGAGTTCAACAGGGGCAGGGATTGTGTCCTATTAAGCTGCCAAGTCTCCTCCGGTGCCTGGCACAGGGCATGGCATCCAGTCGGCACTCAGTACATATGGCTTGAATTATGACCCAGTTTGAGATTACTAAGGTTAAGAAGTTTGGATTTTATTTGGCAGGTGATGGGAAACCACTGAAAGGTGTTGATCAGGAGAGTGTGGTTGGAACCCTCTCTTTGGAACAGACATTTGCCATCAGTGGAACGGGTAGATGCATTGGGTCACTTAACGCAGGAAAGCTAGCTCGGTTGCCGTTGTTACCATCCTAATGGGAGACATTGAATCCAGAATTGGAGCAGTGAGACCAGGATGACAGTACTTTGTGCACAAAGGGGCTAGCTAAGGTGGGTTGCTGATTTGGAAACAGTGGTAAGAGTTCATTTTGGGGCCAGCAATGCCAGGACACACAAGAAGACGTGTCCTGTTCTGCAGTCGGAAATCTGAAGCAAGAGCCAGGCCAGAGCTGGGAATGATAGATGCACGGCATCATCCCCATCACATAGGTATTTATGAAGTGGGCATGAAGATGGATTTATACTATAAGTAATTTAATGAAGGCATCAACCAGAAAGCCATAGACAGGATGTCAAGGTGATACCTGCCAGTGAGGACTACCTGAAGACTTATCTCACAATAGAGGAGTATTGTCAGAGGGTTTGGAAGACCCATGTCGTGACATGGCCACCCAGCAGGATGAGGGAAGGCATAGTGTAGCCACATGCATTCTCCTTACTCAGAGGCAAGGTCTACATTGAAAATCCTTTTTATTTCCTAGATGTAACCTTTGTCACTGTTTCTTCTGACGAGGGCTTTCTGCTTTAGCAGTTTGGCATAGTAGGTACCCCAAGGCCTGGGTTGGGATATCTGTCTACACTTGGCTCTTCACAAATCACATCCCTTCGTCTGGACTTATTTTCCTTATCCATGAAATAGGGTTTTCACCGTGTGCATCCTAAACTCCCTTCAGCTCTTAACAATTCGGTCTGACTTCAACACTGAAACTGTGTTAAGTTTCTAGTAAACAGTATAGCCTCCTGCCCTACAGAAAGTGAATAAATACTTGGATCTCCCTCAGTCTATATACTTTGTAAAACTCATACTTCACCAATTTTTTCCTATTGTCTTCCCTTGAATCTTTTTTGCTGGGTAAAGAGAATCAGCAGGTGCTTCTCGCTAGTCATGGTGCTGCTAGAATAAAACAAAAGTGTCTGGATGTCCCATCACTGTGAGAGGATACTTAAATCTTCCACTCAGCCTTATTTCCTGCCTGGCCTCTCCCGAAACTGTGCTGTCTGTATAGTAACATTCCTTAAAACAGCTGATCTCCAATGTGGAGAGGTGATAACTGGGCTCCATGAGTTATATTAATAATTAACTGAAATATCAATATGCCTTAAGTTCAAATACTTAATGCCACATTCTTTGCAAACTTAACAAAATTACACTTACTTTATCCACATCCAGGACAAGACTCCTCCATTTTCAACCATTAGAATAAAGCAAGGAACATTTAGAATAGGTTTTAAATAACTAGATGGTCTCTATACAGAAAGATTTCAAGGTTCAAGATAAATGAGGTGTTTTCTTTGGAATATTCTCCCAGTCAGAGGGTATGAGAAGATGACAAATTTACAACATTTGCAAAGCTAAAGAATACATGTAAAGGGATCTGAATTTTATAAAACCTCACCTACACAGAATAATTTTGCCTTGTCCTTGGGCTAGTAGGCAGTTACCACATTAAATGGTTTTGAGGTGATTTATATTCAGAGAAGTATTTATTTGATCACTTGATTACTTTGAGTCTCTGAGAAAACACATTGCTAGGAAGGCCCAGATAAATTGGCATTTATATTAACTCTTATGTAGAGTTATCCATTGTTCGACATTCAGGTGGGATGGATTTATGTACCCATTCTTTTATATGAACAAACAACCCACAGATTAAACATCAATTTAATTCATGTTACACTCACTCTCTACCAATGCTAAAAAAAAAAAAAAAAAAAAAGGAAAGAAACATTTTCAAAGTTCCTTCAATTCAGCAAAAATGCATTAAGGATTTGCTAACTATATTGGGGATTTTAGTATACTAAAAGCTATAGTCTTTTAGTATACTAGAGTGTGATTTTTGCATATTATTTCCAGACCACCAGAACCTTTGTCTTTGGAAATGTGCTTTGCTTGCATTCTTCAAATACCATAAAATTCCCTTTCAAAGTTAAACTGAAAATTCTAGTCTTTATCTACATATAGTTCCTTGGACCAATTTGCCTATTAATTTCTATTAAGCATTGGCAGGTGGTTTGCTAGATTGAATGTCAACTGGCTGTTTTAGAATTAAGTCAGAGAATTCAAGGATTTGGGTCACAGAAGGGAAGTTGTAGCCCTGAAATGTGGGAATGGTAGCAGGCATGACCCTTGACTGAAGACACCCAGAGTTGGCTCTTTCTCCTCATACTGTGTCTTTGACCAAGCAAAACAATGTGTATCACACATCAGAGAAAAGCTTAGATAAGTCACTTATGGGAAAGTCATTTATTTCCTAGCACATTACTCCTCCCATTTGTGAAATGAAGGTAGTCACTGTCACACAGAGTGATGTTATGATGACATATATAAAACAAACTGTACAGCACTGCCTTCAATAAAGCACATCTTATTTCACAGTATTTGTTTCCTCAAGAGCTCATTATTTTGCTTATTTTACCTTATGTTCTATATCCAGCTCGAGGTAACTGTCCTACCACACCTGTTTTCTAAATGATTTGTTCTTGTCTTAAACATAATATTCAAATTGCCCTGCAACCTGCCCCCTTTTTCTCAGGGTCTCTGTGTCTAAGACATAAATATTAAGCTAAATTTCAAATATTTGTTCCTAACTAAAAGCCTAGTTTATTTTTATGGTCATAGAAGGCATTTCATTTTAAATTAAGAAGGTTAGTAATTCAATCCACCTATAAAAATGGATTGAATGGAATGCTTGCAAACTAGGACCAAGCAGAGTTAGGAAACAGAGCAGTCCCATGACAGGAATGGGCGTGTTCTGGGATCCCCGAGGCTGTGACTGCCCCGCTGTTCTCGCTGTCTAATTCATGCTGAAACTTATGGGAACTGAAGCCCTGGGCTGCATCCTACACCCATCGCAGAAAACAAGGACACAGCAGAGAGAACCTTCTGACAGATCTAAAAAGTACCCCCCAGACCAGGCATGCTTTTATTTTATTTTTTTAAATTGGTCAGAAGGAAACTAAAATCTCTGAATCAAAATGAAAGAGAAGAGAGAACTGTTTGCAAATTTAAGAGTGTGTTACTTCAAATAATCTACATATGAGGATATGTACATAGCCAATCATCACCTGGAAAATGCAAATTTGAACAATGTTAGAGTTCTGCTTTAAACCTACTAAACTTGAGAAGTGAAAAGTTGTGAAACCCCTGGGAGAGGCTCTAGGTAGCCTTGCAGATGATGCAAAACATTGGGCCCTGCCTTCTGAGAACTAGTAGTGTATAATAAAAACTTTAAAACTAATCATACCCTTTCACTGATAATTCCATTCCCAAGAAAAATGTCCTAAGGAAATCATCCAACAGTGGCAAAAAAAAAGATGCCCTTAGCAATTCTATTTATAATAGTAAAAACTGGAAATTCCCCAACCACCCCCAACGTGGGACTAGCTGAGCGAACTCGGAGAAGGTAAATGTCATGGACTACACCATAGCTTTACAGCCACTCGTTCCCTCACTCGTTTATCATTTCATCGGTAGATTGTGCAGTGCTCTGCAGGTCGTGTTCAGGATTTCAGATGTTACTTTAAAGATGGGTGGAAGCCATCCAGGGTTTCAAGCAGAGGATTGGCATGACGAGCTGCAGAGGTGGAGCAGTGGAGGTGAGACATCCCTGTGGCTGGAGTCCAGGAGCAGTGGGAGTAACCTGAGCTCAGGTGAGGCCAGCTGAAGGAAGGGGGTGACCCCAAGAACATTTAGAAGGCAGAGTAGACAGGTCTTGGATTTAGATGAGAGGGAGAGAGGAGTCAAGGATCACTCAGGTTTCTGGCCTGATCAACTGAGCATTTACTGATCTAGGCAACACCATCTGGTTTGTAAAGACTTTTGTGTTAGACGTGTTAAACGTGCGGTGCCTGTATGACTTCCAGGAGGAAGTACCTGGGAACTGAGTGTGGTTCTGGAGCTCAGAAGAAACACCTGGCTAGAGTAGATTTATCCTAGCCGAGCCTATTGAAGCCATGGGAATAGATGAGGTTGCCCAAGAAGAAAGACTAGTGAGCGCCCTGGGAACCTTAGTACTGAAGGGTTGGAGAAAGAGGAAGAGCAGAGAGGTGGGGAGAAAACCAGGACAGGTGGGAATGTCTGAAGCCGTAGAACATTCTAAGAGGAGGGAGGTAGTCATTGCTGTTGCTGAGAGGTCAGGCAGTTCCCCAGGTACCTACCATTGCCCTTGGGATTTGGCAACAGGGAGGTGACCTCAGCAAGAGGAGGTTGGAGACGGGTGGGAGTGGGAGCCAGATGGAAGGTGAGGGAATGGAGGGAACTGCGGTGAGCAGCTCCCGGGGAACGTGTGGCTGTGACAGGAGGAGAGAAACAGGGGCGGTACCTGGAGGGGAAGATGAGAACAAGGGTGTGTGTGTGTGGACAGGAAACACTTGACACTGCTTAATTGCTAAAGGGGAGAAACCCAAAAAGAGAGGTTGGGATGCAACTGTGAACGGGGTGTGGGGGACTGGGAGAGGTGGGGAGAACCATAAACTAGAATTGTCTGTATGAAATGATGTCAGCGGGAGAAAAATATTCCATCCGTATGAATGTGACTGCAGAACTTATGCACGTGCTTTAAATGCAAAAGTCCTGAAACAAAAGAGATTTTTGCCAGCTTTTTTGAGACACATCTGTTAATATAATAATTATCATACTCACAAGAGATATTATCCATTGGTGGGGCTGGCGCTTTATACATATAATCTCATTTAATCCTCGTAACAGCCCCGCCATATCTGGGGCGTTATTCTCATTTTACACACAAGAATACCGAACTAAGCCTTGAACTAAGGCTGCAAGAGGAAAAGTGGTTTGCCTAAGGGTAGGCAACTGACAAATAGAGGAACCAGGATTCAACTTGGGACTGCCTGCTGCAGAGCCCAAGTTCTTGCCTCTAAAATTAAGTAACTTAAATAAATTTAAAGCTCTCAAACAGTATCTGCATATTCTTGGTCTTCAGAGACTGGTAAGATTGACAAAGCAATTTGCAATAGTATTGTTCACTCTCTTAATTACCCATTTGAAACAAATTCCAATAAAATAATAGAATTTAGAATTCTCAAAGTAGGTGCCTGGATTTTCAGGTCAAGATCTGGAGTGCAAAATTGTATGTGTGTTTTGTTTCTGTGTGTGTATGCGTGCATGTACCCAGGATAGGTTTTATGGCCTTGTATTTGGGGCATACAAATATTTCTAGCACTTCTCCCAGGGACCTGTGCATGTGAAGGGCCCTGAAGCTCCCTAGCTTCATGGCAAATCCACCTCTGTGCATGCATGTGTGTACATGAACTATGTGTATACGCATGAAGATATATGGGAAACCAACAAAAGCTATGATCCCTTCACCAACAGGCCTTGGTTCCATTGCTTAGTACAGTAGAAGCACTAGTTAGTACTAGGCACTGTGTTTCTTTTCTAGGATAACAAATTCAGCAAGAATTCAATGGGCTAAGAATTTTTTGAAAAGTGCCTTTCGAATTTAAGCCAATGGTCATTAGCTAAGTTAGACACATGGTGCTGTGACTCATGCTCTTTATTTTCAGTAGGCAAATATAACTTATTTGCAAATACCTTCTTTATTCTAGAGATCTTTTTGTTAATATTACTTTTTAGGTGTGACCTGCATAAATGAAGGTGTGCAGAATGTACGGAGGACAGGCTGGGCGTTGAGGAGCTCAGGGACAGTGGACGTGGAGGATGGGGGAGCACCTTCATTTATTTGGAAACCTGTTGTGGACCCCACTTAGGGTCTGTGTTACCCCAGAAGCCAGAACTAAGAACCGAGGTACAGGGATTGCAGGGGAAGCCAGATTCCAACTCAGCAGGGGAACTTTCAACCAGAGCTGTCCAAAAATGGTTTGCTAGTGCTGTGGCCAGCTGTCGGTCATTAGAAGTACCCAGCCAAAGCCACTTCTTGGCAGTAGGAGGGGAGGCAGGGGACTATATCTAAGAAACCTTTAGAATCCTCTCTAGGTCTAAGATTCCACTGCCAATCATATGCTCACAGCACCTGCACGGTGAGTTGGGTCCCCGCCCCCACAGCAGGGATGTGTTAGTGTGGAGTCAGCCACATTCCCCACCCGAGCCCCTGCTTGCTGAGGAAACATACCTGTGAATGGACTGGTCCAGCTATGGCTGCACTCTAGGGTCTTAGAATTAAGTTTTTTCCTGGCCTAGGACCTTGAGTCCATGCTCCCACCCATTAGCCGTCCCTCAGGGGTGGCATTAACTTCCGCTGTCTTACTAGATCTCATAACAGTCTCACGGCTCAGGCGAGAAGCTGGCAGCCTCCATCAGACTCACTCTTCCCCAGCTTTCTCCTGCACGCTTGGAGAGAAACCTCTGCCTGTTCCCTTGGCCAGCTTCGGGCTGAGAGCTGAGAGCCCTGGCAAAGTATGGGGTGGAACTTACGTCGGCCCCACTGTGGGTTTAGCCCCCAGGTTGGGACGGGGTGTCCAGAGAGCCCGAGAATGGGAGAGTGGCCTCAGTCAGCCTTCTGTACCCTTTCTGAAGGGGCAACATAAAGTGACCATGACTGACACACTCCTCCTCTGCTCTCCACATGAGACCTCCTTAGAGGGCTACAGACCTGTCTGTCCAAACCGTTTTAATAATATCAGTAATAATAATGACACCCGTGTCAGTGGTGGTGGCAGTAAAAGCAACCACTAGCGTTTACTGGGCTTTTACGGTTTGCCTGACGCTGTGATGACCTTATCACATGGACCACCTCAACGAAGCCTCACAATGATCCTACAAGGTAGGGGCCACCAACGTGGCCATTTTATAGATGAGGAAACTACGGCCTGGAGAAAGTGAGGGGCGTGGCTGACGGCACCAGTCTGATTCCAGAGCACGGACTCTTCCCTGTTCTGCTGTCTTGTCTCACTTTCTGTATGGACGTAGAGACATGAAAACACAGAAAGGAAAAGTGGCCAGCCCATTCTCTAGCTTTTGTTGTCACCACCCCACCAGGGAGCTTCTCCAACCCCAAAAGCAGCCTCCAAGCAGGGGCCAGGGAGCGGCGTGTGCAGCAAACCCAGCGCTAGGCACTCCCCTCATGTAAGCCCCATGCTGTTGGTTGCATTTTGTGGAGAAGTTCAGGGACTTGCTCAAGGTCACCTGGTGCGGAGGAGCTGGGCCTCCGACCCAGGCAGCCTGGCCTGCGTCTGAAGTCTGCGGCACCAGCTCCACACCAGCCTGCCTTGCTAAGTGACAGAGTCGAAACCCCCTCCCCGACACTAAATTTATATTTCCTGGCCTTCCCTTCCAAAATGAATACACTAATTACTGACCATTTTTTTTTAGTAATAGTAATCATCAGGAGCACATTTTTTAATGTTTTCGTTTTCTGTTCTGCAAACTACCGAAATAAAGCATTGATCAGACCCACAGGATAAAACCCAGCAAGCGGAGTGTGAGGCCGTGTAAATTAGGAAAAGTTCAGGAAGACGTTACACTACACCAAAAGAAACAAAGTGTTGATTAGGGACTTATTTTTGTATGAGATTAAAATATGAATCATTAAAATAGGACTGTATTTCAGGCTCCGTATCCTGCCTCATCAGAGGCATCACCATGACTACTAGGTTTGGATTCAATGAATTCCGAAGCTGTTTCCAGCTCGCAAATGCAGTGGCGTGTGCCATGGTTCCACCTTAAATATAACATTTTGGAAAGTCTGGTTCAGGACATCTCTGCATCGTCCTGCCCATCTCCTTTTAATAAAATACCCGAGCGACATGCTGTCTACAGCTCTTTGAAGTCTTTTGCTTTATTTAGTCATAACAGTAAGTAGTGGCAGAAAGGTATACCAGTAGCAACCAAACTTCGAAGGTAGAGGAAGGAACAAAGAAGTCAAAGAAAGACACAGGGCTCCCTCAAGCATCGCTTCCAGTGGGCCACCTGGGGAACTTCATCTGGTGCCAATGGTAGCGGAGTGAAGGTTCAGAAAGGAGGAAATTAATGTGGAGCATTTCTCCAGCTCATGCTGAGTTTGAACGAAAAAATAATACAGCAATATCTACAGCCCCAAATATGCAGTTAAACTAAGTTGTTAATTAAAGTATCTGTTTAAGATGGCTAAAATTAGAGACAAAGGCCTATTGTTTGGTACATTGTTGACTGCATATCCATGTGTGGGGAAGGGCGTAGGGGGACAGTTAGAGGCCTGTGATATTTTAAAGATTAACCACCCACACCTATGGGTTTTGAGGCACCCACTTGCATTTTGAACTTGAGCCAAAGGGGTGGGACAAGACCATGACAGTTTTTTTGCTAATGAATTACTCAGTGGACACTTCAAATACCGAATATATCAGAACAGAGAGCCCCCTGCTCAACTCAGCGCCAGCCATCCTCTGCAAGGGGCTGACATCTCGAGATGATTTTCTAGAGACTGTAGAACCTTGGAGCACTGCCTACGTATATTTTTAAAGGAGGGAAGCATCCCAGAATGTGCCAGTTCCTTATAGAGCATCTCCAATAGTTAGCACCTCTAACTGGACTTGTGAATTTTTTTTTTTTTTTATATTCTTTTCTTGCCTGGGATTGGGGTTGGGTAGAAAGGCATATTTTCCGCTGTAGAAAAGATTTCTATGAAGAGTCTATGAGTTGTCTTTTTTTTTTTTTTTTTTTTTTTTTTTTGAGACAGAGTCTCGCTCTGTTGCCCGGGCTAGAGTGAGTGCCGTGGCGTCAGCCTAGCTCACAGCAACCTCAAACTCCTGGGCTCAAGCAATCCTACTGCCTCAGCCTCCCGAGTAGCTGGGACTACAGGCATGTGCCACCATGCCCGGCTAATTTTTTTCTATATATTTTTTTTAGTTGGCCAGATAATTTCTTTCTATTTTTAGTAGAGACGAGGTCTCGCTCTTGCTCAGGCTGGTCTCAAACTCCTGAGCTCAAACGATCCGCCCGCCTCGGCCTCCCAAGTGCTAGGATTACAGGCGTGAGCCACCGTGCCCGGCCATATGAGTTGTCTTTGGAACATGAAAAATACTTAATGACTTCATAATTCTTCTTTGAATAATCTGAAGTGCAAGCAAAGATAGATGTAAAATGGATATCTTCATAAAAATAATAGCAATAAATTGGGACAATTAAAATTTCCAGTAAAGTCTGGTATATCCCTCTGATGGGTCATTATTATGCAGCTACTAAAGCAGTTCAGTAATGTGGGGAAGTCTTTAAAACCTAATGTGGAGGGAAGAAGAGAGGATACTAGACTATTAAAAGCTGATTCAAACTACGTAGCTATAGATACGATTAACAAGGCTTCTCTCTCTTGGCAGTGGGTTTATAGGTGACTTTTGTTTTCTTTCTGGTTTTCTGCATTTTAAAACTTTTTTGTATATTACTGTCTTCAAAAAAGTTTGATTAAAAAAAATCACGTGGCTCTGACCTTGTGAGTTTCAGGCGCTCCATCCTGTCCTCAGGAGCTCTGGGAGGGTAGGTAGGCTGCCTGTTGTTCTCACCATTGTACCTTTAGAACAGTCCAGGCACACAGCTGAAGCTTGCTAAATGGTTGTTGAAAGAAATATTCTCATTTCTCTATTTCCTTTTCCTTTTCCTTTCCAGGTGATGTGCTCTATGAACTCCTTCAGCATATTCTGAAGCAGAGGAAACCTCGGATTCTTTTCTCACCATTCTTCCACCCTGGAAACTCCATACACACGCAGCCGGAGGTCATACTGCATCAGAACCACGAAGAAGGTAACTTGCTGGAAGAGGCTTCTGTTTCCTTGCCTGAGGTTTAGACGCATCCAGGTTCAGTTGTTAACTTGATAAGCTGTTCTTACTCATGTAAATTCGTTTTTCATTCAACAGGCATTTATTGGGTGCTTACTCTGCCTAAGACACTGGGGGAAATGCCTAGATGTGTAAGTTACGCTCTTGGTTCTCTGAAGCTCAACCTCCAAGGGAAGCACTGAGATGGATGTCCACAGCCGTGCAGAGGCGTAAGGGGGGACTACGGCCAGGTGCAGGAAGCGGGCTGGGCTCATAGAGGAGGGGGCTCTGGTGGATTCCTTAAAGGTCCAGCGGGATTCTGATAAGAGGGATGATGTGGAGAACATTCCAGACAGAGAAAATGACATAAAGGTGGGGCAAGACCTTAGAATAGGGAGCAGTCAGATGACTTGGGTGGTAGAGCTTATCCTCTCTCTCTCCCACTCTTTTATTATGAAAAATTTCAAACACACCCCAAAAAGTGAGAATAAAATAAATGACCCTCTGTGAGCCATCACCCTGCTTCCACAATGATCAGCATTTTGCCATTGCAGAGCTAGTCCAAGGAGCTTAGCTTGGAACCAGAGTGTGGAGAGCTTTGATTTCTGGGATATAAAGGAAAGTGGTGGGGAGTTATTGAAGATTTTTGAGCAGGGGATAATAAAAGCTGGGAGAAAGGGAAAAAACCCACACCCTATGAACTCGGTGTTGGGGCGGGGATTTCTTCATCACGCACCAAAGAACCTGGTTAGAGTTGTGCTCAGTGTCCGTGTTTAGTACAGATGTCCTGGTTGTTCCTCTTCCCTTGTGAGTAGTCATAAAATCTTTGGTGGAAAACAGAGGACCAGGCCCGGCACAGTGGCTCATGCCTTTAATGCCAGCACTTTGGGAGGCTGAGGCGAGAGGATTGGTTGAGGCCACGAGTTCAAGACCAGCCTAGGCAACATAGTGAGACCTTTTCTCTACAAAAATAATTCAGAAGTTAGTTGGGCATGGTGGTGCACACCTGTAGTCCCAGCTACTTGGGAGGCTAAGGTGAGAAGATCACTTGAGCCCAGGAGTTTGAGACTGCAGTGAGCTATGATCACGCCACTGTAGTCCAGCCTGGGCGAAAGATCAAAACCTTGTCATTGATTAATAAATAAATAAATAATCAATCAAACATACATAAATAACCAACCAGTCGACCAGTATTGAATTTAGGCCATGGGTGTAGTTCCAAAGTAGGTGCTTGGGTACAGAAACAGGGCATAGAAGTCTTACTTTGAGAGCCGCCCCCTTGAACAGCTGAGTGTGTGGCAGCATTCACTGCTGGGCTGTGCCTCTGCGGGTCAGGATGGCCACATCCTCCTGCCCAGATGGGTCAGACAACACATGTGCAAACATGCACTTGTATGTTTTCACCTGCGCTTTTCCTTAGGTCCAGATTACTAGGGGCTTAAAACCCTGGTCATTTCTTAAACTGTTGATCATCCTCCGGAGCAGGACTAATGTTTTTGTTTTGTTGTTGGCAAATTAAAAAAATGAGAAGTTTTTTGTTTTCTTAATTAACGCTTCACACAAGAGATCCTGACTCCAGGCCACCAGCATCACCTCCCTGTGCCAAGCGTCTCACAGCAGGGCCCTCGCTTCTGGGGTGGAGAATAAACGAGCATTTTGTGCATGTCCTTGCCTTCCTCTCCTCCTTTCCTCCCCTGGCTTTACCCTTGCTAAATTTAGCAGCTGCCCTCCTCCCCCAATTCGGTTTTTTGTTCCTTTGCTCTTCCTGCCATGTACATTTCCGGCTTGCATAATAGCCAACAGCCACTCCAGAGAAAAGGGGGTGGGTTTACTGAAGCTTGACATTAAGGCAAGAAATATATTACCTGGCCTGCCTTTCAGACACAAAGATGTGTGATAGGTTCTCTCTGTCTCTGTCTATATATTATTAAAAAAAAAGTGTTCCTGAATGTGAATGGAGACTTATAGTCTCACCTCCTCCAAATCTTCCTCCTTTCCCCTTGGCCTGATCTGACTCATAAGTCAGTGTGTGGTGTTCTCGTTTGCTCATCGATAGAGAAAGCTGGCTCACTCTGAGAGCTACTCTCAAACCAAGTAAATACAGATGTGCCACGGCATATGCTGTAATGAGCTTGCTCTCAAGTGTTACGATGTCGGTGGTGGTAAGCTCGGTAGGTGAGAGAAGGGAGCTAATGAGGCCAAGGTCGAGGGCATCATCGCTGTCATCACGCCCTGCAGACCAGTTAGCTCTGCCTCAGACCCGGCTCTTAAAAGTAGTGCATTCTTAGAGACCGTTCCTTAAAGCTGATGGCCAGGAAGCAAGATCTCAGGGTACACATCCTCTTCCTTTTTCTATCCAGACAAGATCAGTACAAGTTCCAACCACCTCCTCCTTTTTTCCCTTCTCCACCAAGAAGAAAAGATCCAGCTCCACATAAATCATCTCCAGAATCAATACAGTTATATTTAACTGTGAAGGATAACAGATGACTGATGTGGGCATACGTTAACATACGGAAAGATCTGGCCCTGAAAAAAAAAGTCTGTGAAATTATACATATCAAATATTACTCCCCCAATGGTTTGGTTTACAGAACTGAGGATACAGTAGCATGTCGGAGTATGTTGGCCCAAGACAACTCATGCTGTTATCAAGTTGACATAGATAGGTAGATGGATGGATAGATAGACAGACAGATTAGGGCCTGATTCCACTTGTAAGCAGCCTGGCACAGTGAGGTGTGCAGGGTCAAGTGCAAACACAGGCCTTCATTCAACCTCTTTGTGACTTCACCCCATCACGACGGCCACCAGCTTAACCAGTTCAGACATTCATAATTTCACAATGGGAATTTATGTCACAATACAATGTGTCTTGCTCAATCTAGCGCCAGTTCCCCACCTATATCCTCTGTGTCTTACTTTGAAATCTCACCTCCTTTGGCAGTAGCCATGTGGCAGTGCTAGAAGCTAGGAAGCTTGTGTTCGCACAGAGGTCCCCCTCCATGCCCGGACAGGAATGGAGGAGGACAGTGCTCATCAAACCCTTTATTTCGTCTACATTCTTTATCTCTACAAGTATTCTATGCTGAAATCGTGTCCTGCCTTGAGCAAAGCAGTCCTCAGATTACCACCTACCTCTAGGAAAACCAACATTTTCCTCTCTTCCCTACTTATTAGTTACGGGAAGGCAGGGTGGATACATAATTAGGTTAACCTTGTAACTTTTCATCCATACCAGGATATGTATGGCAGTGACACAGGGCTCCGTTAATAAGTAAGCCAGGACAGCAGGATTACCCAGAACCATTTCAGACAGCCTGGGGGACGTTGGGTGGGGGTATATAAAAAATGTTTAAAGGGTGGGATCTGGAAGCCAGGAAACCAGGTTCTAATCCTCCATTCTGCCAGAACAGATCAGGAGGGCTAAGATCCTCATGTCCCTGGCTCCCAGTTTGCCCAGGAGTAAGACGGCAGATTAGACTAATGGTCTCACAGCTCTCACATCCTCCCGTTACATCCAGGGTGCCTGAGTCTCTGTGGGTGACACGAAGACAAATAAGATACATTCTTACCCTGAGGGTCTCGGGCATCTAAAATCCAGAAAATCATAACCGTATCCTGACTCGTGTTGCCCAGAAACAGGAGAGACTCTCTTCTGTTCTCATTTGTCTCGCCTTGTCGAGAATTCTGGTAGCATTGCCCCCTCAGTCAAACCAGGAGTCGTATCGTTCACTCACTTCATGATAAAAAGCTCAGTCTAAGCAGATTCCTTTTCTTTGACTGTCATGACTCATTTTATCTGCGTAACGTGATTTAGAAGGCAGGTAGTAGTTATGTATATGTATCATAGAGAGGAGGCAAAGTAAGCCATGATGCTACTCCTTTCATGAAAACCAAGAATCAAATCATCTTTAGAAATATCAGACCAGCAAATGACAATAAAATAAATTTGTTTTTTGACACCCATAAGTTTCTTGGGATAACTTAGGTTCTAAAATCAGTCCCTTTTAGATTCCATGAAGCTAAAAGGGACTGATTTTAGTTCCTTTCCAAAGAAAGGCTGTGTCCCCAAAATATATATTCAATTGCCACTGGTGCTTTGGTGTTGGAACTACTTGAATAGTGGTTCCCTAAAAGCACCATTGAGCGATATAAAATAAGCTTTTCTTCTGGGCTAAAATCTCTGAACAGGGCCAGCTTTGCAGTCACCCTGTGGAACTTGGATATGCCACAGTCTGTAGGGATAAGGGACAAGATCTCCATTTCTCAAACTCTCTCATCCCACCACCCCCTTGGGGACCTTTTGATAATTATAGCTCTGCAGTCCTGCCCTTTCTTGTACCCCATCAGAGAGGTCATGAAAGGTAATTTTTAATCACTTTAATTTGATTAAATTAAATGTTCGCATGCGCAGTGCTGTGATTGTTTCTGCAGCAGTTTTAAGGTACCAGTTCTGCTTTGGGGCAGCTCTTTGTCACAGACTGGACATGAAAATTGCAAGTGGTGATGAGAAATTGCAAGCATCGACATACTGTTGATCTCAATTTTCCTTACAGCTAGCACATGGGGATGGCCCAGACAGTAGAGAGAAATCATTTCTTTGCGGGGAGCAGAGAGGGTGGCATGCATTCCATGCTGGCCCACAGAAGTTTTATTTACATGAATGCTTTACTGAGGGGAATATTACCCCTCCCACCCCACCACCACCACCATCACCACCACCACCACCAAAGCCCAAAGACTGCTTTGGAGGAAGGAAATCATATACAATTTTAATGAGATAATTAAAGAAGATGAGGTATATGAATTTGCTTTGTGACAACAAAATAATAGCTAACATTTATTGGGTCCTTGTTGTACGCTAAGCCCTGTTCTAAACTCTGAAATGTTTAAATCATTTAATCTTCACAACCACCCTATAAAAAAGGTAATATTATTATCCCCACTTTATAGATGAGGAAATAAATGTTAACAGCAATAAAGTAACATGCCCCAAAATCAAGTAACAAAGCTGAGATTTCAGCCCAGCTGGGATTGAGTCCAACACCCGTGTTCATTTCACTGCAGCATGAATATACAGACCAAACAACATTTTTATAAATTTTTGTTGTGCAAGTGCCCTGAAAATAGGGTGAGCAATTGGAAGATGAGTAGAAGTGGTGGAGATTAGGACCCCAAGGCAATCTTCAGGTCGCCTGACTGAGGTACAGTGTGGCAGAGCCCAGTATTCCTGTTTGCATCGGAGATTAGGACCCCAAGGCAATCTTCAGGTCGCCTGACTGAGGTACAGTGTGGCAGAGCCCAGTATTCCTGTTTGCATCACTGCCAAATTTGAACCAACAGAGTCAAAGATCACTTTTGAGACCCCAAAGTATGTCTGTAGTTTATAATATTAAAAACTCATACTGACTTGGACTGAATTAACCCTCACAGATGATGGACTCCCTCAGGACGAAGGGGTTTAGCATGATCAGAGTCTCCCAGTCATAAGAAATGTGGGTTCCGAGTCAGGCACTGGCTTCTGAGAGCAGAAGCACTGGCTGTCACCCTCCTGGGATCCGGCCCCTCAGTGCAGGTCACGTCTGGAAAGCTGGTGCCTCATTAGAGCTGCTGAGTAGACACCAAGTAGATGGAGATTTTAGCTGCTCAAGTCACACCTAGTACTGGCTGTTGTATAAACCACCCCGATTCTCTCGTCTTGCTGGAATCGTGTTGATGCCTGAAGTGTCAAGGAGACCATCAGCTGCGGTTTGACATCTTTGTTATACATTTTAGCCATGTTATATGTGACAGAGCCAGAGAGGGTAACAGCACATATATGTGCTCTGGGTCCAGACCACCTGGTTCAAACCCCAGCTGCCCCATTTCTAGCTGAATGAGTTTGGGCAGGTTATTTAACTTCCATGTGTCTCAGTCTCCATAAAAACAACAATACCTATCTCATAGGGTTGATGTAAGAAAGGAATGAGTTAGCATGGGGAAAATGCCCTTAAAATAGCACTTGTCAGATAGCAAGCACTCAATAAATGTTATTCATTATCATTATTCAATATTTCTTACCATTATTTGGTTGGGCTTTTTCTTCTTCTTCTTTTTTTTTTTTGGTAAATTTTTAATTGGGGTCAAATACGTATAACATTTGCCATCTTAACCATTTTTAAGTGTACAGTTCAGTAGCGTTAAGTGTATCACATTGTTGTGCAATGGTTGGTTTCGTTCTTCCCATTCCAATGTTCTTAACGATTCTCATTGTTGCAACTGCATGCACTTTGTGCAAACACCAGATTTGTGCATCCTGCACGTAGAAAAGGCCTATTGCCTCCCACGCCATTATCCTAGAACACCTTCATGGATTAACTGGGCACCATCTGTACTATGGTTTGTGTGGGGAAATGCTTTTAAAGTGCCAATCTTAATTACTTTCAGAACACAGCCTGTTCTGAAGTAAGCACTGCATGCCTTTCACGTTACCTCGCAGTACCTGGCGCAAGGTAGGTTCTCTGTGACCCCTTTGGAGCCTTTGTATTAATCATCTGGCTGTTGCCTATCACATTTCCGAACTAGAAGATTAACCTTTTTGCAGCCCTTCCTAGTCTGTGATTCTTGAATCTGGCAGCAGGTAATGAGAGGTCCCCCCAAAAGAACGCCCCCAGATCTTGATTTCCTGGTGTCCCTGGCAGCAGAGCCTCCAGGCACCACTGAACACCTTTTCCCCCTGACCGGCCTCTTCCACTCTTCTGCTGGTCCTTTCCTCTTCCTGCTTTGCTTCCTGTATTTCAGGGCCTAGGGCAGCATGACCTTTGACCTTCTGACCTTGCCCCTGTGGTAGCATTTGTTTGCTGTGGCAGATGGGGTGGAGGGCACCGCATTGTAAAAGGGCCTCTTTGCACCTTGTCTGGGCCCTGGATTTACTTGGGGGCCCTCTCACCACCCCTGCCTCTTCCAGTGGCCTGAAGTCTGCGTTTAGCCCCAGGGCTAACTTGCTCTCTTAAGCCAGAAGTTTTAATGGCCAGAGATCCCTAATATGCATGAATAACTCTCCCAAGATAGGCAGGAAGTCGCCAAGAAACTTTCTTCTGCCCCTAGGGAAAGGCCACCTGATCCCTTTGAGATAAGGGGGCTGGGAGCAGTTTGATTTGCCTCCAGAGAAGGAAGCCTTCAGGGAAGGGCTTATCTTGCTCTCTTCCCCATGCCAGGACTCCACTGCCTCCTCCTTGTGCCGCTGTGACGCCTGTCCCTATAAATGATTGAGAGGTTTGCCCCCACAGGTCTCATTGGCTCATTTGAAATCCAGTCCCTTGATTTCTCAATTCACTTCCTTGGCGCTGCTGTATTGAGACTCCAGAGACACCCTACACTGCCAGAGGAGAGCAGGAAGCCTCCTGTGTGCAGCTCTGCATCTGCTCTGTGTGCCGATCCACTGCAAAGGTCGCCTGTTTGGAGGCAGTCCCACCTGGCACCTGGGAATGAAGATTAGGCCTCAGAGTACTACATGTTACCCATTTTGTTTGTCTTAGCTCCCTTCATCAAAGGCTTATAAAATTCGAGGAGCTTACATAGGGTTTATTGTTGGTGACCGCAAACATATGTGAATCATCCACTCCAAACTAGGGCACTTCTCAGGCTCTACCAGGGAATCCAGTGATGTTGGCACCTTGTTGAGATGCATAGGGTCAGTGGAAGGCCTCCAAACCAAGCAGAAGTTGAACCCCAGGGAAAGGGAGTGGGGGGTGGCGTGTTTGTTTGCTAGGGCTGCTATGACATAGTACCACAGCTGGGTGGCTTAAACAACAGAAATTTACGATCTCACAGTTCTGGGGGCTAGAAGCCTGAGATCAAGGTGTCACCAGGGTTGGTTCCTTCTTAGAGCTGTGAATGAGGACATGTTCCATGCTTCTTTCCTTGCTCCTAGTGGGGTGCTAGCCATTTTTGGCATTCCTTGGCTTGGAGTTTGTCATCTTCGCATGGCATTCTCCCAGTGTGCTTGTCTCTATGGCCAAAGTAACTTTTTATCAAGACAACAGTCATATTGGATGGTTCAAATGACCTCATCCTAACTAATGACATCTGCAAGACCCTCTTTCCAAATAAGGTCGCATTCTTGGGGGAGACACAGTTCAGTTCATAATGTGGGCTCAAAAACTTGAGTGTGCATATGAAATAGATTTTGAATTCCACCTCAAGGCCTAGAGCCTTTAACTTTTCTGTAGCTCTTTATGTCATTCATAGTTCCCGCTAATTTTTTCCCAAACTGTGTTGAGATGTGGTCGCCCCTGGAAGGACGTGAGCCACAGTGGGCCGAGGCTGAGGCATGGAGTCACCTGTGGGCCCTGTAGATCTGCATCTCCCCGACCAACTTCTCTGATCCTCACCCCGCGCCTGGGGAGAGCTGGATGGCGGAAATGTGATCCTGGGGTGTGAGATGCAAACTCCATGTTAGCCTGTGCTCTACCCCGGAAACCTCCCAGTTAAAACCCAGGACTTTCACTAAAGGCACTTTTTTTTTTTAAGTTTCACTAGTTTTTCATTATTTATAACATGATTAAATTGGGTCAAATTTAGATGAATTTTAAGTAGAGAAACATTTCTAATAAATAAAAGGAAAGAAGAGAAATGAGACCTTGTTTTAAATTATCACATTTAACGTCCTGATTTGGTTTAGGCTGTTTGGTAGTAAGAAAAAGGGATTATTTGTGTCCAGCCAAGGTCTACACAGAGAAAGGTTTGGGATCAGAAAACACTTTCATCCAGGATGACAGTTCCCGACCAGTCCGTGGTCTTTCTTCCTCCCTTCCTTCTCTGCCCACGCTGACTAATGATGTGTGGCTTTCCCTCCTTCCCTGTGTGTTTTCCTCCCATATCAAGACCTTCAGAATGAGGGCAACGTGGATAATTTCCCAGTTTTCCAGCTGGGCAACTCACCAAGAACAAACCCAGACATCAAGGCCAGACCAAAAAAATCTTCTTGTTTTAGACAGAAGACTCCTACATCTGGGGGATTTAATGCACCCACTGTCCGCTCAGTGCATTTCCTGTGTCCGGAGCTTCTCTGCCTGCCGGCTCTGGTCTCGTAAGTTTCCATACCCTGCTGCCAACTTATAATGACAGAGGCAGCAGGCAGCAGGGTAGGAACGTCATAGCCCACGCCGTACGTGGGCGCTGCTCTGCAAACTGAGACAAAGCTTGGAAGGTCTCATTGCAGGCCTTTCAGCCTTGACAGTGGTTGTGCCCAGACCACCAGGAGCCTGGAATTAAATACCCTCAAATCCAGTTCTCTTCCTTTAATGTTATCAACTTCATCAAGTACTTCCTCTTTGAGTGGTGTCTGCAGAGAAATAAATAAATCAAGCTCCTCCAAGTCCTGTTCCTGCCTGGATCCTGAGTCCAAAGTAAAATCTGAGTTGGATTATCCAGAGCACTATCACCCTCTTACATTGTTCCCAAAGATCTGGGCAGGAACGGAGAGTGAAATCTCTCCAGGACATTACATCAGTTCCTCTTTTACCCTTGGCATGAAAGTTCTTCCTCTCGTAGTCCTCCCAGACTTCCTAAGGCTTGCTGGGAGTGCACACCCACACACTGAGCCTTGAAGCCCGGGACATCAAAGAAAGCCTGCAGGTAACCAGATTACTGACCAACGCCTGTGTCCATTTTGAAATTTATAAGATGGGAAATGGATTCAGGAAATGGGAATTTTTGATACATGGGCTTCATCATCCTTAAGTATTTTTAAACCTTAATAAGCTTTTAAGTAAAGAGAGATATTCTGTAAATGGCCTTTGGAAGAAAATATATGAAAGTTCAAAATGAAACTGTCTTGAATAGTTGCTTACAATGATCATATTCTGTGACAAATGAAAAGTGACCCCTGGACAAAAGATAAATTCTTTTATTATGGGCAGCAGAATTGAGATCCACATTAGCTATGAAAAGAAAACTCGTCCCCAAAATCAGTGCCCTTTAACCATTTATATGCATTTGGGGTAAAGTGAAGAAGTTAGTGCTTGTCATTCCAACCTGTATCCTTGCAAGGTTGATTAAACACTTAAAAAAAAACTTTTTATGATGAGAAATATCATACCTATGCAGAAGTAGAATCATATAATGAACCACCACATACCCATCCCCAGTTTTGATGGTTAAATCACAGCCAGTCTTGCTTCTCTCTGCTCCATCTACTCTCTGCTCCACCATCCCAGATTGTTTTAAAGCAAATCCCAGATACATCATTTCATCTGTAAATATATCAACATAGGTCTGAAAAGAAAAGTACTCTTACAAAATCATAATCACGGAGCCTAATAGTGTTCACGTTTTGCCAGTTATCTCACAAATGTTTTTCCCAGTTTGAATCAGAATTCAAATGAGAGTCTATACGTTGCAAATAATTGCTATATCTCTTAAATCTCTCTCAATCTATAGGTTCCCACCCATATTCTTCGTGTGTATGTATGTGTGCGCATGTGCACTGTTTTTTAAAAAGAAGTTAGACATAATTAGTCTAACTTTTCCCCTGTACATGGTATCCTTTTTTCCTCTGGTTACTTTCAAGGTTTTGTCTGTATCTTTGGTTCTCAGCGATTGGACTAGGATGTGCCTAGGTGTGGTTTTCATTGTATGTATCCTGCTTGAGCTTCTTGGATCTTTTCATCTGTTGTTGTCACCAAATTTGTGGACAATGTGGCCATGATTCTCTCTTCCCCACCCTCCCCATTCTTTCTATATTCTCCTTCTTGGACTCCAATTACATGTGTATTGGGCCGTTTGATATTGTTCCACTGGTCACTGAGGATTTGTTTGGATTTAATTTTTACTGATCTGTCTTCAAATTTACTAACCTTTTCTTCTGTCATCTCCAATCTGCTATTAAGTCCATTTAGTACAATCTTTCATTTCATAATTGTACTTATCAGTTATATTTAATAGAATCTTCATTTTGTTTTTTTAACCATTTCTGTTTCTCATCACTCATTATGACCATCATTTCCTTTGAGGACTTGAACTTATTTATTATTTATTAATATAATAGCTGCTGTAAAGTCCTTTTTTGCTAACTCTGACAACATCTCAAGGTCTGTTTCTGTTGACTG
The DNA here is from genome assembly GCA_028533085.1 of Varecia variegata. Lineage (NCBI taxonomy): Eukaryota > Metazoa > Chordata > Mammalia > Primates > Lemuridae > Varecia > Varecia variegata. Next base: position 76,224,970 of record CM052440.1, on the reverse strand, counting down.
CCTGTCCTTTTTATTATGGGTCACATTTTTCTGTTTCTTCTCATGTCTAGAAAGTTTTTATTGGATAAAATGTGATAATATATTGTAGAGACTCTGGATTATGTTCATTTCCTCTCAAGAGTGTTGACTTTTGTTCTAGCAGGCAGTCACGTTGAATTTGTGGAGGCTTGGTCTTACATTTTGTTAGTTCAAAGCTGTTTCAGTTTTGTCTTTTTCCCTTGGCCAGATTCCTCTGTCCTGGAGCATAGTTCTTATTCCTAAGGTGTGGCCATTCTGGGGTAATGGACAGCCTGAGGTGATTACGGAGCCTTCTAACTTGGTGAGACTCAAACTCTGAACTCTGTCTCTACTGCAGTAGCCGGTAGCTGAGAGTCCTGCGAGTATCTTTTGACCATCCAGCGGTTGCTTTTCATTGAACTTAAAGAGTCTCCCCTGCACTTGTGCTGTTCAGGAGTCAGACAAGAATTTGAGGGAACTTTTACATGCCAATTTAGTCACTAGCCCCCTGAGGCTTCTGCCTTTATGAGATTTGCTTCCTCAATTTTCTGCCATTCTGGCAGCTACATACTCTATCCTCTAACATCTCAAGCAACTCTCTGTTTATCATCTAACTGTCCTGTGCTGCATGGACTGGGGAACTTCCTTGGGGGATGGGGGCGGGGGGAAGCTGTATAAATATGCATCTCACCCTGTGCAGGTATTTTCTTCCAAGAGTGAAATCCCCTTCAGTTTTTGTCTGCTTTTGGCCACTCTCCAGAATAGTTTTTAAAATACGTTTTATCCAGATTCTATTATTTCTATCTGTAGGAAGGCTAGTATAAACTACTCTGCCACTATTGAAACTGGAACCTCCCTCCCTTTTTCAGATAAGTGGTATCGGATCATAAGTACTTCATCTTGCTTTTCTTATCTAACCATAGAGCCTGGATACCAGTCCTTAGCAAAATATTGAATTCTACTCATTCCTTTTTGCAGTTGCATAGTACTCCATTGTTTAGATGTATACTGTGATTTATGAAACCAGTTTCCTATTGATAGCTATTCTAATGATAAGCACTTTTGAATTTATGGCAGCAGGTTATACACTAGTCACAAAACAAGTCTGTTGCCTTTTAGGGAGATGATCTTTTAATATCATAAACAATATTTCTTTTGTTCAATGTCTCATATGATAGGTAAGATCTAGTAGGACTTGTAAAAAGAAAAAATTCCCCATTTTCCTTGTAACCCTGTTTAAAAGTTGAAGAAACCAGCACCTCTGTCTCTGTTTATTGGTCCTGTCAGATTCCCAGACTCCTATATGTGTTCTTCTTATAGGTATTGTCTTAATGGACAAAGGTGATATCTTTGACTTGCTTTACTTAGAACCATGGGACAAGTCTTTAACCAGAACAGGGACCAGCAAAAATGCACATACTTTTGGTGAGACAGCTCTGGAAACAGATGTGGCCAGAGAGATCTCATTGAGATGGATGTGGGGCCCTATAGAAATCCCTATTTTCATGGGCAGATTTGTTTTTCTGAGCCTTAACAGGGACTTCTGGAGCCATGTGTGTGCTGTTCCATCCCTCAACTCAGCCCCCAGAGCTACTTCTCTTGCTGAGCTGTGTACACATCTGATGTAGTCCTGGCTCAGATGTCACCAGCTGGAAAGTTCAAGTGGGATGGGTAGAGGTGTTGTTAGGGGTGTCCATCCATCCTGCTCCTTACTTATCTCTACCTGTCTCTGAGCATTTGTAGGGTCTGTGCAGTCGGAAACAAAATACTCCTAAAAGGTCCTTGAAGTTCAACGAGATTATCATTCTCCAAATTAGTGCCACTGTTCATGCTTAGAACAAGTTTTGATACGATGTTGTGCCCCAGTTTCTATGTTGCAAGGTGACAGATATTGTAATGAGTACACAGGTTGTAGAACCTGACCAGAGTCTGGTTCTAATCCCCTAATTGGCTTGTGACCTTTGGTAAATTGCTTAACTTCTTTATGCCTCAGGTTTAACATCTGTAAAATAGATAGTGGTAGCTCCTCCTTAGGAGTGCTACAAGTTTTAAACAATAAAATTAGTTAATCATTACTACTAATACTATTAGCATTATCTTTAATACCAAACACTCCTGAAGGTAGGGAATTTGAAAATCTTGTTATGAAAATGGAAGTCAGTAAAAGTATCTAGAGAGAAATCCCCAAAGACCCATCCATCTCCAAAAGCTGCGTGGAAGAATTAAGTGAGGAAAAGAAGTTTGGTTTCATTGTGTTTATAAGCCATTGATAGGTGATAAACGGAATGCTTGTAGACATGCTTAGCATATCTAGCAGTAGGAAGATAATTTCAAGTATATGCACTGTAATTTTTTTTAAGCTGTGAATAAGACGCTCTGTACCCTGGGTAGACAGGCGGTTTACGCACACATACGGGCTCTGCTGCTTACTTACTGTCTTTACAGCAGCCGTGAGGTCCCTGTCCTGCCGGGTCACTGGGGTCTGTGATTGTCTCTCCCTCTGTTCCACAGATAACTGCGTCCAGAGGACCCCCAGGCCGTCCGTGGAGAACGTGCACCACAACCCGCCCACCATTGAACTGTTGCACCGCTCTCGGTCGCCCATCACCACGAATCACCGGCCTTCTCCCGACCCCGAGCAGCGGCCCCTCCGGTCCCCCCTGGACAACATGATCCGCCGCCTCTCCCCGGCCGAGAGGGCCCAGGGACCGAGGCTGCACCAGGAGAACAACCACCAGGAGCCCTACCCTCTGTCAGTGTCTCCCATGGAGAATAATCACTGCCCGCCGTCCTCCGAGTCCCACCCGAAGCCATCCAGCCCCCGGCAGGAGAACACACGCGTGATCCAGCTGATGCCCAGCCCCATCATGCACCCCCTGATCCTGAACCCCCGGCACTCCATGGATTTCAAACAGTCCAGGCTCTCCGAGGACGGGCTGCACAGGGAAGGAAAGCCCATCAACCTCTCTCACCGGGAAGACATGGCTTACGTGAACCACATCATGGTCTCCGTGTCCCCGCCCGAAGAGCACGCCATGCCCATCGGAAGGATAGCAGGTGAGTGAGCGCCTGTCCCCTGCGCCAGCGCCCGGCGGCCTGACAGGGCCCTGCTCCCCCTCAGAGCCTTGCAGCTGGCCTCACACCACTCCCAATTAGGCGCCCTGCAAGGCTCTGCGAGGCGAGCTGAGGCTTCTGCCTGGATGAGGAGAAATCCCTAATGGCTTGGTTAATGAGCCGCTGGGATGGAGTAGTTAATGAGCCTCAGAAATGTTAAGAAACAAATGTCCTACGTCCAGCTTACAAGGAGAGTCACATCAGAATCAAGGCTAAGCGAAAACATTTAAAATAAAAGGTTTATGAGCATGCTAATTGCCCTGTCCTGAAGTTTCCAGCAGCTAATTAATGACCAGACACAGCATAAAGAAGCTTTGTCTCAGATTCAGGCCTGTAATTCCATCCTAGGAGCAGTAACTCACTGCAGCCTTCACCTTGGGAGGGGGCAGGAGAGGAAAACAGGACTGTGGTGTTGGAGCCAGGTGTTGCTGGGTCATTTGGACAGGGGAAACCACTCCAGAATCCTTTTCCTTTCGTGATGACAAGCCCAAATTTGCTTACTTATGGCAAGAAATGAGTAGAAAAAATCCACACATTGTTTGCTAGTCTGCCCATAATTTACGTGAGGTCATTCTTCAGAAGCTTGACCCTCTAATCATTGGACAAGGTTAGCTCTTTTCCTAGAACATCTTTCCATTCATGTGAATTTGTCGAGCACCCAGATAAATGCATTAGGAGTAAGGACACAGAGCTAAGGTAGCATAGAATATCTTTTCCCTCAAGGAATTTAGAATTCAATGGGAGAGATCAATGTGAAACCACTAAGATACAAGGCAGAATAAAATAAGCCTTATGTCCTGTTCATTGAATGTACAAGCATTCATTGAGCACCTACTATGTGCCAGAATAATAAAGTGCTCGGAAAGCAAAGCAGAAGGAAGGTACATTTTCACTGGAGGAACCAAGGAAGACTTTGCAGAGGTGAGCTCGATACTGAAGTGATGGAGCTTTCAGTAACGGGAGGGCAGCCTGGGGTAGGAGAGGACAGACCTGTTCAGGGGAGGGTGAGAAATGCCCTTTCCTCCCTGAGCTGGTGGCCCAGGACAGAGTTCCAGCTGACCACCAGGGTATAGCCATGCTCATAGCAATACAACAGCAGGTACTCCCACAGCTTACTTTACCTCTGCCTTAAGGCACTCTCCTTTTTTCAAATTTTAATCATTTGTTTCTAGGTTTTTTTCTGGCCCCAAGTGCACCTCCATTATTGCCTCCATCTTATTGTTATAAATAATTTACATCAGGATGTAAAGAAAATGACATGGCAAATAAATGGGTTGTATGTTTAAAAAACTACAAAAAATGAAATGATAGATGTTTAGGATTCAATTAAAAATGAATTCCGCAGGGTTGGGGGTGCGGGGCATTTTGGCGTATGCATAAAATGAAGTTAGTTGTGAACTAGCCGATAGTTCTATGGCTGGGTGGTGGATGCATGAGGGTTCCCATTATTGTTCTCTCTACTTTCACACATACATGAGATTGTTTTAATAATGAAAGGAAAAAAAGAAACGGGAACAAAGAACAGGGGATAAGGAAGCAAAGAGCTTAGGTAAAACATGTGAATTTCTCTCAGATAATTAGAGAAAGAGGATGGGGTCGCTGTGTTGCTGTGAGTGCTATAAATGACCCATCTTTCCAGGCAAGACCCTTGTCTGTATATACCCTTCTTGTCTTGTGCCTTGCATGGTGTGTACAGCAGTACTTGACACTTTGCAGATAACTTTTTGCTTGTTCAGAAGTCTCAGGGCAACTCTTTAAGGTAGGTTATTACTGCGATATTCATTTTACCTGGAAGGGTCATCTGTACAGGGGAAAGCACAGAGGCAGCTGAGCCCCAGAGAGCCAAAGTCCTGTGTGTAAGGTCAGAGAGGGGCTGGGCGTCCAGGCCCTGCAGGACGGTCCCTGCTGACCCCATGGCTGCTGTCCTAGTGCTGCCCATGTGGGTCTGGCTTTCTCATCACGGTCTGTCCTGTCTACCTCCTCTGTGACACTGTCTTCACCACAGACTTCTTGGGAATCTAAGCCCATAAAGCAATATAAATTGTTTTGACTTGAAGAATTATCTTTTCCTTGTTTAGTAGGTTTGTAAATTTCAAAATGTGAGTCTCTTAAAATCAACTGCTTTTTCTTTAATCTTATTCCTGAACATCAGCGTTGTTCAATGATGGGTGCAGGTTCTTGGTGGGAACAGTATTCCATTGAGCCCTGCTGTCCACGGATGCCTGTCTTGAGCGCACTCAAAACGGGGGAATCTCTGCTTTTCTCGACAGCTCTAGGAAGTCAGAATATTTGTGAGAAATAACCCCAGAGCCCAGATCTTTGGGGGAATGCATTCACTCCCTCGGTATGACAGGCCCCTAAAACTATTAATGTTCATTGTAATGATATATCCAAAAGTTTTTAAATCTTCAAATGTATGTGTTAACTCATTTAACTGAAAGCTGTTGTTTTTCTCCGTGGTGAAATGAGCAGGTGAGACTGGGTGGTCTCTAAAGTTTCTCCCAGCTCTACACATCTGCCCTCTGACATTTGTCTTGATTCTTAACCCTCCGAAGAGAACTCACCGAAGTTCTAGGCTCCTTTGTTTCTTCTGGGATAACCCTGCCTCTCTGCCCCACCCTTCCGGTATCTTTCTGCAATACTCAGATCCTTGTAAAATTGATTCTATTTATTGGAGATCAAAGTCATCAGGTGATTCCTATGTATGATGTAAAGTTCTGTCATTACTGAGCAGTCATAAAAAGCCTTTAAATCTCCATAAAGCAGCTGTTAGATGAGAAAACTGAGTTCCTTAAAGCTTTTTAAATTAGCACAGCACAGAAAGCAATGAAGGTATTGCCGAAGGCCACATGATGGGCATAGCTGGGGGGTGTCGAGGGAAACACTATGCATGAATGTGGGTCACAAAACAAAGCCAAATTCTTGCCATTCGGATATGGTTTGCTCGGGGACACTAGGGTTAATGTACTTGGACACCTTCTGTGTCAAGGCACTGTACTGTTTAAGGTGGGGGCAAGTTCAAGGAAGCATAAGACACAGTCTTTATCATGAAAGTGTTGAGCATAGTGAGCTCTAAAAGTGAGGCTTGTGGTGTGTGTCTCAGAAGGGTTCCTATTAAGTACTGCAGGAGGTCAGAGGAGGGATGTGAGGGAAAGTCGTGTGAAGGGCTAGCTTTTAGCTGGGCTTAGATGAATTCTCAGAATATGGACAAATGGAAATTAGAGAAAAAGAGGTCATTCCAGATAGAGAAAAATTCCAGGAGCAAAGTAAGATAAGGCTCAGAATTTTTTTTCTTTCTATTTCAGGCAGAAAATGTAAATCTAAGAGTCTAGGTCTAGCCAGATCAATTTAAAAATCTACCATTTTTCATAAATTCATTTTTTAATATCTATGAAGTTGCATCATACAAGTAAGAGATTACATGCAAAGTTATAACAGTTTATTTAGGTATTTACCATACGGAAAAACTAAGATAATCGATGAAGTAAATTCAGTAGGTGGTTGACATTTTAAAGACAAACCACAAATGAGATCTATTTAAACATAACACGTAGCTTATTTTTAAAGGTGTCACTTTTCAAAGCATAAGCAGGACTATTATTAAGAGTTTAACAGGTTGGAATGGCAAGCATTTATGGGAGAGAGTTTATTTAACACAGGACAGTGAGACAAGTTTCGTAGGTTCTATTTTTTATTGACTAGCCAACAGCGTACGGAGCAATGAGCAGGTTGCTTCTTTCTGTGCTGGTTTTCTATTTATTATCTTCAGGAAAGGACTACTCAGGAGCAAGGAGGATAGTGGGAAACATCTGTCAAAAAGCTTTTCTCTACCTAGCGAAGTTTTACTAGCCTGTGTCCCACCAGTGTGTTTCATAGTCAGAGTCTATTGGCCTCAAGCACCTGTAGGTTGATGAGGTGTGGCTCCAATGAGGCTGTGAGTCGTGTTTCCAATGTGTACTGAAATCCCTTTTTAGGACTTAATGATTTCAAAGCCAGAAGGGTCTTTTACAGATGAAGGAACTGAGATTCACATACATCAAAGTCCAGCCTAGAGCTTCTGTTCAGGATTCTTCCTCCTAGCCTGGGACCCTAGAGCAGAGGTTGGAAACTACAGCCTGTGTGCTGAATCCACGCACCACCTATTTTTGTAAATCAAGTTTTACTGGAAAACAGCCACACCCATTTATTTAGTATCGTCTATGTGTGCTTTGGTGCTGCAAAGGCAGAGTTGAGTAGTTACAGAGATTGTATAACCAGCAAAGCCTAACGTATTTACTAGTTGGCTTTTTGCAGAAAAAGTCTGATGCCTTCTGCAGTATGGCATTGTTTACTTGTATGGTCAGCGTGCTCGGAATCACAGGCATAATGTGGGATGCAGATGCAGAAAACACTGTCCCTGCTCTCAAGGAATTACTTGACTTTAGATGACAGGGCATGTCTAAGATGTGTGAAAGAAACAGTAACAAGTAATGTAAGAGAGTAGACAGGTTCTGGACCGCAGGCTGCATTTCCAGATGAATCCAGAATAGTTCCAATGCCATCTTTAACATAAATAAAATACAGCTAAGTGAAAGTAATGGTTTCTTTGCCCATTGGAGTTATGTGGTTATTCTTGCATTTATTCAGAGATTATCACCAGTCTACTATGTGCCAGGCATCGTTCTAGATGATAGAGGTACAGCATCTCTAAATGCCACATTTTGTCTTTGCTGACATAGGGCAACATCCCCTTTGCTGTATGCCATCAGACAAAATAAGCTTCTGCTTTGGTTTTCGTCATAGACAGCTAAATCTTAAAAGAGAATTTTTTAAAGTCATTTTGTTTTCTCTCTCAACAAAATAAAGTTAATTAATTCCGTTAAAACCTGAGCTACCAGATTTCCTGGTCTGCTTGTCCCTTCCTTGGCCTTAATCCAAAACTGCTGAGGAAGATTCGTTGGTAAACTGCGAGTCGTTTTAATGATCCATTCATAACCCCTCATTTGCTACACAAAACTCAGGACTTCAGAAGTCTGTACAGATTTGGTTGCTCAAAGTCCATGACCCACCCAGAGAGATAGTATTTCCGTTTTTGTGTTTATCTCATAACTTTTGCGGAAGCCTCCGATCTCTTCTTAAACATGAGCTTCGTGGTTTGTGAGGATGTCACTGGTTGGTGGGGTCACAGATGAAATGTGGGATCCCTCCCAGCCTGAGGCTTCTTCACCTCCAACCCTTGACCCTCTCATACCACACTTGGCAGCAATCTTTCAGATCCTTAAAGACAGCCTTTTGGGGCTTAAAAAATGTTTATTATCTATCAAGCTTACATCCTTAACAGAAACAAAAAGATCCTAATCAGGGAGACATCGAGTCTCCTGTATTGCTTATTTTGTCACCTGGCTAAAATGGGGTAATTTCTTAATTTGGTTTTATTGACAGGATGAGTTATATATGTACACAGAGACTCAATTCTGGAAGCCTCTAACCCTAAGTGAGATGAAGAAAAGCAGCATGAAACCAGGGAGGGCAGCTTGAGGCTTGTCTCGGGGGCTTCAAGGACCAGGGGAAGTCACTGCATTCTGACCTTTTGCTTCCGTCTTTATTTCCTCCCTGGCCGTATTTAGTGCTGGTGTGAATTAGTTTCAAATGAAGCACATGGCCTTTGTTTTTTTTGTTTTTTAATTTTTTGTAAATGAGCCTCAGGAGCAGGCTTGATGGCTAAAAGACACCATAAAAGAAGAGTCCAAAGGGACGGGTGTGACGGTGACGGGGACAAGGCATGGGCATGTGCATGAGCACCTTTGCGCACACGCATGTGTGTGAATATCCGTGTCTGCAGGAGAGAAAAGACAGGCCGTGGGATGGCTCCATGAGCCACAAGGATTCTGGTTTTATAGTGCCAGCTGAAAGAGCCACTTCCTCCCGCACTGTCTCAGGGCGATAACCTGCAGAGCCTTGTAGCCAGAACCTTCTAGAGCTCCCGAGGCGTCCCTGGGGAAGCAGTGCTGGCCTGTGGAGTCAGCGGATTGGAATCCAGTTCGTGTCTCCCAAGCAGAGGTGCTCTTTATGTCCCTGCGGCCTCCCTTCCTTATCCATATTAATGAGAATGATAACACCCATTGCTGGGCACTTTTGACTGTTAATGAGATACGTGAATATATAGCACAAGTAGGTTGATTACTAAATGTTAGTGTCCCTCCTCTGCTCCACTACAGCGCTGCCACCCTGGAGATCTGAGAGGAGCTGAGGGGAGAGCCGTGGGGACAGCCAGCACAGCTGCCCCGCGGGGCCGGCACGGAGCGCTCACGGGGAAGGCTTGCGTGTGGCGCGGTTGTTTCACGCACACCCATTCAAGCCACCGGGGTTTCCTTATTTCCTTGCAGATCTGCTTGCGTGCTCCTCTGAGGCTCTGCCTGCTGTCCGTATTTGGAGGGGATGGATGAGACCGTGACTAGGGCCTGGTGGGCCTTGGGGAGGGGAGGATCCATCACCCCAACAGGAATATTTGGAGTGGCCGCCTTTTATTTTCAGTGTGAACAACTGAGAAATCAGAGAGCCCTAAAAAAGAAGTAAGTTTCAGGACAATGTTTCTGAAAGATAAAACAACAACAGCACAGTGGCCGGGTGGAAAATAATAGAAGGGACTTGAGACTGGAAATTCCGGTTTAAAGGTACACTTGGCTGGAATACAGTGTCCCTGCTCTGCAGTCTCTGGGTGTGGGGCCGCGGCTGCACCCACACCTAGGCCAAGCAGCAGCGGGGCATCCTGAGGTTCCAGCTGCCGGAAACTCAGCTGCGTGTTTCCCAGCCATCCCCGCACCTTGTGTAATCAGAGGTGAAGAGGTCCGGCCTCGCTGCAGCTGTGGCTCCTCTGCCCCATGAAGCCAGGAAGCACAGGTCTGTATTCTTTGCCTGTTTCTCCCTCCCCGGCCGAGCGTGCCACCATGCACATAGGGCTTCTGTTTTCCTAAGCCACAGCAAAGCACAAGCAATTGCCCACTGTAAACACACCTCTGCATATCAACACAGAGTGGGCTGCACTAGATTCATCAACTTTCTGCTTCTAGATAAATGAAGGAAGAAAAAAGACCCAGCAGCAATGGCCCCCTGAATGCTGTGAACGTGTTTCTAGACAGAGGTTTCTCAACCTCAGCACTCGGGGTATTTGGGCCAAATAATTCTTTGTTGTAAGGGGTTGTTCTGTGCGCTGTAAGGTATTTAGCAGCATCCCTGCCTCTGCCCACTAGATATCAGTAGCACCCTCCACTCTAGAAATGTCTCCAGACATTGCCAAATGCCCCCGGGGCGGCAAAATTGTCCCCACTTTAAAACCACTGCTATAAAGCACAGTAGCAACTTCTTATTTTGTGTGTTCCTTTACCTGTTTTATTGCTGAACTTGAAATAAATTTATTCATTTTTAGGTAATAAACTTTTAAAAATTTAACAGGGACACTCAGCCTCTCCCCGCTGGTAATTATACCCGTACGACACTGGTTTACAGACCTTCCTTTAAAATTCTACTGGGGAAGCTAAAACAACATGAAATGACTTTCTTAGAAGCTTTCCTGAAATTTAAATTACCCACCCTCATTAAACATTCCCTTTGTCAATAACTAGACTTGCCTACTCAAGTTTTTTTAAACATCAGTTTTGTCTGGCATGGTTTTTCCCTTTAGAAACCATGTTGGTTATGTGTGAATTGCCCATCCTTTTACAATCTCTGCTCAATGAGTTTATACAATGAGTCTCTGGTAGGAGACAGACGTGGGAGTGAAAATAGTTCTCCTTAACCACAGGAAGAGATTTTTTTACAATGCCTTTTAGCTGCAGATGCCCAGGGCACCTCACCCAGCAAGAAAGAGAGTTCACTGTCTGCAGTTGGAAAATGGCACTGTACTCACTCTAAAACCTTTCATAAACTTCTTGCGGAAGAGACAATCCAAATAATGGGCATTTCTTTAAAATATCCATATGCCTTGATATAGAAGAAGACCCTTCTTCTATAGTAGTTTAAGAGTAGTTTAAGAGAAACGCACTTAACTTGAATACCTTGTGATACAGAAATACTTGTTATACACGCATGTTCATTTTGGAGTGGGGTGAACTTCTGTTTATAGAATTTGGTGTGTTTTATTATGTAGTATTAAGCATTTTCATTGGTGATCAAAGAACATTGTACCTGTGCAGACATGGATTTAGACAAAACTGAAAAATTCCAGGTGGGCCGTGATAATAGCCTCCAAAGGATCTACGGAACTAAAGAGGCTCTGCCTTTTATTTAATAGAAATCTTAAAAACAAAAATCACTCACATTGCTGGAACTTCAATTGTAAAAAAAAAAAAAACCTATTGTATGGTCAGGCAGTTATTTTTATCATTTGGACATAATTTTTAACTAAAGAAACAAAACAATCAATAACACTATAAAAGCCACTTACTCTGAGCTTGAAACAACTGCTTTATGCCACAAAATTCCTGTTGCTACCTCCGTTAGTGACTGAGTAATTCAGTATGTCTTGAATGTCAACATATTTTTATTACTGAGCTAAAGTTGGCTTTGCTGGATGAAATGTCATTTAAAATGATCAATTGGCAGCTTGTTTTGGGTTATTTTCACATTTATGAAAGGGAAAAACTTGCAAGATACAAATGTTCTTGCAGCCCATAGGTAAAATCTGTTCTCTGGTAAGCCCTGCCCTTCATTTGCCATCCAAAGAGTAGATAACGTTCTAGAGCCCAGTTTGATGCCTCTGATAACCCTACATGGTACCCCAGTGCTGGTTAGTCCCTTGCATGCAGAAATGGTCTGCTCGTGTTGCATTGTTTTATGAGAAATAGCATGTACGGTGACAATAAGAGAAATGACGGAAACAATGCAGTAAAAACCCTTATGCAGACGCAGATGGGGAACCACCCACTTTAAGTTTCAACTCCACGGTGGGCTGCCGAATAGAGTGCCTTCCACCTAGAACTGCCAGGAGCTCACTCACCTTCCTGTGGGCAAAATGTCTTTACACCAAACTGCAAAGGACAACCAGGTAGTTCTTTATTGCTAGATTTTCTTAAGGTGAACGCACTAGAGGATCACATTCCCAATCCAGGGGAACCCAACGGCGTCGTCAGCCTATGTGCCGTGAAGATGACTGAAACCCTGCAGGGAGACAAGGGAGGGGTCATACACAAACCACCTTTGTTCCTCCTCATTTACTGGCATTTTCTGTGACAGTATTTGGTTTTGTCAGATGTTTTGCAGTTGGAAGGGACTGTGGAAAATTTAAATTTATCTGCCATTTGATAGTAGGACATTAAACCACAGCTCGGTTCTTGTCTTAGTCTGTTGGGGCTGCTATGACAAACCACCCCAGACTGGGAGCTTATAAACAGTGGACATTGATTTCTCAGTTCTGGAGGCTAGGACATCCACGGTCAAGGCACTGGCAGATTTGGCATCTGCTGAGGGCCCAATTCCTGGCTCGTAGCACCATCTTGTGAGGACAGAGCCCTCATGACCTAATCACCTCCCAGAGGCCTCACCTCCTAATGCTATCACCTTGAAGGTTAGGATTTCAACACGTGATTTGGGGAGGACACGAACACTCAGACCCTAGCAGTTCTCTGTGTCCGTTTGTAGTGAGAGTGATGAGACGGGGTGACTTCGAGGGGTAGAGACACTTTGCCAACTCTACTCCTCTGCCCAGAAACCAGAGCCACCCTCTTCCAAGTGCCTTAAGAATGAGCTAGATTATTCTGTCTGCATAGTATGACTCCCCATTATTTCCCCCACCTCAGCCCACCCTCTGGCAATAAAGGACTCGCCCTTGGGAAGGGGGTGTCATGGAAGTGGCTGGCCAGCTTCTGCTGTTAGGATGGGGTTCAAACTCTAGCGTGATGGTGTCACTATTTCAAGGAGGACACCACCTGTCCTTTCCTAAAACACAGCAAATTACACATCACATTAATTTTTGGACACACATAACACAGAAGAAAAGGATTCTGAGATACAGGGTCATTGTAAGTTTAATGGTAGTTCCTTGAAGGATTAAGCTTCTGGGAAATGCCACGTTTATGCCTGTGCATTCTGCTGCTCAGAGAGAAAGCGAGGTTCACAAAGGTGAACTCACTAAGCAGAGCTGACCTTTGCCCTGGGAAGTCCTAAGATTTTACAGATATGTGCCCGTTAACTGGTTTCTCTGAGAATAGAAATCACATACGGCATAGCACAGACTCCAGAGTCATGCAGAGCCTGGAATCCTCCGTGTGCCACTCACAGGCCGTGCCTTTCAGTCAATAAGTCACCAAACCCTCTCAGCCCCAGCTTCCTGGTCCATAAAATAGGAATAGCAACAGCACCTGCCGCGTAAGGTGGCACGAGAGTCGGATGTAACCTCGCTTGTAGAAGGCGCGGCGCCTGCAAATAGCACCCTCTAAATATTGTTGTTATTTTTGTTACTTTCTCTTCACTCACATTATCACTGATACAATAATCCTGTAAAGTAAGTGTCGTTATCCTGTTTCCTAAGCGAGGAAGCAGGAGCTCAGGAAGATTCAGAAATTGCCCAGGGTGGCCTCACTGAATTTCCCTTGTAAACATGCCCCAGAGAAGGGCGTATTTCTTTCTCTGGGACGGGGACGTGTGGGCACTGAGATATCCCAAGTCTCACTTGGACATTTGCTCCAGGTGTGCCAGGCCCAGGGCTCACTTCCCAGAGACCTCAGGCAAGTTATTTCACCCTCCCTCAGGATCAGAAATAGTCCACGTAGGGTGCCGAGCGAGTGCGTGGCATTCAGTAACTGACCTGCTGCCAGCATTCTAGTGCCTTTAAAAAGTAGGCATTTCCAGAATCCTGCAGTGACACCTGGAAGGTGGTGCCCCCTATTCTCACCTGGAGGCCAGTCCAGCATCGACTGAGCCTAGAAGGCACATTTCATCCCCAGCTACCTGTAAAGGACAAACCACATACCTTTACAGCACAGATCCCGAAAGCAGTAGGACACAGGGGAGGAGTGCGTCACGGCTTCTGTTAATTACCCAGCCCCTCCCAAAAGCCCAGGCCTCTCGCCATGCCTGGGCTGCACTCGGTCACTTAATAAATACTCGTCACCTGACCCAATCATCAAACATCAGTTCTGCAAGTGGAGAAAACGATTTTTTGCACTGGGTTCCTTTCTACCATGATTCCATTCTAATAAAATGATTGTAAAGGCCTCCAAAGTATGCTATAATGAAAATATCTGTATTTCTTTTTAAAACCATCCTAGCCACAGTTCCCACAGTCCGAGTCACCAAGCCACACAGTTTTTCTTTTCCCACAGTATTTCACTCATCGCTCATCTTCTTTGCCACGTTTTAGCCTACTCCGGTCGTCTCATTTTTATCTGTTAGGTGTCTCCCACCAACTCCCAAATAATCGGTTAGCCCCACCGGTTTTTACCACACTGCTCCGTTTGCAGCATCGGCGTCCTCTGTTTACCCGTCCAGCCTGTTTGCAGCCCACTCGCAGAGCCGTTTTGTTCCCAGGTACAGCTCGCTCCGTCTTTCACGTGGCCTCCGCTCAAGTTCAGGTTTCGGTCACGACCGTGGACTTCGGGGTCACTGAGTCCTCAATGGGGGAAGGAGGCCATTGGCCTGGCTCAGGCCTCCACGGGGCAGAGGTCACACTTCTCCAGCACTCCCTCACTCCCGCTCTCCGGACCTCAGTTTCCTCTCTGTAAAATGAGGAAGTCAGACAGTCAGTCCACACTAGGCAAACGCGGCCACTACATTCCTTCCCGATTCTTGTTGTCAGGGCCTCGACGAGAAGCATTTTCAACAGTGTTTTCTTGCCCTTTTCCTCTATAGACTGTAGACTGCTTTGGGATTACGTCTATCAGTTGCTCTCTGACAGCCGGTACGAAAACTTCATCCGATGGGAGGACAAAGAATCCAAAATATTCCGGATAGTGGATCCCAACGGACTGGCTCGACTGTGGGGAAACCATAAGGTAAAAGGTCACCAGATATTTGCTCTATGAACTAGTGCCAAATAAAGTCCTCATCCCTGGATTAGAGGATAATTGTCTCTCTTCTCCTTCCCAAGTCTGCCCGTAATTATTTAGTTTCTTCCTCACTGGGCAAACAATTAGACAGTTGCAAAGGAAAGGAAATAATTAAAGACGTCTCTTTCCATTAGTTCCTCATGCCAGGTGCCCATTAACTTGGCGTACCCCAGTTAGATAGGGCTGTGTTGTGAGAACCCCCATCTCCACCCCCCTTGACCTAGCCCTGCCACCCCGCTATCATTGGGAATGGGTAAAAGGGAAGTACTGCAAGACTCTGTGACTCACAAGGGACATTTGGGAAGTGGCACTGCTTTTCCGCTCAGTTAGAAACTGAGTTCACAAAATCCCATTTCTACACAGCAAATACTTACATCCTGACTGTAAGGTATCCCCTTTATAAGCAAACAGTGCAAGGAGTGTGATTGCCCCACAGTTTTCCAAACAGGGAGGAGGGAATAGAATTTAAAACATAAAGTCTTTTCTGGTAAGGGAGACTGCTCAAGGGTGCAGATGTAAAACAGTGGGTGACCCTGATCCAGGCCAGCCAACAGGTGGATCTGGGGCAAAGCCTGGAGACACCGCAGGGGCACAAGCCCAGATCCGCTGAGTGAGATGGCAGGGAGGCCCGGCCACGCTCTGCCCAGGCCTGAGCCTTCTAAGAAGGCAGCAGATAATTCCAGTTGTGGCCAAATATGGCATAGAGACCCCACCGACAGACACTTCAACGTGTGAGTCACTGAGAAAAATCCCTGTGCTACTCCCACATTGTGCCATATCCTCAGGGCTCCAAACCACTGTATTCTTGCTTCCACAATAGGAATTTAAACAAAACAAATTCTTCCTTAAAATGACAGACCAGAAACACAAATTTGAGAAAGGTCATTGCAACAAAAAAAGAGAAATTCTGTATGGGTCAGAAGGTGAAGGATGACCCAGAGATAGGGGGAACCTGCAGGAAATTCCTCAGGCATAGCAGAGAGCTGTCTTGGGAAAAGGAAATGAGAGGTTGCTGTGGGACACGCTTTATTAGCTGGGGCTCCAGCACTTCTGACAAAGGGTGATTCACCTTAGGAGTAAATAAACCTTGGCGACAATGAAGGTAAAAGCTAAGGGGTGGGGACGAATGTGCTTGGAAGGCAGCAGATTAGCAGGTAGCATTCCCAAACTGGCAGTGCCCCAGGGAGCAGCCAAAGAGCTTTTATTTTAATAGCTCCCCCTATGCCTTTTCTAAGGTTCATTTCATTGTGTCTGTGTGCTTTTTTTCTCTCTTCCTCCTTTGAACAAACAGAACAGAACAAACATGACCTATGAGAAAATGTCCAGAGCCCTGCGCCACTACTACAAACTAAACATTATCAGGAAGGAGCCAGGACAAAGGCTTTTGTTCAGGTAGCACTTCCTTTTTCTCCTTTCCTTCTTTTGGGAGAATATTGTTTTCTTTAAATAAGGGGGAGAAGGGGGATGTTAAGATCTCTACCTGCCTGTCTGATACTCAAAGCCGTCATTGCTACAAATTGGATACCAGGTGCCGGTTTGTTACGATTTAAGAAAAAAGAAAAAAAAAATTTTTTTTACTTATGTCTGTCCTATCATAAAGCCAATGCTAAACAAACACAATCTGACTCACCTTTAAAATAATGCAGTGACCAAATAGTATTATCTGGCATTAAAGTCAATCAAAGATCAATCAAAGGAACGCCGTCAATGGCAAAGCAAGGAATTAAACCTGGACTTCCAGGCTACCCACCCTGCAAGCTGCTTTCTGAACCAGTGGAGTGACCCAGAGTGAGTCATGAAATACATGTAATGGGTTTGTGCAACTTTTTTTTAAATGAAATAAGAATTGGATAGGATACAGTTGGAAATATCAGACTGCGTCACATGAAGTAAGAGTGACTGTTGATTCATGAAAATTTTGTTGCAGGGGTATGTGTGAGAGAGAGAGAGAGACAGAGAGAGAGATGAGCCATGGTGTCAAATGTATTTCTTATCATAGTCAGAAAAGTCTGAAAGCTGCAGCACTAGAATTCCTCTTTCCAGAATTCCTCACAGCTAATGAGTTCCAACCACTTAACCTACCACATAGATTGTGATTCCGAGTACAATGCAAGAGAGGAGACACAAGTAAAAGAGGAAGAAGAAGGTGTCTAAAGGACCCAGCAGGAGAGGTAGAAGTAGACCTCTGACACTAGTAGTAATTGACGTGTTGGGACCCAATGCAGGTTGGGAAACGGTGAGATTAACAAACACGACGTTAGGTTGTAGGTTTTGGCAGGTGCGACAGAAAACAGCAACAGATAGGGATAGAGATGTAGGTTTTGAATTATCTATATACAGGTAGAAAATGACATTACATAGCAGATGAGCTCACTGGGATGATAAGTATTTATTGGAAAGAGTAGAGAATGTAGCATTTATCATTGGGAAGGAGAGGTAACTTAAGAGTAGTAACAATAATTGATATCTTCTAAAGAGCAGAAAAGGCTATTCAAGAGATGGGAATAGAATGGAATGAATAAAAAAGAAGCCTCCCTAGGGATTCTCCCTAACTCTTTCTATGAGGCCAATATCACCCTGATACCAAAACCAAACAAGGACACAACAAAAAAAGAAAACTACAGACCAATATCCCTGACATACATAGACCCAAAAATCCTCAACAAAATACTAGCAAACTGAATCCAACAGCACGTCCAAAAGATAATACACCATGATCAAGTGGGTTTTATACCAGGGATGCAAGGATGGTTCAACATCTGCAAATCAATAAATGTGATACATCATATAAACCAAATTAAGGACAAAAGCCATATGATCACACCTCAATAGATGAAGAAAACACATCTGGTAAAATGTGGCCTCCCTTCATAATAAAAATCCTCAACAAACTAGATATAAAAGGAATATACCTCAAAATAATAAAGACCATATATGACAAACCCACAGCCAATATCACACTTAACAGGGAAAAGTTGAAAACATTCCTTCTAAGAAATGGAACAAGACAGGGATGCCCACTTTCACCACTCTTATTCAACATTGTACTGGAAGTCCTCACCAAGCAGTCAAGCAAGAGGAAAAAAAAAGGCATCCAATTTGGAAAAGAAGAAGCCAAATTATTCCTGTTCACCAATGTTGTGCTTTGATCTTATATCTAGAAAACTCTAAAGACTCCACCAAAAATACTCTTAGATTTGATAAGTGAATTCTGCAGTTTCAGAAATCAGTAGTGTTCTTATACACCAATATGACCTAGGTGAGAACTAAATCAAGAGGGCAATCCCATTTATAATAGCTACAGGAGAAAAAAACAAAACCTCGGAATATATTTAACCAAGGAGGGAAAGATCTCTACAAGGAAAACCACAAAACACTGATGAAAGCAATTGTAGATGACGAATGGAAAACATCCCATGTTCATGGATTGGAAGAATTAATATTGTTAAAATGACCATACTGCCCAAAGCAATCTACAGGTTTAGTGCAATCCCTATCAAAATAACCAATGTCATTTTTCATGGAATTAGAAAAATCAGTTCTAAAGTTTGTATGGAGCTAAAAAGAGCCCAAATAGCCAAAGCAATCCTAATCAAAAAGAATAAAGCTGGAGGCATCACATTACCTAACTTCAAATTATACTACAAGGCTATAGTAACCAAAACAGCATGGTACACATAGATCAATGGAAAAGAATAGAGAACCCAGAAATAAAGCAACATACTTATAGCCAACTGATCGTTGACAAGGACATACACTGGGGAAATGACACTGTTCACTAAATGGTGCTGGGAAAATTGGATTGCCATATACAGAAGAATGAAACTAGACCCCTAACTCTCACCATACACAAGAATCAACTCAAGATGGATTGAAGGCTTAAATGTAAGACCTGGAACTGTAAAAATCCTAGAAGAAAACCTGGGGAAAACTCTTCTGAATATTGGTCTAGGCAAAGAATTCCTGACTAAGACCTCAAAAGCACAGGCAACAAAAACAAAAATAGACAAATGGGACTTAATTAAACTAAATGGCTTCTGCACAACAAAAGGAATAATAGAGTGAACAGACAACCTGCAGAATGGGAGAAAATATTTGCAAACTATACATCTGACAGGGGACTAAAATCCAGAGTTTACAATGAACTCAAACAACAAGAAAAAGATAAATAATCCATTTTAAAAAGTGGGCTAAGGACATGAATACACATTTTTCAAAAGAAGACACACACATGGCCAAAAAGCATATAAAAAAATATTTGGCATCACTAATCATCAGAGAAATGCAAATTAAAACCACAATGACGTATCATCTTACACCAATCAGAATGGCTATTATGAGAAAGAAAAATAATAGATGTTGATGAGGATGCGAAGAAAAGAGAACTCTTATATACTGTTTTTGAGAACATAAATTAGTACAAGGTCTACGGAAAATAGTATGGAGATTTCTCAAAGATCTAAAAATAGAACTACCATCAGATCCAACATCCCACTACTGGGTATCTACCCAAAGGGGAAAAAAATCATTATATCGAAAAGATACCTGCCCTCATGTTTATTGCAGCACTGTTCACAAATAGCAAAGATATGGAATCAACCTGTCTATCAATGGAAGATTGGATAAAGAAAATGTGGTGTATATATACTGTGGAAAACTATTCAGCCATAAAAAGAATGAAATCGTGTCTTTTGCAGCAACATGGATGGAACTGGAGGCCATTATCTTAAGTGAAGCAAATCAGACACAGAAAGACAAATACCACATGTTCTCCCTTATAAGTGGGAGCTAAATAATGTGAACACATGGAAGCAGAGTGTGGAATGAGGGACAGTGGAGACTTGGAGGTGTGGGGTGGCGGGGGGATGATGGGACGTTTGGTGGCTACAATGTGCATTGCTTCAGTGATAGATGCAGCGAAGGTTGACTTCCCCACAATGCACTATTATCAATGTAGCAAAATTGTACTTGTACCCCATGAATGTATACCCCTAAAAAAGAACTGTTTCTGGCTCTGCTGATCCCTTCTCTTCATCCTTCTCCCTAAACTTAGTCCTTGGTTCCCTGCTATTTCCACTCTACATTTTTTTCCTGGATAAACTGATCCCATTACACAATTCATTTATCACATCGATGGTTAAACTTTTAAATCTTTATATGCAGCATTGAAATCTCCCTGAAATTCCAAATTTGAATTTCCAAGAGCTTGAAGGATGTGTCCACTTAAATATCAGTATATTAGTATTAGTATTTAGTATTAGTATTTCAGACATGACACCTTCAAGACAGACCCTCTTCTCATCTTACAAATTCCACCCAGAATTCTTGTTACTCATCTGGGACATCACTGCTGTTTCAAGCAACCAACCTTGAAACTAGAGTTAACTCTTTCTATATCTAAGTCAGTCATTGTGCTGGACTGTCTATTCAGTACCCTTCCCGCTCCATTCTGTGTTGCAGGGGCCAGAAACCTGGGAACTACATTTCCTAGAATTTATTGCCAGAAGGTCTCAGGTTGAAGTTTACCAATGACAAGCACTTTCATGAAATTTGGAAGATGAGAGAAAGGCAAAAGTGTTACTATCACTTCCCTGGCAATGGAAGCTGATGTCCAGATTTCATGATTTACATCAGGATTATTGCAACAATCTCTTTGTACCTCTGGTCCACTCCCCTGCCTCCCAAATTCAAAATACTGCCGGCTTCCCTACAACACTAATATGATTCCCTGTGCCAGAATCTATATCCCTTTAACTTTTGCTTTTCTAATATACCTTCAAGGCCCACGTCAAGTCTACTGCCCTGTAAGAGGCCTTCCTCACCTGCTCCAACACACATAGATATCTTCTTCCATCATCTCATGGGTTCCTTTGGCCCTTAACCACACCATGATTTGCATTTTTAATACAGGTTGAGTATCTCTTATCCAAAATGCTTGGGACCAGAAGTGTTTCAGATTTTCAGATACAGGGTAGTATGTGTAAAGCCCTTTCCCCACAACTAGATTGTAAGCTCCTAGAAGGAAGAGGATTACACTTTATATAATTCTGTTTTCTACCTTATGGAGACTTTTAATATATGTTTCATCACAAGTCTGGTGTGGAATATCAGAAGGTTAATATGCAAAAGTAGTCAAGAGAAGAAAGGAATAGTTTGGAGGGTCAAATACAGCACGACTGTGGAGTTGGCCTAGAGGGGATCATTTGTGCCTTTAGACATGAAGGGAGAAATTTTAGCTAGAGGATTCTAGAAGTAGACAGACTGTAGACGCTGCAGATTATGCTACTTGAGAGGTTCAGCAATAATTGGTGGAGAGGACAAGCAGTAGTAGTTCTAGGTAAAGATGATGGAAGACCCCATGGGCAGGCCAGAGAGTGTATCCTTGACTTACTAAATGGTCATCATAGGCTTTTGAACATGGAGGGATGAGAGGAAATAGAGTTTATTTGATGCAGGGAAGAGTATACGGTAAGGGAAAGCTGTGCGTGCACAGAGCGGGGCTGGGCAAAGGGCACTCCCATGGTATGGGCAGAACGTCTTGCAACCAGGCTGCCTTCCTGAACCCTGTAAATTGTGGCCAAAACATGTCACTGATGTCACTTCCAAGTAAACCCATTGAACAAGAAGATAAGGCTTGCTGTGTGCCCTGGCTACAAAGGAAGATGGACTAAAGGGGATCCATTGCTAGCATTTTGGGTGGCTCAGTGATAATACTGAAAAACATTCTTTTTCTTTTTGCCTTTCTGGTTTTCCAAAAGCTCCACTAACTTGTCCTATTATCGAAATTTTCCACTTAACATTTAATTGTATCCTTTGAGTTAAATTCAAGTGTTGAATACCATTCCCTGGGCTCGCTCGTAGTCTGGAATGGAAATGGATGCATGGCTCTCGTGGGTCTTTGTAAGATCTAACTCTCTAAAAATAAGAAACCCAGGTAAGTAATTTAGGCCAGGGTTTCCTCAAATGGTCACGCAGTAATGCACCCCACAGCCCCAAAGGGCACTGTCTACCTCATAGTCATCCTAGACTTCTTTTATAGTCATTTTGCCACTTTTAGGCAGTCAGAGGCAAGGGTGCCTTTTCCTAATTTGCACTAAGTTAGCATGCATGTCTGGGTTCAGTAGCGCTCCAGCTATATAAGATGATGAGGCCTTTCTTTCCATATACTCTAGGTTAGAGTTCAGGGTGAAGAAAACTTTAGGAAAAAGTAATCTCTTGACTCCTCCATTCCTTCTCCCAAAGGTTTATGAAAACCCCAGATGAAATCATGAGTGGCCGAACAGACCGTCTGGAGCACCTTGAGTCCCAGGAGCTGGATGAACAAATGTACCAAGAAGACGAATGCTGAAGGAACTGGCATTCCACGTCAGCGGGCGGCGGCCCCGGGGACCCCTGCCCACCAGGACTGCTGGAGGCGTGACGGGGCAGGCGGGCTGAGGAGAGTTGAAAAGGAAGAGAGCCCGAAATGGCAGGGACACTTCTCTTGCAGACCAAGAGGGACCCCAGAGCACCTTAGACAAACCACCCAGCAAAGGCGGGGCTGGATTCTGGCGGAGGGCAGGAGCCTGGGACTCGCATGTCACTTTCCCTTCTCGTTTGCAATCTCTCCATCTGTAACTCCTCACCCTCACCCTTCCACCGTTGTTAGTTTCATGGTGTTTTTGTTTTTTTTTAAGAATACGCAGTTTGACTTTTCATCATGCATAGAGGGGAAGACATCTGATGTTTTCCTATGGAAATATATATCTATTATATATATATATATATATATTTTTTTTTTTTTTTTGCAAATTTCACAAAGTACAGCAAGCCCAGCTGGTCAGGAAAGAGAATATTTGCAGAAGGTTCAGGTTCCTCTTTTTCCTGCCACATGGATCAGGTTTGTTCCTGTTACTGTTGGGTGTTGGCTGGGGAAAAAAAAAAAAAAAGATGCTTTTTAAAAAGACCAAGTGAAAAGGAAAGCTCTCTTTTCTTCCCTTGCTCCCCTCTGTCCTCCCTCCGTGCCCGCTGTCGGGCTCGGGACACCTGTCAGCAGAGTTCAGCCTCTTGGAGAGTGTCAGGGATTGCTGGCACCTGAACAGAGTCGGTGACCCGGGTGTTTGTGGCCAGCGGCACAAAATGAAACCCGCATCCCAGCATTTGGTCACCCGTCTGAGGGAGGCCAGCAACATCCCGAATGCTGCCGTACTCCAGAGGGTGTGCGAAGCCAGCGGCCGTCCCCAAAACGGCCGTGAGAACCGCGCAGCTGAGGGCGAGATAAGGACGGAAGGCTGTCCGAGTTCTTTGGAGGCCCCAGCAGCCTGGGATTGGCTTGCGAGCTGCAAAGTGGAAAATACGAAAAGACCACACAGGCCTGGCAGCCCAGAAACTGGGCAAAACTACACTGCGGTGGGGGATTTGTTTTTCCGAAGCAAGTTATCGAGGCTAGTGAGAAAACTCCTCTCTGCTCCATTCCGAAGGCCGTCTGTGGTCAGCTTCATGCCCTCGGCTGAGGTTTTTTTTTTTTTTTTGCAATCCCAGCCTTTTTAAAGACTTCCTGGTCCCACTGGACACAGAGCATTTGAGAGGGAGGATCCCACAATGCAGTCTTAGTTGCAAGCGGTGTGTGCCCAGCCGGGGCCGACAGGAAATTCCTCAGATGCGTTATTTTTTTCCTTCCTCCGTAGCGATGTTTCAGAAAGGACCCATTTCTGGCTCTTTTTCACCTCAAAATAAGGTCGATAGTATCTTGTAAAAGGAGGGTAGTGCCATTCCTTAGTACTTTTGATGATAACAGATATTTTTAGAAGGCTGTTTTAGATTTTTTTTTTTTTTTCCTTTTCTAGCCAGCTAAATTGACTCTTCCAATATAGGTTCAGAAATCCAATATTCGGAGTACAGTCTTTTGTAATCCAGAAGATTAGACCTGCCTTACAAAGCACCCCCTCCTCATCCCCTCTCCTCCCCCCAGTTTCCTCCGTCAGTTGGGGGAGCATCTCAGAGCTCCTCAGGGGTACGCCTGTGTCGCCAGCAGCAATTTCCAGGTCAAGCTGCCAGACACCCCCGGGCTTCTCCTCAGGCCTTTTCTGATTCAGGCACTTAGAGGTTGGGGACGCACAGGCAAGAGGAATTCTCCCTGGGCCCTGCTGACGAGGACACCAGCCCAGGGGACAAGTAGATGGACCATGGTTCAGGGACACTGGAACTGAGCTGACTGACCAGGGCTCTCCAGCCTGGCTCTGTCCCTCCCTCTCCCCAGGGCACAGGTGGACACACGGGGGTGGCCAGACCACCCCTCCTGTCCCATGCTTCCCCTATTCTACTTTGCAGGAGGTCAGGGACCTTCTGTAGATCTCGTTGTGAAGGGTTTGGTCTCAGGCTTCTTGAAGGGTGACAAGATTGGGCTGGATCCCAGCCTGCCGCAGACTATCTTTCCAGAGTGTTCAGCAGGAGACGGTGATACATTTTCTAGCCTCTAAGATCACTGATACTGTGTTTCAAATGGAGAGATTAAGCCAGATACCTGGTGTGTTCTGAAAGCTGTTGAGTTTAAGAACTGGAGAGAAAGGGTGGATTTCTACTACAGCCCTGTGTAGGAATATGAAATCAGAGACCAGGGCATGATGTTGCTAAGATGAGGACATCTCCTTCTGGCCACTTTACCCAAATATAAGAACTCAGTTTCCTACTGTCCAAAGAGTCTTACAGTCGAGTTATGGAGAGAAATTCTCTTTGGCCCCAAGGATTTCTGTATTTAAAGCAATATCCAGTGAGACTATGTAAGATTTAGTATGACACCTTCAACTACTTGAAGAAGAAATAGAAGGTGCTAATTCCAATATAGTCTTTATTTTCCAGTCACAGGTTGAGCATCCCTAATCAAAAAATCCAAACAATTCAAAATCTAAAATGCTCCAAAATCTAAAACTTTTTGAGCGCCAATGTGATACCATAAGTGGAAAATTCCACACCTTTGCTTTCTGATGGTTCAGTGTATACAAATGTTGTTTCATACACAAAAGCATTTAAAGTATTGTATAAAATTACCTTCAGGCTATATATGTATAAGGTGTATATGAAACAAATGAATTTTGTATTTAGATTTGGGTCCCATCCCCAAGATATCTCATTATGTATATGCAAATATTCAAAAATCCAAAACACTTCTGATCCCAAGCACTTCAGATAAGGGATACTCAATCTGTATTACCAATAATGATTTTTTCTGTTGATTCCTTTAATTGCAAAATTCCTCCTCATTTGTTCTTTGAGAGAAGACCTGAGCAATGCTGACACTGGGGATCTAATATTTACACACTGTAGACCCTAAAGATTTCAGATTCAATTTAGCAAACTTTGATAAAGCACCTGCTAGACACTGTGAGAGATCCAGAGATCAATCAGGCATAATCCCTGCCCTCAGAGGGTTTATATTCCACCTGCAGAAGCCATCTAGCATGAATGAAATTTCTTGGTTCAACACTAAGTACTAGAGGTGATGAAAATTTCACCAGGGACCAAACTAAAAGCTCATCTGTCATCTGAATAGTTGGTCTTTCCCTGTTGCCATCATAGGAATTCTTGACTGACAAAATCTGAAGTCAGGAGAGGAAAATGCGGAAGAGCCCTGCTGTGTGGGGGATGGGCACTCATATCTTGAACCTCTCTTCCCTCCATTTGAGTTAGCCAGGCTGTCTTTTCTCCATCAAAAGAAAGCAGCAGTAACTGGCTATGTTGAAGGTAGCATTGCCTCTAAGATCTTCTTGACCCAGGGCAACTTGGTCTTTGCCTAAGGCAGCATCACCAATGTTCCAGGTCCTTTGGGGAGTCCCCGTAGGAAAAAAAGAATAATAGACCAGTGGATTTTTTCCTTTCAACAGTATGTTTGGAACCCTCTGATCCAGTGTCTTCTGACACTGATGCCTTGTCTAAATGAGAATGTCGCTTTAGCTGGAATTTAAACGACGATGACAGAATTTACTGACTTGACTAAGTAACCACCCTTTCTACCTTTACTGCCTGGGCTCCAAGTACAAATAACATTTTTGAAACATTAACTCCCTTGTGCAGAAGGGAAACCTGAGTATCAGGGAGGTAATGTGACTTGTCCTAGGAGCAGACAGCATGCCAGGAACAGAGTTAGGATTGGGATCCAGCCCGGCCGTACCCTGGTTGACCCCTTCCCACCCAGGAAACTGAAGATAAAAGGTTTGGGAAAACACACCAAGAACAAAGGGCAGTTTTCTTTGCCCGAGCATTCGGTGCTAGTCAGAAGCTGTTCGCTCAGTCAACCTGCTCCTCTTCTGGGCAGAAACTTGGAATAAAGGGAGTGATACAAGGAAGTCGGGGGGCAGGAGGGGGGGACCTGATAATCTCTGCCTGTCTAGAAACCACAGAAGACTAACCTGATACTCTTTTGGCCCCGTCTGCATCAACACTAAACAACTGCAAATTCCCTGAATCTTTCACACATGCCAAGTGAACATTCTTGAAGATTTCTCCTTGTGACTGCAACCACCTGCAAACCAGAACCAATCTAGAATTTTTTTCCTTTTTTTTTTTTTTTTTTGTTTAGTTTCTAATCTCTTGTTGTTTATGAGGTGTGGGGTTTATAAGGGACTGAATCAAATGAATGTAACAAAAAAAAGAAAAAAAAACAAACAAAAAAAAGCCTTTTCTCAGGGCCAGTGAGTTGCAAATAATTTTTAAAGAAAAGCCTATAATTACATCATCTCAATAAATTTTTTATAAAAAAAAATGAAGTCCCAAGTCTCTGTTTTTAATAACATGAAATGGAGTCAGACAGGCAAGGTGCTCCGATGAGGTAAATCCTGTCTCCACTCAATTATGGCATAAAGAGCAGTCATGGTTTTCCCCTGGCAGGAAGTCTCCATGACAGAGCAGTCTGCAGGCGATCTTCAGATAAGTAGCACCAGAAAGGTCAGAGCAAGCCGTTCAGATCAGAGCAGCTGCCACGGGTGGAAAAATTGCCAACAGAACCCCAGAGATGTGTGGGTCCTATGCTGTGCCAAAGACTCGCTCACTAAGGACTTAGTGATGCCAGGTCCTCGCACAGAATTGCCCCTTAAATCTGCTGAGATCGTGGGTCTGAGCCTACAAGGTGATGAGGGCATGAAGGCTGGGATAGATCTTATGACTAAACACAGGACTAAAATGTTCTAGAAGGTCATCACACACACAGCCCAGAGCCAGCCGACATGCTCAGAATGTCTCAGCCACCCTGTTCAGTGCAGCCGCCTGCCAACCAGTGGGCACCTAGGATTTCGAGCTCAAACATCCTGCAGTCAACCAGCACTATCTATCTGCCATCAGCAGTGGGCGGAAACAAGAATGGAAGATGAAGCAAATTCCATTGCTAGGTAGCATCTCGGATGTAGGTGTGGAAAGCAGAAATTTGAAATCGGTGGTCTCAGAAAGTATCCTTGGATTATTTCTGTATTTAGGTTGCCCCAGGTACTCTGCATCTACCGACAGTGGATAGCTGAAATTTGGCCCTATATTCCATATCATTAAAGCATGGTATCAAATAAGGGTCCAGATATTTCCTGTGGTGCTAAAAACGTGACACTATTATTTCTACAATACAGTGCAGCATTAGCATCACCTGAGAATGGCTAGAAATGCAAATGATGAGTTTCCACCCCATAAACTGAATCAGAAGCATGGGGGGGGGGCGGGGCAGGGGGGTGCTGGCGATGTGTCTTAATAAGCATTCCTGATCATTCTGATTCACCCAGAAGTTTGAGAGCCACTGCTATCAATTTGTTCATCTTGGTATGAAACAGAGTGTGCAGCCTTCTAAACAATAAGTACTCAGAATAATTGACCACTGATTTGTAATAAAACTACATTTTCCTAATAGTAGATAACACTGTGGAATGAGGCTACATGGACACAAGAATCACCTACCAAAGTCATCATCTTGTTTCCTCTAAGCTTTTTAAGCAGTTTGCTATAAAGATGGGCTGTTTTAAAGGGTAACTCCAACAGTTGACCTGCCCTTGCCAATTAGAACACTGCAATTTATCCACTTATGCCCACTTATCTGCCTAACCAGCCTGATCTAAAAAGAAAAATAAAAGGATCATTCTCATCTGCTGACTGACCTTGGCTATCTGTCCCTGGAATTATGAAGCAGTGCCTGGGTGACCACTTAGCCAGGGTATTTGCAGAGGACTCCAGAACCACTGCACTAGACCAGAGCTTCTCAGCCCTGAAAGTGCT
Organism: Varecia variegata; assembly: GCA_028533085.1. Classification (NCBI taxonomy): domain Eukaryota; kingdom Metazoa; phylum Chordata; class Mammalia; order Primates; family Lemuridae; genus Varecia; species Varecia variegata. Next base: position 76,196,615 of record CM052440.1, on the reverse strand, counting down.
TGCGGATCACCAGTGGATCTTGGTAAAAGGCAGATTTTGCTTCAGTAACAACATCTTGGGAAATATGGGCAGATTTGCTCTTCTACACTACACTCTGGGTGGGGCTTGAGATTCTGCATTTCCAGCAGGCTCTGGTGATGCTGGTGCTGCGGTCCTCAGGCCACACTTGAAGTAGCAAGAGCCCAGTGATCTCCATTCAAGCTCGGAGGTGCTGACCCTAATGCAAACGGAGCGAGCCTCTGCGCTCTATTCCTTTGCCAATTCCTCCCTAGAAAAGTCCCTGCAGGCCAATCCTGCTCTGCAAGTTTGCTTGTTCTTTTTTCAGGCAATGATGAGAGGAAACAACACGATCAAAAGCCTCTTCACCACGCGAAGGAACAGCTAAGCATGTGCTGGACCCTCATGACCTCATGGTCACCATCCTTATGGGATGGGAATGAATGTGAATTCCCGGCATCACTGCCTCTCTCTCGGCCTCTGGAAAGACCAATCTTGATTGCCGTGATCAGATAGAAAGCCGGCAATGCCATTCTTGATGTTCCAAAAGGCAAGAGGATAAACGAGATCTTCCATCCAAACTGTTCGAGATATTGACATTAAAAGCAGACAATCTTGGGTCAGCGTCCACACTGGCAGTACATACAGATTCACTCCCTGCTAGAGTGAAGCGATGGATCTCTGCTAGTAAAAACCACTGAGGAAATTCTGCCTAATTTCTTCTAAAGCAATAGAATATTGCCTCTCCCCAAACCCTCTTAGCAATGGCCTCTTGCAGTCCTCTGAGGATCTCTGTGCCTTTCCCCTCAACTGAAATTTTGGTCATGGGATCTCATGTTGGGCCATCCACTGAGTTGACTTTTGCTTCCTCTGTTGCCGGAGCTAGAGCCGAGCATTCCCTCCTCGGTGCCCTGGCTACAAGCGCTTCTGTAAAAGCAACTAAATGCCTCCTGCAATGTCCTCCTCATGTGCCTCTGTTCCCTGCTAGAGCTCTCTGAAGGCAGAGACAGTGTTTTATGCACTTTTACTACCAGCCTCTCGCATGGTGCCTGGCACATAGTATATTTTTAGAAGTATGTTTCTTGGTTTTGTTTTTTTTTTAATGAGGGAGTGATGTCAGAGAAACTCTTTATGACCTTGAGCTAGGCAAAGATTTCTTAGCTATGACACTGAAACCATGATTCATAAAAGAAAAAAATTGGCAAATTGGACTTCATCAAAATTAAAACTTGCTCTTCAAAAGACAGCATTAAGAAAATGAAAAAACATGTTACAGACTGGGAGAGGATATTTGTGAGTCGTCTGGCAAAGGACTTGTATTCAGGATATATAAAGAATTCCTACAAACTCAATAATAAGATGAATAATCCATTTAAAAAATGGTCAAAGATGTGAATAGACATTTCACCAAAGAAGATATAGGAATGGCCATTAAGCACACAAAAAGATGCTCAACATCATTAATCATTATGGATATTAAATTGAAATCACAATGAGGCCAGGCCTGTGGTTCAGGGCTATAATCCCAACACTTTGGGAGGCTGAGGCTTGAAGATCACTTGAGGCCAGGAGTTTGAGACCAGCCTGGGAAAGAAAGCCAAACCCCATCTCTATCAAAAAAAAAAAAATTTTTTTTTATATTAGCCAGGCATGGTGGCATGCACCTGTAGTTCTAGCTATTCAGGAGGCTGAGGCAGGAGGATCACTTGAGCCGAGGAATTCAAGGTTACAATGAGCAATGATTGGGCCACTGCACTCCAGCTTGGGTGACAGAGCATGATCTTGTCTCAAAGACAAACAAAAAATCACAATGAGATAATACTACACACCCACAAATATGCCACAAGAGAAAGACTGTCAACATCAAGTATTGGCTAGAATGTGGAGAAACTGGAACGCTTATACACTGCTGGTGGGAATATAAATGTCACAGCTGCTTTGGAAAATAGTTTGGCAGCTTCTTAAAACAATATAAATTTCCCATATGGCCCGGCAATTTCCCTCCTAAGTATCTTCTCAAGAGCAATGAAAACATATGTCCACACAAAGAGTTGTACGCAAATGTTTATAGCAACATTATTCATAATAGACAAAAAAATGGAAGCAATCTGCATGTCAATCAACTGGGGAATGGATAAAAAATATGGTGTATCCATGCAAGGAATACTATTTAGCAACCAAAAGGGAACAAACTATTGATACAGCAATAAAACAGGAATGAACCTCAAAAACATTATGTTAAGCTCAAATAAGCCAGACACAAATAAGCCAGACACAAAAGAGCACATATTGTCTAGTCCCATTTCTATACAATTTCCAGTCTTTACTGTAGAGACAGAAAGCAGATGAACGTATACCCGAGATGGAATTGGGAGTGCGGAATGAATAGAAACAAGCAAGAAAGAGCTTTTGGAGACAATGGAAATGTTCTAAAAGCAGATCATCATGATGGTTACACAAATCAATAAATTTACTAAAATGCATTGAACTGTGCCCTTATAAAACATGTACATTATGGTATACAATTTTACTTCAAAAAAGCTGTTAAATGCAAAACGAAAAAGAAAAAAAAACAAATCTATGTCAACCAATTCATGCTGGTTATGTGGTGGGTGGGGCTGTCTTCAAAAGCTGCATATAGGACCCAAATAAAGGAACGCTAGAGAAAATATACTAATAATGTAAAAGTGAAACTTCAGTAAGAGAACACCATTACGGCAGGGAGCATTATCCACATTCTGTTCATCCTGCAACAGGCCCAGGTCTGTGATTTTCAGCAGCCTAGGGAGTCCAAGTGAACCACAACTCTCTCTCGGAAATTTTTTAAACTATGGACGCCCCAAAAAGGAACCCCAGAAATGCACAGCCCTTGATGAATACCCACTGCCAACATCAGGTAGCTTTAGGCAGTTGTACAGATGGTGGTCCTAACCTGAGCTGGTGGCCTAGGATATCGGAAGCCTGTTTGGTCCTGAGATTCCAAGTCATAGGTTCTTACAGCTAGAAGGCAATTCAAAGGCCACCTGAATCCATAGGGGCAGAGTTGTATTGTGGATGGCCAGAGAGCTTCCGAAAAAGGATAAGGGATCAGGGGGAGGAAATGCCTCAAGGATGAAGCCAGGAAGGTAAGAAGGACCCAGTGAAATGAGACAGGTGGGAGCACCAAGCAGGGAGAGGATTTAACACACCTGTGAGCCATTATTTATTCTTCAACTATTTCACTAACATCTATTTAGTTGGGGTGGAAAGAAAATGATTTTCTACTAATAAAAATGGTGGTACTCTTTTGCGTAAAAAATAAGAAATGTATTACACGCATTGAGCATATCTTCACGTTTTTACTTTATCTAAAACTATCTCGATAAATAGTTATCCTTCCATTCATAGCTGGGTTGCGTTAGTCACTCACGCATAAAGGATAGAGATATATTCCATGTCTACTGTTATGAAACCATCTTCAAAATGTGTTTTAAAATCATTTCTTCTGTCATGTTGGCAAAACACTGTTCTGTAGTTCATATTTCCTCTTCCCTCTCCTTTTGTGAAATTCTGAACTAGGCAGCCTCTTGGGACGCATATGAAAGGCTTTTAAAATTAGATAATAAAATTATTCACTCATCCCTGGTAAACAGTATTATATACTCAATCATGTGGTCTCAGAATTTCAGCCTATTGCAACTAAAAGGGAAGCAACATTTCGAGGCCATGGCCCTCGGGGCTGGGGGAACAGCACGTGCCTTGCCATGGGGTGGTCGAAGCTGTCATCAGACATAGAGCAGGACCAGAAGGGATGTTGGTTTTGTTCACCTGAGGATTCTATTTGGGTGTCAGTGTCCACCTTTCCTTTTGCCAGTTAGATCAGGAATCTTAGACAAAGACTTGAGTTCCTTGGTGCCAAGTCTCTGCTTTATTCAGCTCTGATTCAGCGTCCCTGACAGACTGGGACCCAACACAGCTGGCTGGCTGGCCGGAGAGAGCACAGCACAGAACGGTGACGCAGGGACACTCTGGTCACAGTGCTTGGGCCCAGATCCCACACCTCCTCTCACTAGCTATATGACCTCAGGCAGTTTATGTAACCACTCTGTGCCTCAGTTTCCTCAAATGTAAAACTGGGGTAATGATGATAACAGTGCCTACTTGAGAAGGATGGTTGTGGGGATTAAGTGAGTTATTACAGAGAAAGGGCTTAGAAAAGTGTAAGGCACATTAAATATCCACTGCTGTTATTTTTATTATTCTGATCTCCCAAGCCACCAAGTGCTGCTTCCCTCAGAGCAGCCCTGCTTTTATCATTTCTATACGTTGGGATTCCCCCAAAAGATACCTTCTAAAAAAAAGTTTCCACTGTTTTTGTTTTCTTTTGTTTTAGTTTGAACACGATGGAACGATTGCAACCCCCTCACTTCACAGACGAGGGATCAGAGGCGCAGCGGGGCGAGGGAATACCCCAAGCCCCCACACCCTGGGACTGTCTGAGCCTGGGCCTCCGCCTGCCATCCTCATGGCACCTCCTTCCGTGGGACCCGTTTCTCAGCCTCCAGGAGCACCTGAGCAGTATTTACTTGCGGCAGTAGACTCGACCCAAGGGAAATATTGGCTTGACTCAGGTTTACTGAGAATATTTTGATCTGGTTTTGTTCCAGTTCAATAGCTTTGGGACATGTGTAGGTTTTGTTCTATTTAAAATTAGTTGTGCTAGGTTCTTTGATTTTGCTTTCTTTTTCTTTGTAAGGAAGTCCAAGCTCAGCTCTTCCACGCACAAAACAATGTTATTTGGGTTCAGTCTGAAAACTTGGAAATCAGAACATTACTTTTGAAAAGGGCCCCATATATGGCGAGCCAGTAAGAAAGCCCTAGAAGTCTGGCCACTTGGGGAACTCTCCTGGCTGTCTTGCTCCCTGCTGGACTCCTGCTTTTTTGCTAGACAAGGAAAAGGTGCACACGACCAGGTGGAGAATCTCCTCTTTCCAGTCTAAGACGGCACTTAGCACGGAGCAACAGGAGGAAGCGCAGCCATGCTGGGGCCCGTCTAGCCACCGCCTCGGGCAACTCACCCAAGGTCAGAGCCTTGGTTTCTTGTAGAATTGTTTTCCTCAAAGCACGTGGAAATGATTCAGTGAAGAAAATGTGCAACAATCCTAGCACTTACATGTTAGCTCCTTTCCCTCTGCCCTGTCTGGTGAACCCTCCCCTCAGCCCACATCCACACCGCCCTTCCAGCTCGAAATTTCTGTCATTCTGATTCTACAGACTTACGAGTGGGAAAATCAGCCAATGACAACTGCTGTGGTATCTTAGACCTTTTGTTTCTAATCAACTGAATCGCCACTTTACTTCTTCAAACACATATGACCCTTAGTCAAGACCTTGACCAAAATAAGGTGGATTTACCTTTTGGCACAACCTGGGAAGCCAGAACCTCCTTCCTCTGCCAGCCTCCCCCAGGACTAGAAATCCACAAGCTCTTCTCCCCCAGCCCCTTCCTCCTAGTAAAATTCTGTGTGTGCCATTTGCATCGGCTTGGAGCTGGTTAGTCACGTGAGTAGATGGATGCAAATTCTCCAAGGAATTTGAAATGTGTTTTGGTCGATTCAGTTTGGAGCTCCTTCCTTTCCTTTTCTTTACAGCCACCAATTCCCTGCCTGAGGAAGACCTGGGAGAAGATGGAAAACTCCAGAGATGGCTTTATTCCCAAACCAAAGATTTTCCATTTAAAGGGAAACATTGGTTCTGGTTTAGCCTATTTAGGTATAATCGGTTTGAAATAATGAAATAAATATTTCTTGCTAATGGATACTTCATTCTCTCCCTTTGCTCCCAGGATTCACCACCATAGTCATCTTCAAATATTGCCAATAATGATGTGGCACCTGGCTACATGCAAAAGCCATCTTGAGGACCACAGAGCCCTTCCTCATAAAGGATATGGGCTTGGACTCAAATTCAACATGAGTAGAGGAAGAGGTGGTCACTTCAGAGATTTCTGAACCAGGCCACCTTGGCTAAGACATTTGCCATGAAGAATACCTAGTTCAATTCTACACTTACCTACAAAGGCAGCTTCCATTTCAGACATGTGACATGGCTTACCCAGCAATCAAGCAGGAATTACACCACCATAAAATAATTATGCAGTGTCATGATGTAGCTGCTCCTTTAGTCTCCCCCACTTTGTAATTTTGGGTGGCAACTTTTGGATGGACTCAGACTTGCAAAAGCACGTTCCCTTCCCTACTGAGTGCTCCGCAGAGGACCCGGTTCTGAGGAGACTACTCAGCCCGCAGTGCAGTTCCAGCGGGTCTAGCCCAAAGGCCTTTATGCCAGTCAACTGCAAATTATTTTGGAACATGCCTGCTCTTTGTTTTTTGAACGTATTTTGAAGGAGATCCAGGTGCCTGGGGTGGTGGAGCTCCTGAGTTGGATCATTACACTTTCTCAGGGAAGTAAGATCAGGGCAGGTGGCGAAAAGGGCACTGGCTTTGGAATCAGACAAAGCGGAGTTTAGACCCTGACTCTAGCCCATGCAGCAAGGCAATCCTCATAAAATTGCTCACTCTCTCTTCGTAGCCACTTCCTTCTCTACAGTGTGGGAGAGCTTCCTTGCAAAGTAGAGACACTGTATGTAAATTGCCTGGTACATAGTAGACATTCAGTAAACAGTACTCATTATTATTCAACTGGGTGGGTCCTCGCTCCAGAAAGTGGATGGATAGCTAGACCGGGATCTTCTCTCCAAAAATCTTATTTCCCACTCACCAAATCTTACCCAGCTTCTCTCTTCTTTTTTTTTTCTCTTTCTCCTTCATTTTTCAAGGAAAAAAAAATTCTTAAAAGACGCAACTTCAGCACAGGGAACATTGCAGACCTACCTTTCTCCAAATGAACTGGCCTCTTTCCCAATTAGTAATGAGTACGGTGAGGCTGCGGAGCATTTTTGAAACCAGAGTAAAAATCTTTTATACTTTCCCAGTACTTACAAAGAGTGCTTGCTTACACTGTATCTGTAAACCCTTATAACAACGCTATGAAAATGTTTTCTCCCCCATTTTAGGAAAAAGGAATCTGAGACTGAAGGGAGGATAAGTTACTTGGATAAGGATAAGTTACTTCAAGTTCACATAGAAGGAAAGCAGGAAAGCTTGGTTTCAAACTAAGATTTTCTGATTCCTTTTTCCCCATCCTGTTACATTATTTAGGAAAGGAAACTCTTCAAACCATTGTCAGCTTTTGGTACAGATGTTTCTTGGATTGGCTACCAGAGCACAGGGCCCTTAAGGAGCACTCACAGGACAAGTAAATCTGACCCAGTGAAAGAGTCGGACACAGCAGTGATCTGAAGTTTGGAGTCCTAAGAACTAGGTGAGGGTGCCGGTGGTGTTTCCCAAGAAGGCAAGAGAGTGGATGAGAGCACCGGATGCCATGAAATGTATGAAAGGAAAATGTACCTGCAAGAGATATGGAAGAGCACTGATAATAAACTTTCCCTACGTTATAATTTCAGCTTGGGGTACTCCCACCTTTCTTCTTTCCTAAATGGACTTCATAAGCCTTTCCAATTTTTTCCATGGCCTCTTCTAAGGAATCCGGTCACCGACAAGAATGTAACCCAGTTCTTTCCTGTACTGGAAATGGCTGGGGACGAAGCAGAATGGAAGTTCCCTGTCCCAGGTGAGGCCATCTGGAAAGAGAGGGTGTGGTGAAGGGATTAGGGAGAAAAGCGCTCTGGTGACTCAGCAAACAGGTGTGTGCAGCACCAGGAGCGGAGCAGAGGGCTGCAGGGCAGCTGAGACGGGAACACGCCAGATCTGAGAACATAAACGCTGAGGGTGTTTGAAGAGGAAGGAGCATAAAGCCAGATGTGGGTGACAGTCGGGAGGTGTACAGAAACAGCTTTTAAGAGTAAGGACAGTAAAAACCAGAAGTGTCCCAGGACAGCGAGAGAGGAGGAGTGTGTGTGTGTGTTGTTTGTGTGTGTGCACGAGCAGGTGACGATATTGGTATAGCAGCTCCAACCCCACTTCCTGCTGGGTAGTGTTTGTGTGTCATTAAAGGTGCAGTGCAAGTCATGGGAACATAGAATGTTAGAACTAGAAGGAGCCTTAGATCCTTTTATGTATATTGGAGCTCACAGGAATTGAGTGATTGACCTAAAATCACACAGCTCCTCGGTGGCATTGCTAGCATGCTTCTGTATGGCTCATTGGCTTTGGCACCTACAGTCAGAAAAATGCCTCAGCAAGGAGTCAGAGGCAAAGAATCAAAAACACTCCTCAAAAGCTACCAACCCACAGCATAAACATGAAGGCAAAAGAGAGACAGGAAAACATTCTGGAAAGCACAAGTTCAGATGTGAAAAGTACTGCATGAGAAGACAATTTAGTCTTAGGAAAAACAGATACTAAAAGCAGAAAAGGCATAAGATACTATCTCAGAAAGAAAGATAAAAAAGAAGAAAAAAGACTAGTTTTATGGACAGCTTGATGCCAGTGTTATAATAAAGTACATGCCATAAATATTTGATTTTGCATGGAGAAATGCAGGGAGCTGGTTTGTGTGAAAGGGAGGAGGCTTGGATGTTCACTGAAATTTAAATCAAAAAAGAGGATGAATAAACCTAGTTTATTAGGTGGAAGCCTGAAGTTGGGTGAACATAATAAAGAGGCTTCTCAGTGATTTATAAATACACATAGACAGTTTCAGAGAAAAGGAGCCTACTGGGGCTATAAGCCAGGCCTTGGTTTTCACTCTTGTCCCAGAAACTATTAGGTAGACTCATGTCTAAAATTTCAAAACTTTTAAAAAAAAGGAAATTAGAGCAAAGTTATAACATTATAGTGTAAAGTTTATAACATACAGAGATGTAATACATATGATAACTCATTTTATATCTATGTCAAATAGATAGAAATGACAGAGGGGCAGGTGGTAAATGGATCTATAAGGTTACCGAGTTCTTACATTTACATGAAGTAACACAACATTAATTCTGTGACTCTGAAAAATTAAGAATATATATTGTAATGTCTATGCAATTGCTTAAAAATGCAAAAATGCTAATAGATTAATTAAAATAAAAATTTTAAAAATACTCAACCCCAAAGAAGTAAGAAAAATAGTAACAGAGAAAAAGAACAGATGTGACAAACAGAAAATGAAAAACAAAATGTAGACCTAAATACAATCATATCAATAATTACATTAAATGTAAAAGGACTAAGCACCCCAAATAAAAGACAGAGATTGTCAGACTGGATAAAAAAGTAAGACCAAGTATATGCTTTCCACAAAAGACATACTTTAAATAGAAGGACACAGATGAAAATATAAATAGAAAAAAATATGCCATGCAAACAAAAAACTTAAGAAGCCTGAAGTGACTACATAAATATTAGATAAAGTAGACTACAAGACAAAAAATTTTACTGAAGATAAACAAAATGGGAGCCTCTGGAAATAGGCATTAGTTTGCTGATTATAAAACTTAAACAGTCAAAAAAAAAGAAAGTCGAAAGAAAGGAAGGCAAGATGTAGTACGTACAGCCATTTCCCCAAATTCTCTCTAACTTATCTTGAAAAGAATTTAAGACAACTTGGTTCAAGCACACTTAACTTCCTGAGTTCTCACTAGGAAAGATAAAAGGAGGATTTTCAAAGAAGAATAGCCTCTTCAACTAGAAGAGAAACTTGGGAACACTGAGCTATGTGGACTTGCCAGCTTTATGGATAATTGAAATGAATGGGGATGACCAGTCAGTTGTTAAAATATTTTTTACACCATGTGTTCTCACCAGGTGCCGGGCACAGGCTAAGCATTAAGTGAACAATGGAAACATAGACCCTGCCCTCATGTTGATAAAACAAATAAGCCAAAAAGTCACTGTACCAGCTATAATTAGTGACAATTATTATCAAGAAAATACTCATGATGCTGAGACGGAGAGTAACAAATAAGAAAGGAATCCTGCCCAAGATGGCACGATCAGGGAAGGGCTTCAGAAGAGCCTGCAAAGGATCAGCAGGGTGGGGAGGTCAGAGGAACAGGATGCACAAAGGCACTCACTCAGGTTAAAAAGAGCTTAGGAGTTGTTGTTTTTGTTTTTTTTTTAATTTTTATTTTTATTTATTTATTTTTATTTATTTATTTATTTTTATTTCAGCATATTATGGGGGTACAAAAGTTTAGGTTATGTATATTGCCCTTGCTCCCCCTCCCCCCCAAATCAGAGTTTCAAGTGTGTCCATCCCCTCCCCCGCCACATCTGCCTGACACGCAATTAATGTTATTCCTAAATGTGCTCTTAGGTGATGATCAGTGAAACCAATTTGTTTTGGTGAGTACATGTGGTGTTTATTTTTCCATTCTTGGG
>CM052440.1:76125241-76185748 GCA_028533085.1 Varecia variegata | reverse complement strand
TTTTTCCCCATTGTATTGCCTTTGTTCCTTTGTCAAAGATCAGTTGAGTATTTTTGTGTGTGTTTATTTCTGGGCTCTCTATTCTATTCCATTGATCTACTTGTCTATTCTTTCACCAATACCACTGTCTTGATTACTGTCACTGTATAGTAAGTCTCAAAGTCACTTACTTTGCTCTCCTTCAATGTGTTTCAGCTGCATGACTTTTTAAAACCTTTTTGGACACCTTTTAAAACACCACCTTTTAAAACAGTGGAATTTTACCACTGTTAAAATTCCTTGGCTTATTAAACATCCATTTATATATTTTAATTTTTTAATGACTCAGAAACATGTATTATTCTTTGCCACACACAAAATGACCCCAGATTGCATTATTTGCAATCTTTGGTGATTCTACTAGTTCTATAACCTATTCTTTCTGTCCCTCATCCCTTTAGTTCCCTCCAGCCTTTCTCCTTCATACCCCATACCATCTAATTAAGAGGAAATGAATTGAGATATCCAGGGAACCTTATTGTACACTCCACTTTACGATAAATGCTCTAAGAGTTCCTGGCAGGAATTTTATGTCCTTTCTGTGGAGTGAATTATCCTCAAAAGCTCTAGATTCAGAGGCATGATTGGGGCAGCCACAATACCCAAAATCCTTCCTTCAAGATGTCAGGCACTGTTCTCTAACAATAACAAAAGGAATTAGCAGGTAAATATTAACTGCATCTCTCTTCTTCAATAATTCAAATTCTAGGAAATTTTCTTCTTCCTTTCAGTGACCCCCCACTTCACTTCTATAAAAATAAACAACTTGAACTCCCATAGAACCTTTAAAACTATAGAATAGATGTCACTATTAACAATCACCCAAACCTGCATCTATCAGTGACACATTCCTCCGCAAATCCCCCACCCAGACACCTGCAGGCTACTTTTCAATGCGTCTTTGCATCTAGAGATATGGGAAGAACTGTATCTTGGAAAGAATTACACAGTTCAGGGATTAGAATTGATCTAATGAAAGCTGATAAGACTTGTTTGCCTGGGTCATTGATTTGTAGCCAAGCCCGGCTCAATGGGCCCAGTTTCTACTTTATCACTTTTCACCCTTCATCAAGAGCGGGCACCAGAGGGACAGCTGAATCCACAAAGCCAGTATTGTTGACTGTGATTAAAAAGAGTGTGGGATTCACTTTCTCTAACACAAGGGGGAAATCAAAGCTGACTCAACTAACAGGAGGGCAAGAGGAGTCCTGGCCAGTGTCACCTCACCTGGAGAGGGGGTCCAGAGAAGACTGGGGTTTCCATTGTACAGTGTCTGGGCAATGCTAGAAGAACAGGGCTCTCATTGTTCCACTTAGAGCATTTAGCTACCAAAGATGAGAGCTTCCTTTCTACTTATTACCTAGGGTCCAGATTCGCTGGGAGAGGTAATCAGATCATACCGTAACATCCTTTGAACTCCCTGGAGAGCTTGTGCTATGGTAAAACGTATGGGATCCTTATCAACACTAATTCTCTTGGTTCCTCCTCTGCCATCTCTGTCACCTGTGCATAGTCACTCAACCTTGTTCAGTCATTCTTCACTCTTTGCTGCCCCTGTTTGTTTCAAATCCTGGAAACTCACTCCAGGAAGCAGAAACTAACATAGAAACCTGTGCCAGTTTCCTGAGCTCCAAAGGACAACCTGGCCTGGGGAGTTAGCGGGTGGGGTTAGCATGACTTCAGCCTCTTTGCAAATACTAGAATGATAACAGTACACACTGATTCTGCAAACCCGAAACCACTGAAAGAGGCCTTGGTCTTCAGTCAGCACTATCGTGCCTACATAAACCTTCCCCGGAAGCAAAAACACTTTTTTTTCTCTACATCCTTCTTCTTCTTCATTATCTCCAAATCAGGAGTTTCACTACTTTTCACATCAAAAAGGAGGCTTTACAAAAAGATCTACAGATTCGAAAGACGCTGACAAGAAAGCACACATGGATGGAAACATTACTTTTTAAAAATGTATTCCTTTCCAGGAAGAGCTGAGCAGTGCAGGCGCGTGGAAGAATATGGGGTCATTTCAGAATACACGGCGTTCGGTTTAACCCTCAATTATAAGCAGCAATTCAGTCTCATGATTGAGTCCCTGGGCAATACAGGTACTCAAGTCCCATTTTCCAGTACTGCGACACACTCCACTCTGCAAATGTTCCCCTTTTATAAACTTCATCATCACACCACTGTCTGCATAAGGTCTCTTTTTCTTCTCTCCTCCATACTGCTTGGATTATCTCCCATATGGTCAATGAATCTAAAATGCATGGACTTACAGCCTAATTTCATTTTTTAAAATAAGTCTACTAAAAAGGCATCAGTCAAAAACTCTTAACGTCCTAGGAAGAGATGGATACTTTCTCGCAAATGTTACATATATATATACATACACACAATATTACATACATATAAAACAAGAAATATATTTATTCTGTTAAATTCATAAATAAGGCAAGGCCATAAGCTATCGCTATTTCTATTTCTTTTTAACATTATTCTAGCAACGTTATTCAAATTAATTAGACAAGAAGAAAAAAATGAGAAGTATAATCCTTGGTAAAACTATGATGTTTGCCTGGAGAGCCCCACAAAAATTCACTAAAAGACTCATAAATACTAAGACATTGAAGGTGTCTAGATATTAATATCTAAAAATCAAAAGTCTGTGTATACAAATATCTGCTTAGAATTTATAAGGGAAGGAATCCATCTATAGTGATAACAAAAGATAAAACACCCAGGAGTAACTCTGAAAAAAAATACAAGAAAATTGTAAAATGCTACTGAGGAACCACCTGTCCTCTGCAAAAAAAAATCTTAAGCAAATGAAAAATAGCACGTGTTTGTAGACAGGAAGACTCAATGTCATAAAGTTGTTAATAGTTCCTAAATTAATGTGTATCATGCTATAAAATATCAACAGAATTTTTTTTAACTGGACAAAATTATTCTAAATTTCATTTGAAAAATAAACATGCAAGAACTGCCAGGAGAATTCATGGAAAAAATAGTGAAAGAAGTCTAGTCTACCAAAATTTAGCTAATTAAAAAAGTGTGGTACTTGTTTATAAAGATGTCAATAGAAGGGACTAGAAAATAAAGAATTGTACTCAAATTTATACAGGAATTTTGTATAAGATAAAGGTGGAATTTTAAATCAGTACAGACAAGATGGATCACTTAATTAATAGTGTTAAGACAACTTGGCCTTCATCTCAGGAAAAAGTTGGATCCATAGTCTACAACTAATAATAAAATAAAAAGAAAGTGGTTCAAAGATATAAATGTGAAAAATTAAACCATAAAAATATTAGAAGGAAACATCGGGAAATTGTTTTTATAATCTGGTGGTGGGGAAGATCCTTTCTAGTGTCCTAGACACTGTGAGTTGTCTATCCATTATATCCATTATTCACTTCCCTCTTCTTCCCAGCAAAACAGAACTCCAATTCTATTCAGGGTGGCCGTAAGCCCAACCCCAAAAGATGGACAACAATGGCAGTCTTGTTCTCCACTTTCCCAGCCTCCCTTACAGCTATGGTGTCTCTGTGGCTTGGTTTGGGTCAAGACGTTAGTGGAAATCTTCTGGGAAAATTCTTGCTTTCCCAATAAAAATGGACAGATATGTTGGCACCTCATCTCCTTTGAAAAGCTAGTTCTGTATAAATCATCTTGGGACCAAAAGGGAAAGGCCAAGTGAGTAGAATAAGAGACATTAGCCCTGATAATTGTTGAACAGCTAAACCAATGCTAGCAACCACCAATCTCTAGACTTCTCACTATGGAAAAAAATAAATCAAGTCCTATTCACTGAGCCACTGTGTTTAGACTTTTGGTTTCTGGTAGTTGTGCAATACTTGGAATCCTACCTGACACACTGCAAATGCCAGAAAATTCAGAAAACTTAAAGAAAAAGACTGAGCAATTTGACAACATGAAAACAGTTTTAATTCTTAAAAAAAAAAAAAGGACTGCAAAAAGAAAGAAACTGAGATAAGATATTTTAAATTTACATTACAAATGGTTAATATCTTTACTATATAAAGAGCTCAACAAATAAAAAGTAAAAAAGACCACAGTCCATTAGGAAAATAGGCAAATGATAAAAACAGTGATCATCAGAAAAAGAATAAGATGGCTTTTAATCATATGAAAAGATGTTCAACCTCGCTCATAAGGTAAATAATAAAATAACAAAATAATTAAAACTATAGTAATATATCATTCCTATCAATTTGGTAGATATTTAAAACAAAACTTGACAAAACAGTTTGTTTGTGGAGAAACCAATACTCTCACCCATTTTTGTTAGGAGAGAAAACCACAGTAGCTCCATGGAGAGCAACTTGTCAATGTCACCGAAATCACAGATGCCACCCCAGCAATCACAACCTGTGTATAAAATTTAAAAATTCAAAATAATCTAAATGCCCAAGAATATAGGGCTAGTTGTTTAAATTATGATATATTTATATAATAAAATATGCAGCTATGAAAAAAATGACGAGGCTATATATGTATAGATGAAGAACAAGCTCCAATATATGTTGTTAAATAAAGAAAAACTCAGAGTGCAGAACAATGTGCAACCAATTGTATTAAAAATTTATTAAAAGGAAAAATATATGATTGTATATAGTCTTAACACATTGACTGCCACACTAGAAAAAAAAATTTTTCCCTGGGGCCATGTGTTTTATTAAAACAAAGGATCCTTTCTGCTTTGTTATTTTTTATTGTTTTCTGTATATGAGTTATATGCAATGCAATCCACGTTTTTAGAATTAAATTGTCAATACTAATTGTAACAATAAGAACATCAACAAGTAAGATTTTTATGAACCAACTGAACGGTTTTGCTTCACAAGGCCCCAGGCTCAAAACTAGCCTTCGTTAAATACAACTCACATGGCAGTCAATGTGATAAACTATCTTTGATACAAGAAACTGGCAATGGCAGTTGTCTCTGAGAGGGAAATTGAATGGCTGGTGTTCCAGTTACCTATAAATGTATAATAAACGACCCCAAAGCTTAGTGGCATAAAACCACATCCATTCTCTCATGCTCACAGATTCTGTGGGTTAGGGATTTGGGCAAGTCACAGCATGGTGGCTCATCTCTGTGCATTGATGTCTGGGCCCAGCTGGGAGGAACTGCTTTGCAGTATGTCACTCAAATGGCTTGGGCTGGAAAAATAGGAAGGTTTCTTCACCCACATGTCTGGTACTTAGGCTGCGATGACTCAGCTGGCATTGTTAACCAGTGTGCTTGCTTGTGACCTCAAACAGCTGGGGCTTCCTCACAGCATGGCAGCCTCGGAGTAGTCAGACCTCTCATGTGGAAACTTAAGGCTCCGAGAGCAAGTGTTCCAAGGAGAAAGGCAGACGCTACGGGGCTTTTGTGACTAGCCTCAGAAGTCACCGAGCCTCACTTCCACCCTGCTCTGTTGATGGAAGCAGTCACCAACCTGCAGCCCAGATTCAGGGAGTAGGAAAATAGAAATTGAAGTACATCCATCTGATAACAGTGGTTATCCCTAGGGAATGGAATTTGGGGAGATTTTCATGTTCCTCATTTGCCTGCCTTAATTTCCTAATTTCTTTAAATAAGCAAGTACTACCTATGATATAAGTGTTCTGGAAAAAAAAATCATGAATCACCCTTAAGATTCTTTTCTGTGCACGACACCAAAATCATGTTTCTCATGCATTTTCCTTGTGAGCTTAATACAGTGACAGAGTTCAGAAATGCATGCATATATTTTCCAAAATTCTCTCTATGCAGGGAGGTGTGACATAAGAAGCGTCGTGATCACAAGTGACTACATGAGTGAAGGCACACCTTCCTCACGTGCAGAATCAGCTTCTGCAGGTGCAGAGAAGCACGACTTGCATTTGCTTCCCCCAGCTGCTCCAGCTGTGTGGCAGCTCCGTGGGACCTCCACCTTGAGTCCTGTCACATGCTTGCGGGGCAAGCCCAGGACAGCGAGCGGCTGATCTGCCTTTGTCCTCGAGCCTGGCTGTCACACCTTTTACCAGAGCATTTCTCCCTCTGTCTCTTGGTCCCTCCTTCTCCCCTTGGTCTTCACTCTTGCCAGAATTCAACCTCCCCAGATTTTTCTTCTTTAACCAACTTCCTCTCCAGCTCTCACCTTTTACTTTCTTTCTACACCACACCCACCTGCATAAGGATGACACAGAAACAGCACGGAAGGGTGGGAGAGGCTGGGGAGGAGAAACCGGGCTAAATTAACAAAGCAGGTTTACGGGGCTCTGTTGCCTGTCTTCAGCCACCAGTTTTGGTTTGTTTGTTGTTTGTTTTTCCGTGTTATTCTGTTTTACTTCATCATTGGTCTCAGAGATTAGAAAGTATCTCCTGATACTTTCTAATTTCCTTCTTTTCTATTGTGGTAAAATAGACATGACACGAGATTGACCATTTTCACCATTTTGAGGTGTACGGCAGCGCTAAGCACACTCACATGGTTAGGCAATTGTCACCGCCGTCCATCTCCAGAACTTTACATCCTCCCAGACTGATGCTCTGGACCCACTGAACACTGATTCCCCCTCCTTCCCTCCCACGCCCAGGCTGTGACAGCCACATCCTGCTGTCTGTATCTATGAGTCTGACGACACTAGGTGCTTCATCTAAGTGGAATCACACAGTGTTTGTCTTCCTGCGACTGGCTTCTTTCACTTAGCGTGACGTCCTTCAAGTCCATCCATGCTGTAGCCCCTGTCAGAATTTCCTTCCTTTTTAGGGCTGAGTAATACTCCATTGTACGGATAGACCACATTCTGTTAATTCTCTCTTCCCTCAATGGACGCTCGGGTTCTCAGGTACCATTTTTTCCCAGACAAAGTGAGGTGGGCCTTTTCTGTCCCCTCACCTCAGAGGAGGGACACCCACCCCCCTGTTCCTTCATCCCAGCCCACAGGCTCCCTCCCTGCTGCTGGAGCCCCTCAGGAATGGGGCCCGCGCCCGCCCCCTCACTTCTTTGCACACTCTCTCGGACCACGGCATCTATTTCCATGGCCTTAGGAACCCTCCAGAGCTGGCGACCTCAGGCCTGTCCCTCCAAACAGGACTTCTCAGAGCCCAAACCTTACACCCAGCTACAGACTTCACAGCACCACTTAGGAATCTCTCATCACATGTTCAAACCCAGAATTCTTGACTTTTCCCACCCATCTGCCCACAGGGCAAGAGTGATCAGAGCCCTCCCTGAGCCAGACAGCAGACTAGAGGTTTGGTCTTTTGCAGCTCCTGACACCAGGCATAGAGAAGGGTGCGAGGGAGACTAGGAGCTGAAAACAAGGTAACTCACAGAAAGTCTGAACACTTTACAGTGGGAAGCATAGCCCGCTCCCTTTCTGGTCCTGCTCTCAGAACAACAGGGCCAGTTCCAAGCAAGAACTTCCAGGCAGTTTCTTCCCTGGAGAAACCCAGTGGCCCCACAGAAATGACCTTCAGACACGGTTGTGTGGCTGTTTCACTGCCTGTTTGCTACCGAGAAGCCTCCTACTAACCAGGGCGAGGCCCAGCCATGCACACGAAGCTTCAACCCATGCACAGGCTCTCACTTTTCACTGCAAACAGACAGCCAAGGATCAACAGGCATTTAAGGAAAATAGCAATGTAAGCATATTACTTAGAAACTGAGAAATAAATACCAAGAGCAGAGCTAAAAGAGTTGAAGATGTTTGCCTCTGGGGGGAAAAACTGTTGCATAGGAATGGACTAATATGTTCAGTTATGCATCTTTTTAGTACTGTTTGATTTTTAAGTATGTACATATACATAAACACATACATACATATATAGGTAAAAATATTTAAAAAAAAAAAATATGGGCTGGGTGTGGTAGCTTCACGCCTGTAATCCTAGCACTCTGAGAGGCCAAGAAGGGAGAACTGCTTGAGCTCAGGAGTTCAAGACCAGCCTGAGCAAGAGCTAGACCAGTCTCTACTAAAAATAGAAAAAACTAGCCAGGTGTCATGGTATGCACCTGTAGTCCCACCTACTCGGGAGGCTGAGGCAAGAGGATTGTTTGAGCCCACGAGTTTGAGGTTGCTGTGAGCTATGATGATGCCACCACACTCTAGCCCAGGCAATAGAGTGAGACTCCAACAGAAGGAAGGAGGGAAGGAAGGAAGGAAGGAAGGAAGGAAGGAAGGAAGGAAGGAAGGGAGGGAGGGAGGGAAGGAGGAAAATATGAGTACCACCATCTACCTATTTGCTAAAGACTGGATAAATCTGGAAATTATCTCTGATTCCTCCCTTTTTCTCATCCTAAAATGTCTAACCTATCACTAAGACCCATCCGCTTAACATCCAGAATATTTCTTGATCATCCATTTCTTTCCATCTTTGCCACCACCCTCCTCAAATAGGCCACCAGCACCTCTTCCTGGTTACATCCAGCCTTCTAATGGTTTCCCTTCTTCTAATGTGGCTCCCTCCCAATTATTCTCAAGGCAATAAAAGTGATCTTCATAAAAGGTAAATAATAGGGTCATATAAAACCCCACAATGTCTTCCTGTTGCTCTCACAGTGAAATACAAATTCGAACGGCACTCTCAGGGCCCTGCTGGTTGTGACCCTGCCTAACTCTTCGGCCCCATCTTCATTTGTTCCTCTCTCTTCCTTGTGCATTCAGCTTCAGCTTCATTATTTTTCTTTCCTCCAATTCCTTTTTTGAAAAGCCAAAAAAAAAAAAAAATTCTTTGCCACTGCAGGCCTTTATATATGTTATTCCACGTGCATGGAAAGGTGTTTGTCCTGCTCTTCATCAAACTGGTCCCTTCCTGTCCTTCAGGTCTCAGTACAAGCATCGCCTCCCCAGGGAGATCATCTCCAACCAAACTAATCAAAAGTAAGTCATGACTGGGTGCAGGTGGCTCACACCTGTAATCCTAGCATTCTGGGAGCTCAAGGTGGGAGGATTGCTTGAGGCCAGGAGTTCAAGACCAGCCTGAGCAAGAGTGAGACCCCATCTATACTAAAAATAGAAAAATTAGCCAGGCATGATGGCATGTGCCTATAATCCCAGCTACTTGGGAGGCTAAGGCAAGAGGATCGCTGGAGCCCAGGAGGTCGAGGTTGCAGTGAGCTATGATGACACTCCTGCATTCTAGCAACAGAGTGAGACCGTGTCTCAAACAAATAAAAAAATTTAAAAAAAAAAGTAAGTCACTTCTATTATCCTCTACTTCGTGCTCTTACTTGTCTCCTTCATAACATTTTTAATTGTTTTTATTGTCTTATCTATTCATTTGCTTTATTTTTCTGCTCCCCCAGTAGAAAATTAGTGCCATGAAGGCAAGGACCACGCCCTATCTCTGGTATCTGGCACAGTACCTGTTTGAATACATTACATCCTACAGCAAATGCAAATATCATTTGCATCTCTCCGGGCAGTTTTCCAGGTTGTACTATTCTTCAGAGGAAGCACAACAAACTTGGTTAAGGATTAAGATGTGTGACAACAGTTGCTCCCTAATGTGTGACACGGCATCAGCCGCACTCCAAACTGCTAAGACATCTTCCTTATGGGGCTGGTGCAACAGTTTATCTATTTATGTTGGAGGGAGTGGAGAATGGAAAAACACACACACAAATTGATTCGGGGGGAGGAAAAGTACTGTTTTAAAAAATTGATCAATAAATCTTCTTTAGAGAATAGAGAGGAACCCCATCTTGACAGGCTTTGGCAAGTGAGAGTCCAGTGCCAACTTCCATTTGAATCACGTTGGTTTGGGTGCTATAACAGCTTAGCTCTTCTTTGCACCAAAATTGTAATAATGCGAGAGAGTAGAAAATCAGACAATGAAAATGTATAGACAGTTGAAATAGCCTCACCTGTGTTCTTCAGACACATTAGTCATATCTACACCATATCTTCACCAAGAAGATCTGCAGGGAGTTAGGATAATTCTGGTGACAAGGCATTTGCACTTTCTTTGTCCTGGAAAGAAATATCTACTTTGTTACCTTAAAATTCAATTCCTGTAATCCATCCTGTCCAAAAACACAATGACCTATCTAAGGCACTATTGGACACATATTTGAAAGGAAAGGTGTGCACTGAAATGTTGTTGACATCTAACATTACACAATCCACTCTTCCCTCTCACTTTCAATGGAGCAGAAACCCAAGTCCTGCCTTGAAGAGGAGGAACTGAATGATTCCTCAACATCCCTTCCAGCTCTAAGATCCAATAATTGGATGACCCATCATTTGCTAACTTCCGTTAGCCTACGAGATTGGGTGGTGGTAAACTGTGAAACCATCACAAGCCTCATCATACCTATTAAGCAGCTAAATTTATACATTAGCATCGTATAAAAGGGAAACCCCAAAGAGAGAAAGAGAAAATACCAAATTCTATACCAGCAGAAACCAGGAGGATGAAATCCTACTCATTATTTACTTGCTTATTAAGCAGACATTCATTTAGCACCCACTATGTAACTGGCACAGTGTTTGAAACTGGGGGTGGTTATGTAAAATAAGTCTCTAGGCTCAAAGTGTAGTGAAGATGGCTTTTAAAATAAAACAATTATAGCACAATCTGATGAATGCTGTTGTAGGGGTCAGTGCTGCAAAGTTCTATAGAAACCCAGAGACATGAGTAGCTCTACCGAGGGAGTTAAGAAAGACCTTACCAAGGAAATGATATTTGAACTGGGCTTGAACTATGAGTAGGAGTTTTCTAGTAAAGAAGGAAAAAGAGATTCCAAGAAGAAGGAATGGCATACATAAAGGCTTAAAGACATATTTGGAGTGAATAGAGCAAGGGGACGTAGGGATGAGAGACTAGAATCAAGGAAGACAGGGAACTGATTATGAAGTGTTTTGCACACCATGCTAAAAGCTTAGGTTTTTTTTCCTATAAACAATGGACATGATTGAATGACTTTTACCAAGTATGCTTCACGATCAGATTGCTTTTGTTAGAAAAATTCCCTACAAGAATTGCAGAAATTTAAAGAGAGAACAAAATCAATGAAACCAGTTAGGAGGCTATTGTAATAGTCCAGTCACAAAATGAGAATGTACCTTAGCATATGAAAACACATTCAACTTCACTTTAATGAGAGAAATTCAAACTAAATCCATAGTGAGACACCATTTCTCACCTATCAAGATATGAAAAAATCAAATTCTTGAGAATACACTCGGTTAGGCATAGAAAACAAGCCCTCTAATATATTAACATTACTGGTTGGAGTACAAAATAGTGCAACCCATATGGAGGAGAATTTGGAAATTTCCAATAAACCACTGCATGCCTTTATTCTTTGACCTAACAGTCACATTTTTAGGAATTTACCCTGAAGATGGATACTTCTACAAATACGAAACAATATATGTGTAAGTTATTCAACTACAGCATTATTTGTATTAACAAAATACTGGAAATACCTCTAAATGAATATTCAAAGAAGTCTGGTTGAATAAACAATGGTATATCCACGCAATAGAATATTATGCAGCTATGAAAAATAACATGAAAGATCTCTATGAATTGATATTAACTGATTTCTAGGATATACTGTTAAATGAATAAAGCAAGGTTCTGAAGAGTGTATAGTATATGTCAGTTTTTGTTGAAGAATGAAGGAGAAATAAAATTACCACTTCAGTAATCTCTAATTAATTAATCTTAGGGATTACCTAAGCAGTCATGATCAGAACGTTGGTAGACAATAAAGGCCATTCTGATGAGGTGTCAGATGAAAATGAGGAACAAGGTATTGGAAACCAGAGTAAAGATCATCCTTGTGATATGTTAATAGTTGCAAAGAAGTTGGTAGAATTGTTTCTGTGTCCTAGGACTTTATGGAATGCAGAACTTAAGAGCAATGAACTAGGATAACTAGTAGAATTCATGTCTAAGTAGCAAAGCATTCAGGTTGCTGTATGGCTACTTTTAACCGCATACAGTGAGATGCAAGAACAAAGGAATGACTTAAAGATAGAAGTTACAATTAAAAGAAAAGCAGAGTGGAAAAATGTGGAAAATTCACAGCCTGGCCATGTGAAAATGAAAAAGCATGTTCAAGTGTGGCCAAGTGACCATTAGCTAAAGAGACTACAGTAGTCCCCCCTTATGCAAAATTTCACTTTCCAAGGTTTCAGTTACCCGTCATCAACCATGGCCCAAAAATATTAAATGGAAATTCCAGAAATAAACAATCCATAAGTCTTAAATTATGTGCCATTCTGAGTAGTGTGATGAAATCTTGAGCTGTCCTGTTCTATGATACGTAGGATACAAATCATCCCTTTGTCCAGTGTGTCCACACTGGATATGCTACCCACTCACTAGTCACTTAGCAGCCATCCCATTTATCAGATTTACTGTCATGGTATCACAGTGCTTGGTGTTCAATAACCCTTATTTTACTGAATAATGGCTCCAAAGCACAAGAGTAGTGATACTGGCAATTTGGATATGACAAAGAGAAGCTGTAAAGTGCTTCCTTTAAGTGAAAAGGTAAAAGTTTTTGATTTACTAAAGAAATCTTTAAGTGAAAAGGTAAAAGTTCTCAATAAAGAAAAAAAAATCATGTGGTGAGGTTGCTAAGATCTATGGTAAGAAAGAATCTTCTATCTGTGAAATTGTGAAAAAGGAAAAAGAAATTTGTGCTAGTTTTGCTGTCGCACCTCAAATGCAAAAGTTGCAGCCACAGTGCGTGGTAAGTGCTTAGTTAGGATGGAAAAAGCATTAAAAGATATGAAAGTGTGTTTTGACTGATAGCAATGTGTTGTGCCAGAAAGCATTGAGCCTATACAAAGACTTCAGCAAGGGTTTCCCTGAAACAAGTGACACTAAGCCATTTACTGCAAGTTAGGGATGTTTGCACAGATTCAGGAATGCAGAAGGTCAGTAGTAGCCTAACACTGTGTCACAATGCCTACATCATTCACCTCACTTCATCTCATCACATAAGCATCACATCATCTCATATCATCACATCATCTCATATCATCACAAGAAGAAGGGTGAGTATTGTACAATAAGACATTGTGGGCTGGGCGTGGTGGCTCACGCCTGTAATCCTAGCATTCTGGGAGGCCGAGGCGGGTGGATCTCTCAAGGTCAGGAGTTCGAAACCAGCCTGAGCAAGAGCGAGACCCCGTCTCTACTAAAAAAAAAAATAGAAAGAAATTATCTGGCCAACTAAAAATATATATAGAAAAAATTAGCCGGGCATGGTGGTGCATGCCTGTAGTCCCAGCTACTTGGGAGGCTGAGGCAGTAGGATCGCTTAAGCCCAGGAGTTTGAGGTTGCTGTGAGCTAGGCTGACGCCATGGTACTCACTCTAGCCCGGACAACAGAGCGAGACTCTGTCTCAAAAAAAAAAAAAAAGACATTGTGAGAGAAAGAGACCACACTCCCATAACTTTCATTACAGTACATTGTTATAATTGTTCTGTTTTATTATTGTTGTTAATCTCTTAATGTGCCTAATTTATAAATTTAACTTTATCATAGGCACATACATACAGGAAAAAGCATAGTAGTACAGGGTTTTGTACTATCCTTGGTTTCAGGCACCCACTTGGGGTCTTGGAACATATTCCCTGTGAATGGGGGGACTACTACAGCACAGACAAAAGGAGCCAGAGGCCACTCATCAAGACAGTGGGAGAAAGACCTCAAGGCATTTCAGAGATCTTCAAGGCTGCCCGTCCCATCACAGGCCCAGAGCTCTAAGAGGGCAGAATGGTTTTGGGGAACAGGCCCAGGACACCCTTAACAACCTCATTGCCTAGAGCCACCTCAGGACTCTTCTCTCTGTATCCCAGCGCAACACTCCTCAGCCACCCCAGCTGTGGTTTAAGCACCCCCAGGGCTGCTCGACCTGCTGCTCCAGAAGTTGCAAATGGCAGATCTGGGGGGGGGCATCCCAGATATGGTGTTAACTCTGCAGGTGCACAAAATACAAGAGCTATGGGGCATGGCTTCTTCCACCTGGATTTCAAAGGATGCTGCAGACTGCCTGGGGGCCTTGAGTCCTGTCTTAGGAACAGAGCCATCACAGAGAGCCCCTCCTAGGGCAATGCCTAGCAGAACCCTGGAATCAGGACCACCAAGAAGACTTCCATAACTTCAGAGCTACCAGCATGCAACACCAATTCAGGAGAGCTGAAGCGTGGGCTCAACCCAGCAAAGCCATGGGGTCAGGGCCACCCAAGGCCTTAGTGGTACAACCCTGTACCAGCTCAGGATATAAGACATGAAGTCAAAGGAAATTATTCTCCAGCTTTAAAACTTAATGTTATTTTCCCTGTTAGGTTTTGGGCTCGCTTAGGACTAGTTACCCATCCCATCTTTTCTTGCCTATTTCTCCCTTTTAGAATGGGAATGTCGATCCTATTCCTATTCCACCATTGTATTTTGGAAGTAGATAACTTATGTAATTCCACAGGCTCACATCTGGGGAAATTTGCCTCAGGATGAGTCAGGCCTTGAGTCTCACCCATATCTGATTCAGATGAGACTCTGGGCTTTGAACTTTTGAGTTGATGCTGGAACAAGTTAAGACCAAGATGGAATGAATGTACAGCTGACCCTTGAATAATGTGGGGGGTTAGGAGTGCCAACCCCCTACATGGTTGAAAATCCACATAACTGTTGACTCCCCCGAAACTTAACTACTAATAGCCTACCATTAACCAGAAGCCTGACTGATAACAGTTGATTAACACATCTTTTATGTTATATATATTATACAGTGCATTCTTACAATAAAGGTAGAGAAAAGAAAATGTTATTAAGAAAATCATAAGGAAGGGAAATATATTTACTATTCATTAAGTGGAAGTGGATCGTCATAAAGGTCTTCATCCTTGTCTTCATGCTGAGCAGGCTGAGGAGGAGGAGGAGGAAGGGTTGGTCTTGCTGCTTCATAGGTGATACAGGCAGGAGAAAATCTGCATATAAGGGGACCGGCACAGTTCAAACCTGTGTCATCCAAGGATCAACGGTATTTTGCATGTGAGAGGTGTATGAATCTGGGGGGCCAGGAGTAGAATGCTATGGTTTGAACATATCCCCCAAAGCGTATGTGTTGAAAACTTAATTGCCTTTGTAATAGTATTAAGAAGGGGGCCTCTCAGTGGTGATTAGGCCAGGAGGGCTCCACTTTCATGAATGCATTAATGACATTGTCAAGGGACTGGTTAGCTATCATGCAAGTGTGTTCCTGATAAAAAGGATGAGTTTGGACCAATTTCTTCTCTCTGTCTAATGCACTTGCTTTCACCTTCTGCCATGGGATGACCCTCACCAGATGCCAGCACCATGCTCTTGGACTTCCCAGCCTCTAGAACTGTGAGAAATAAATTTCTTTTCTTTATAAGTATCCATTCTGTGGTATTCTGTTATAGCAACAGAAAACAGACTAAGATAGTGGCATTTTTAGTATGATATGCCCTATAAGCTTTGCAGAAAAATCACCCAGCCCACCATGTTAGTGACTCATGGGTGTTAATAGTGACAATTCATAACTCTACTGGAGATACAGCCAATTTCTGCTTATCCACAAATAGATTATTTCTTTGCCAAGTATTTGCAAAGCAATCTGTTCCAGACTGGGCTACCACAGTAGGCGCCAGCTTGGGTGGGTCAGGGCTGTATAACAGAATGTGGAGGGGGGAAATAGAATATAGAGCGATGTTTAAGGGGATATTTTCACCCCAGCAGGGGTATGATTACATTCTAAGGTGAAATGTTATTCATCTGTCAACCAAATATTGATTGAGCATCTACTAATGATTGGGACACTGTGTAAGCCCATAGAGATTCAAAAGCTATAAAATAGAATTCCAACTTCAGAAACTTTACACTTGAGTTTAGGACAGAAACCATAAACATAAAAATATATGCATTAATATTCACCAGCGATGATACATGCTAAGTGTGCTGTACATACAGTAAAGAGTTGAGAGAGAAATTATCCACTACACAGCAGTGTTCAGACTGAGTGGATTCCCCAGGGAGAAAGGAGAAAGCAACACAAGCAAGAAATATTAAGCATCTCTTAATGATACTACTAACAGCTACCATTTGGAGACATTGAATAAATGCCAAGTGCTTTACCTGTGATTTCTCATTTAATTTTTGCGACCACCATCTGATAAAGTGAATTTTTACTCCTATATTTAACTAAGCACAGTTTCAGATAACTAATTACCCCAAGGTCACACAATCCATAAGCGACTGAGCAGAACCCACACACAGGTTTTTCCAGCTCACAGTTTATGTTCTTCCTGTTTCAAGGCCTGGGCTGTTTCCTCTGTCTCTTTCCTCACTAGAAATGGGTCATGTGTAACCTCCACAGCCCCTGCCTTCAAGGGGCAAGCCACATACACAGGATGGCTTGGAGGACAGGAGGACAGGAAAATGCCAAACCAAAGGGTGATCGAATGTCCAAATACAAGGCAGAGATAATTTGTGCTGCAGGAGGCAGGGGGTAGTTCTGGGTGGCAGAGGCGTAGGTCCTTGAGGAGAAGATACCCTTCTTAAAACTTCATGTCCCTTCAGCTGCCTCCATGGAATTCCAGTAGTGCCCCCAGAACAAATTCTGGGTACACAACTTGTAAACTGCAACATCAGCCCCTCAAGAGGTCTCTTTACCTGATGCCACACAATGGGGCACCATCATTATGCTCTAATACCAGAAAAACGGTTCATGGATGCCTGACCGGGTAGATTGTGGCCATCTGAGGGATGGTAGCTCTCCTTGCCTGTGATGGACCTCATTAGTGTCAATATTGACAGGGGACCTCATGGGACAACAGATGAATGGAGTGACTCACGAGGCAACCACTTCCCAGTCTTCACTGTGAAGTCCCTGCTGCAGAGAAGGAGTGATTCGGGCAAAGTGGTGCTCTGTTGTCACCTTAGCCAATGTGATCATCTCATCATAAACATCCGAGTAACTACCCAGTGAAGATGGATAATAAATGGCAGGAGTTCAGTGACATGTTCGATTTTCCATCTTCGGGTAAAACAAACCCTCTCCCCTCCACTTGACTGTAATTTCCTTCCGTATGATTTCCTAGCAATGCTTGGCAGGTTTGGGAATCACTAGCACATAGTCATTAGCTGTAGAAAATGACAATAGACGATACCAAGAGTCCAGAGTAAAGAGAACTGGTCGAGAAAAACCCTGGGGGATGCCAGCATCTAAGGCCATGATAGGAAGAGAAGAAGCCCATGGATGGGGCAGCCTTTGAATGATAGTGGATGTCATCGTGTAGGATGACAACGGGATGGACAGGTATCTTGGGAGTGCCAAAGTACCACAGGTAGCAGAAAAATCCAGGAAGAAGATAACCAAAAAAATGTCACTGGTGTTTGGTACATAGGTCATGAATGGCCTTCGCACAAGAGCTTTGGTAGAATGAAGGGGTTCAGAAGACAGACCCACGTGGACTAAGGAACAAAAGGGAGGTGAGAAAACAGAGAGAGAAGTGAGTTTTCAGAGATATTTGAATAAGAACTTGGAGGGTTGCTGGTAGGGGAGGTCAAAGGAGAATAATTTGGGGGTGGCAATTATTTGAGCATGGTGAGAGGTTCCAGAGTGAGAGATCGGAACAGAGTTGGGGGCACTGATGGAAGGACACTGGTAGACATCACAGAAGAGCCCAGAACATGAGCTCTTCGGTCAGACTCTCAAGGTTTTCTCGAGAACCTACAAACAACTAGAGTCATTTTCTTTGATATCCCTTCTTAACCTACTCAAGGACAAGAGGCCCAGACTGGCTGTCTTTGCTAGCTGTCAGCTAATCGCTTTACCAACCCCCTTCCCCAAAAAAAGTGCAGATAAGATTTACTGTGTGCACTGTCTGCAGTTTTTCCCCAATCTCCACTCTTTTTTTATAAATCCTTAACTCAGCTTAAGAACTGATTTGCTCACATATGAGGAAACAATTTGCATACAAAATAATTAACCAACATGCAAACTAACTGTTTTTTGAGTTATTTTTTGAAAAGAGAAAGAATAGCAGAAGATGCCAGAGCACATGGTGGTAACGGATGAAGGTCCCAGGGAGGGTGGGAGGTGGCAGTGTCACAGGCACTGTGAAGAGGGTGCCTTTGGGTAGGAGAAGGGGTCCCCCACATGCCGGCCTGGAGGAAGTGTAGGAAGGATGCGTATGGATTGATGGGCCATGGAGTGAGGGTGCCGGGGGACCGGGTGAGGGGAGCAGGGAGTCTAAGTGCTGTCTGCTCAGATGCGGAAGGCCATGCATGTGGAAAGCGGTGAACGTCCTAAGTTGTTGAAGAGACTAGGAGGGGGACATAACAAAAGAATGAAAGGATTACTGCACTGGGCACCCACCGAGACCCACTTGAGGCCGAGACACAAATGGTGGCAGTCTGCATGGTTATGTAGTTTCCCAAAAAGCTGCTCAGCTACCCAGGTGTAAAAGGAGAGGAAGCAAGGGTAGGTAGTTTATAGGGTGAGTGCAGAGGAATGGCGGTGGGAGACATCAGGGTGACGAGAAGAGAGTAGCTCCGATGATCACAGGACTTGGGGTGTGAAGGGAGGGGAGAGAGGCAGGGAGGCTGCTTATGGGACCCAGCGTTCTCGTTAGAGGCAACAGAATCCGCTCCAGCTAGTTTAAGCAGAAAGGGATATAGATAGCTCAAAAAAATTGCTGAGAGGTGTAAAGAAACAGACTCTTGGCTGAGCATCCAGGAATGACTCCCCACCACACGCTGTGGAACTGGCCCATCAAGGGAGCTGAGCCTCCGCCATCACTGTGAAGCTTGCGCTGGGAGACCCGCCACCACGGCTGCCCACTCTGCAGCCACCCCTGCCACCACCCTCCTGGGGAAACAGAGGCCCCTGCTCTGCCTTCCCTGGAGGACTCAGTTCTGAGTCAAAGACCCACGTAGGAGCATTAGATTGGTGGAGCCCAAATCACATACCTGCCCGGGGCAGGAAGGGAAGCTGAGAAATTAACTCAGAGAGAGAGAGAGAGAGAGAATGCATATGAGTGTGTGTGTGTGTGTGTGTGTGTGTGTGTGTGTGCTTCATCTCCCTTCCCCTTTGCACCCCTGTTGGGAGGCCGGTATCCAAACCGTGCAGAACCATCAAAGTGTAGAAAGAGCTGGAGAGATTTTGCACAGCCATCCACACAGGGTATAGCTGCTGGCCTGCAGGGTGCCTCTCTGAACACCTTTTAAAATACCCTGCTAGGCACATGCAATCCTGTAGGCACAGGATTTGGCAAGGTCTGTCCTTTATAAGAAGAAGAACATGTTCCTTCCTCGGGGGACACCTGCCCCGCCCCAGCACACAGCTTGCCGAGCAAAGTGCAGTTGGGTTTCAGTCCCTTCCTGCCTCCTCAGGTGGCACAACCACTTGTGACAGCTCTGGACCTTACTGCCTGGGAAGAAATGGAGGGAACAAGGGCCTCCTGGCCTCTCGGAGTCCCTCGGAAGTGACAGAGCACGTGTGGTGGGAACGAGACGACCGGGGAGCAATAAAGATGGTGTTGCGGTGACAGCGGGAAACACAGGAGTCTATGAGCTCCAAGGGGTGTGCTCGGCGTGGGGAAGGGCACGTCCCCGCGGCAGGGTACGTGTCACGGAGTTAAGGAGACCTTGAAACGAGGAAGCAGTCTGAGACACAGATCGCCTTTGTGGATGTTAACAACGGAGTTGGAGGAAGGGTAAGAAGGAAGCCAGATTCCAGAGTTCTCAGGAAGAGAGTTACAGGGAGAGCTTGGGGAACAGCAACCGGAGCGGGAGGACTGGGTGAGGCCAGGTGGCAATAACCTGGCAACAGGAAGGGCTTTACGCACAGGTGGGTAGAGGCAGCAGCAGGGAGCAAACAAGCAACAAACACAACAAACACAACAAAACCCCAGCTTTCCTGTCCTGGCCCCTTGCTCACGGAACACTAATTTATTCATCTAAGCAAATGACAAACTTCCGTGTCTTAGCTCAGGCTGCCATGACAAAATGCCACGGCTTAAACCTCAGGAATTTCTCTCTCACGGTTCTGGAGTGTGGGTGCCGGAAACGAGGGTGCAGCCAGCACAGTTGGGTTCTCCTGAGGGGTCTGCCTTGCAACCACCTTCTCATTCTGTCCTCACTCGGGGGAACTGGAGGCAGAGAACTCTCCAGAATCTCTTCTTAAAAGGACACTAATCTCAGCATGAGGGCCCCACTCTCAGGACCTCAGCTAAACCTAATCACCTCCCAAAGGCCCTGCCTCCAAATGCCATCACATCGGGAGTTAGGGCTTCAACATAAGAATTTTGGGGAAGGACACAATTCGGTCCCCAGCACTCCACTATTTGTGAACAAAGCCAAATCCCTCTTCTTGTGAAGCTTAGATTCTACTGGAGGCAGACGATGAACAAGATTTAAATATGTTGGGGTAGTAAGTGCTATATAATTGTTGGGTCAGTGGGATGAGGGAGAGGTGGGACATGACTGTGCGTAGCATGAGTATGGAAGATGAAGGAGTAAGACAGTGACTGAGTGAAGGGTGTTAGAGCCAGCCCGAGAGGGCAGCAAGTGCAAAGGCCCTGAGGCAGGATCAGGTTTCACCTGTGAAGCTGGAGAAGTGAGAGGGAAGAGGAGGAAAGTGATAGAATTTATTGTCATCGGAGTATAAAGGCGGGGGGCAGTCACGTACGGACATTGTAAAGAATTCAGCTTTTACCCTGAGTGAGGTGGCAAGCCATGATAGGCTAACGGAGGGAGCAGTGACTCGATCCAGCAAAGGGAGAATGGAAACCCTACAGTAGAGGAGGTCACACACGTGGTGTCCCCTAGAGAAAGGTGGTTTGCAGGAAGGACAGGAAGGTGAAGGCAGAGTGGTTTGCACAGGCTGGGCACAGAGGGATGAGGGCCCCACAAGCACAACAGAGTTGGGTGGCATGAAGAGGCCATCGTGGTGGGAGGGCCCCGGAGGGGAAGGGCTGGGCAGCTGAGGCAGCAGAGAGCAGGAGAGGGGACAGAAGGTGGGAGGTGGCCTTGGGGACCCACAACGAAAGGCATAAGAGACGCTAGAAGAAGACTGTTCCAGGCAGGATGGGGTTAGGAGTCAGAGGCAACTGGAGAGCTACCTGGGATCTGCAGAGGGCAGAAAGGGCCCCAGAAAAAGGCTGAGGTACCAGGTGGAAGCCTCCAGAAGCAAGTTCCCACAAGGGCTCAGGGTGTTTGGAGGAGATGTGGGCAAGCTGGGATGCCTCTCAGAATGTGCGGAAAGGCACCCTGAGGAGCAGGAGTAGGCAGAGTGCAAGAGACTTTCTAGCCAAGATCTGCCTGGTAGTAAATTTTGAGAGGAAAAGGTAGCAAAAAGTAGAAACCTGGAAGAGCGTCCAGCCCAGGAAAAGTCCCCACCCAATAAGATGTGGGTCAGTTTCAAAGTTCTGATGATTCGGTGAGCTGGAGGAAGAGCTTGACGGGAGAGGGGGCCTGAAAGGAGAATGCAAAACCAGGGAGGGAAGGGGCCACCCGGGAGACTCCCTCCTCCACGGATTTGCCCGCCCGGTGACCTGGGCCTACAGGGGACCCGGTGGGGAGGTGCCGCAGATTGTGAAGGAGAATCAGCCACAGAGCAGATCTAACCGAGAGCCACTCTCCACATCCTCGTTTGCAATTCTGTTGCTCCTTTGGCAAAAGGCCCCGTGCAGCTGTTCCGCCCAGAGAGTCTTTGCCAGGTGACCGGAGGGCTGTGCTCGGTGCCCGGCAGCTGCGGGCCTGCTGGCTGGGGAATCCAAGCTTCCCCTACTCCCAGCTTCCCTGACTCGGGCTGTCAGGCCTGGAGTTGCACTGGGGACAGGTGAGGGGGAGGCAGAGGTGTGGCAGGGAGCCCTGCCGTGAGCTGGCTTCCGTCCCCTTTCCTGGTGAAGCAAGACACAAAGCGCTCTTTGATCTGTGCCCTCTGCCAGTGCTGGCAGGGCTGCGTTTGTCACTGCTCCAAAAAAGAGCAGGAGGTTACTTAGCTATGGATGAATAATAATTGGGCATTTGTCTAACAGCTACTGTACTGATGAATAATTAAAATTTTTATTACAGTTGAGGCAAAAAGCACTCTACCCACACGGATGGTCTGTCAGCCGCGCCAGGGAAAGGCAGGTAATGGAAGAGCACCTTCCAAGTCCCAAAATAAGAGTTGTGATTATGGTTCAGATGTCTGGGCAAAAGCTGGGACAAGTTAGAGGTGAAGCAGACCCAACCACCGAGGTATTTGCAATAAGGTAAATTGGCAAGAGCCAACTTGGGAGTGCAAAGGGCTGAAACAGTGAGGGAGGACTAGAGTGAAACTGGTAGGAACAGAAAGAGAAACAGATAATGACTTAACTATGCAAATATCGTCATATGGTAGCCGATGATGATGACTGATGAATGGAGGGGATACCTGGGGTGTAATGGGAAAGTCTGAACTCAGGAGTCAGAGCACCTTAGTCCGAGGGTTTAGCGACTTCTTGGCTGTGACCTTGGGCAACCTCACTTAACCTCCACAAACTTCCCTTTCTGCACCTATAAAATGGGGATAATACTGCTTAATCATTGGGTTGTCCTGAGGATTAAGCAAATAGTGTTGAGAGTATCTGGTAATTATAAAGAACAGCAAATGCAACTAATTATGTATATTTATATTATGTATATTACATAACTCAAAAGTCAGAATTAAAGGTAACTGGGTCCAAACAGCTTCAGAGTTGGGATGGGTTGAGCGAATTAGGATACAGAAACAATGGAAATATTTTAGTTATTAAATACCATTTGGTAGTTTCCTGGCTTATTGACAGTCCACTTAAAAAGGGGACCACTGAATGATTATTACTTCGATGGGAGAGTGCCTATGAAATTCACACAACCATCAGTAAATATTCATACAGTGGGAAGTGACTGAGGGCAGGAAGGACTGTTATGTCCCCTTTTTGAGAGCATGTCACATGCAGTAGAATCTGGACATACCTAAGAGATAAATGCCAAGAACACCCCAACTCCCAAACATCTAAGGATACCATAGCATGGATGGCTTAGTCTTCCTCTATGCAGTGACTGGCCTTGCAGTCCATGTGCTTCAAGCTCATGATAAGCACCAAAAATGTTAAATGTATACATGCTGAGCATCCAAAGCACATTATCTCCTTTAATCCACACAACACTCCTGTGTTCCCATCATATGTAGAATGAAACTAAGGTTCTAAGGGGTTTAAGTAACTAGCCAAAGTCCAAGGCTACTCATGCATAGAGCCAGGATTTGAAGCTTATTTATCTCTTAAAAACCATTAAAACACTCACTATAACGTTATCTCTTGCAGTTCATGTGGCAGATGCAACCACTGGCCACAACATAGCCCTTTCCCTTATAATCTACTAAGAGAAATGACAGTGTGACAGATTAGTTCAGCAAGTATTGGTTGGGTGGGTTTGTTCAAGGTGCGGGGAATCCAGGGATAAGCGAGAGAGATGAAGCCCTGCTCTTGGAGTGACTACAAGGTGAGAGCCGTGTGCACAATGCCCAGTGCTGGAGGTCTCGCAGGGCCACTTGCTAGCTCTTGGTGGGGAGTCCCTTATGTTCAGGCCATTTGTGTCCATGGACGCAGCTACCGCCCAAGCAGCTCCTACCAGACTCGAGCATCCAGAAATGGGTGGACAACAGGCAGGCTGGCACGGGAACAGACAGCGGAGACTTGAAGGCAGGAACCTGGATCCCATTCTGGCTTCACCAGAACGAGGCCTGTGACCTTCTGTGAGCCCCTCAACCGCTGAGTCAGTTCTATCATTTGTAGATGAGAATATCGTTGAGTGCAGACTGTCCAAAAGTGCTTTGAAAATTATGCTAAGTTAATGTCAGCTTTTATTATCTCTTATGTTTCTGCTCATCAAACCCAGGATAGACTGTGTTTTCAGAAATCTGTGAGGCTCCATTAAATACGATATTTGAATATTCCAAACTAGTCCTCCCCTGAAGGAAGGATCAGTTATCTCCACAGGTGCTTCTGCCCTGAGGAAGGCGTGGTGTCGCGGGAGGCGGAGGGCCGTGAAGGAGCATGGGTGTCAGGCACCTTTCCATGCCAGCAACTTGTCTCCGTCTCTTCTTGGGCGTAGCTTTATGTAGCACATGCTGCAAGTTTGTGCAGTTTCAGTTGACAAAGAGTCAGGTGGGAAAGGAAAGGATTTCTAAAATTTTTGCTAGAAATCCTAAAGTATTTCACTACACTGAAGCTACCGGAATGTGCCCATCCTCTGTAACTCTGCCCTGTGTCTGTGGGCTGGACACTGTGTCTGAATGACTGTGCCCTGACCACCGGGCTCCAGAACACTGCTCCGTGTCACAGGATAACAAAGCAGTGGCTGTCCGGCCATCTGAGTGCACGTGGACATCTGGCTGGTGTCCTTCCAAAGCGCTCCGTCCCAAGCAAACACTCTAACCTTCCACCGGGAGCCCCAGCCAGGACCGCGTGCTCGACTGTTGGCACATCCGGCTGAGCTCCAGGCAACTTGGGTCGTGAAGAGTTGGGCTGTTATCTCATTCCTTTCAACAACCAGATCAGGTGTGACAGGTGAGCAGTCCGATTTATTTGCCCAGCTCTGAACTCTTATTCCTCTCAGCGAGAAACAGAGCCA
Source organism: Varecia variegata (assembly GCA_028533085.1). Lineage (NCBI taxonomy): Eukaryota > Metazoa > Chordata > Mammalia > Primates > Lemuridae > Varecia > Varecia variegata. The sequence continues at coordinate 76,161,080 of CM052440.1, read as the reverse complement.
AACTCTGAATGGTCAATTTGAGGAGCTGTGTAAACACTGTCTTCACTGTGGCTTTTCCTTCTTTCTTAGTTACCTAAAGTTGTTTAGAGGGGAATTGCGGGCAACTGGGCCACAAGTATCCAGGGGTGGACATCGAATAACATTTCACTGAATCTACGTCTGCTCCTAAACTGCAAGCACATTTGTAGCTGGTTCACCTGCACCTGCTCAGTGTCCCGAGAGCATCATGGGAGAGATGGGCATATTCACACGCTCTATCCTCAGGAAGAACGTCCTCCTATCCTGGTGCCTGTGGGGTGGAAGGGATGGGAGCTGGTGCCATGAAAACAGCACAAGAGCCCCACCGTTCAAAGAGCCAGCCCACCCTTGCTGTTAGACCAGTACAACCTCCCTTCCCAAACTCAAACCTGAAGCCACCCATGACCTCACTGACAGGGAACCACCCGGCTTGACCTCGGAGTCCACTGCATGGGGCAGCCCCTGCTCTGATGCATATTCAATTATTTGAAGAAAAAGTAACCTTCCTTATATTGAAATGAAACCAGCTTTTCTAGAACTTTCTTCCATTGGTCCATTAGGTATACCATGGTTGTATATGTTCAGAAAATATGGGGCAGCCAAAATAAGAGGAACAGGTGCCTCTGCTCTGTCACTTCTAGATCTTCCTCTAGTCTATTCCCTGAGAGGTTCTTTGTTTTCTGACTTGCTTTTTATTTTTATTTTTGTAGAGATGGGGTCCCACTATGTTGCCCAGGCTGGCCTCAAACTCCTGGCCTCAAGCAATGCTCCGCCTCAGCCTCCTGAGTAGCTGGGACTATAGGCAGGAGGCACCACGCCCGGCTCTCACTTGTTTTTAAAGTCAGACACTTGGTTTCACATCTTGACAGATTATAAAAGGCTTTTTCTGGTCGCCGCTTTTCCTGTGCTGCCCCTACCTGTCCTTCCTCACAGCACAGAACCTTCCAGTCATTGCAGTTTGCAGCACGTGCTGCATGGGGCACCATGGAGTACCACGAGAATGCCCTGCAAAGACCGAAGTAAAGCACTGTAGATATGAAGAAAAAGACAACTGTGACAGCTCCTCAGTGCTCATTAGGGGAAAAATAAAACCCACAGTGATAGACTTGACATTGTCTAGTGGTGGAATCACGTAGCTCCACCCAGGCATTGCACTTAACTCCTCTCTAAAAGTATCAAATGTGTCAACACTGCTCTAAATAAAAGGTACAGGTACACTGTGACACACAGCATCATCACAAAATCCTCCAATCCCCCCCTCACCATTGCCACATGTGCCAGAACCCTCCCCTTGGGTGGGAAGGGAGGTGGCCGAAAGCAGAACATTAACTGATACATCCTTTTACTCTGACATGCTTGCAATGAATCAATGTTCGTCTCACAGCATCAAGAGGCCAGGGAAAAAAAAGACCTTGAGAAGTCATAACCAATGCCCTATATATTCTGGTAGGTCTATATTTGAAATCTCCCAAGTGGTAGAGAATTCCTTCATTGTTGTTGATGACAACGATGACATTTTTTGTGTTTCCCTGTTTTACGTCTTAAGTATTTCAACATAAAGAGAGAGGTGTACACAATAATAAAATAAATATCTGCTTCTCCACCATCTAGCTTTAGCATTGTTAAGAGTTTTGTTAGATGTTTTTGTAAAACACAGAGCACTGAGATCCGTGTAATGTCACCTGCGTGTTCCTCCCTCATCCCATTCACTCCCCCCACACCAGCGGTCACCTCCGGCCTGAGGCTAATGGCATCAGGCCCACGAAGACCTTACAATAATGTCTACTACATGTGGACACACAAAGAATTAATGGAGTTTTTAAAAAATGTAAATGAATTGTCATATTGTAGGTTCTGTTCTGCGCTTGCTTTTTTCACTCCATGTTGTGCTTTTGAGACAGAGCCACAATGACACACGTGACTCTCAGTTACGCGTCCCAACTGCTGTTGCTTCTCCCATCTTAGAAACAAAAACAGAAAACTTCCACTGACTCTGCCAGCCAGCTACTGCCCTCTTACTTGTTCTCTTCGCCTTTTTGGCCATAAAACTCCCTGAAAGTGCTGTCTGTGGTCGCTGTCTTTAAGTTTTCTCCCAAACTCTCTCAACCCACCCTATTAGACTTTTGTACCCCAGACTCTAGCAGCGAGCGACTTGGGTACTACAGCTAACCGTCCCTGCTCCCTAGGATTCCTGCATCGCTTCATGTCTCAGATCCCGGGGGTGGCTGCTGTGAGAGCACCTTCCTCGGCTTGTCTGTCCTGATCTTTAGGACATGGCACCAAGAACCCTCGTGAACTGGCCTACCTGGGGAGGTGACAGCAATTCTGCTGCCTCTGCTGCTACGGGATTGTCTGAAGAATGCTGCACATACAAAGGTGCATGACCTAGAAGTCCTTTCTGACGACTCCTAAGGAGATGCATAAACATTATGCTGAGTTTTCCTTCCCTTGTCCCTTGTCGTGTGGGGGAAGGGGAAGGACCTAGGGGCACTATCCAGCGGTCCCTACCCATGGGTGGCTTTCAGCTGCTACTCCTCTCACCAGCAGAAGTTCCTAACTGCCAGGAGGACAGACGAGCCATAGTGTGGGCGGAAAATGGCCTTTCACCCCACCCTTTCCACCCCTGTAAACGAAAACATATCTTCACTGGAGTGTGTTGTAAGGGACTGTGAATGAATGCTCAGATCCCCAGGAGGGAGCAAGGACGGGCTGTTCTCAGAGCCCCCACCTGTGACAGGACACCTTCCCTGTCTATCCACACGTCTACCACAGCCTCCTCTCCCCTCCCCACTCATAGGCCAAGAAGCCTCCTATAGCTAACTGTATTTATGAATTACATGAACACACGGGTCAGACTCACGGTGGTACAGGATGAAGCATTTCTTTTTTTTTGTTTGTTTGTCCTGTTCAAATACTTTGCATCTCAGTGGATACTGAAATATCAGTGGATATTCACGAGTTCCAAAACCTCTGTGTCCTGCTCAGGGAATGTGGAAAAACGAAACAGACACTTGGAATGTCCTCTCCAAAGGCCAGCACTGAGAAGCAAATGACCCACGCAGAGAAAACTGCAAAGAGATGCCGTTTGCCCTGTCCATGTATTTTACAGACTAATTTTTGTTTTGCAGGATGCTTTTCATACAACTGCATCCTAAACAGATTTTCACAATGAATGTGTTCAGGTAGCAATGACAGCAGACGGAGAGGGAAATAATAAAAGGTAGAAGAAAAGACAAAATGTTCTACCAAAGGTATTGGAAAGAAGGATCATCTGGGACAAATAAAATATTTTTTAATGGGTGGTGTATAATTAACCAGTCAGAGATATAACTCAGGACAAGTAAATTGACTTTTTTCCTGTCCTTACATTTCTCGTCTTGAGTTATTTCCCCCTTGGATAAGACAACCAAGGTTTGAACTTCAGCACTGTTCTTACTATCTGTGTGACGCTGAGCAATTTATTTTATTTATTTTACCTCCATAAGCCTCCATCTCTTTATCTGTAAAATAAAAGACAATTAAAGCACCCATCTCTTGGTGTAACTATGAGTATTAAATGTGAATGCACATTACTTCGCACATAGAAAATATTCAACAATGTTTGCTGCTATTAATATTCATATTCCCGTCATGAATTTCTCAACATTCATTTTCTCCCGGTTTAACCCTGCTGGGCCCTCAATCCACTCGATCTGCCTTCTGCCTTCATTCCCACCTCCTCGAGTCAGGTTGACGAGTCCCTTCCCAATCTGCTCCATTTCTCCAAGCCCCGGATACTCTCCTGGCCTGTCAATTCACCCTCTGCACTGGCCACACTGCACTCTTCCCAGGTGGCAGCTCTTTGGTGTCTCTCTGTCCTTACTTTCTTTGTGCTCTTTTCCTGGAATGCCCTTCTCCTCTTGTTCTCCTGCTCAAGACAACCAGTCCCTCCCTCTGTCGCTCTTTGAGGCCACCTCTGACAATGCACTCGCTGCCTCATATTGCCCAGTTCTGTATGCGACACACACTTAACCATATGACGAGCTGCTTGCAGGAAGGACCTTACGTATCTGGATGTCTCCACGCAGCATGCACTCAAAGCATGCTTGTGGAACGACTGATTCTTCTGACTTTGTTCCAGTCTTGCTAGGCCACTTAGGGATGAATTTCCGGGGACACTGCAAGACAGAAGGCTGCCTTCTCTTGCCACCTGCAAACTGCAAAGAGTGTGGGGCCCTCAGGACACTCAGGCATGTTTTCCAGCCTCCTTGACAACACCAGACCTGAGCGCATTTGCCTCTGAGGATGAAACGGAGACGAAGGGGGAGGCTCTGCCAGCGAGTGCTCCAATGTCCCTGTGAGACCCTCTGGAGATTTGAAAGCAACCGGGAAAGAATTCCTTGACACTTGCCTCACCCATCCTGAGCCGTAAGGTGAAGCTCTCAGTGGTCACTAAGAATGCATATTAGGGAGCCCCCTCTTGTCCCCAGTGTTCTGGGATGGGGAGCATTAGTACAGAGATGCCCTGGGAAACCCTGAAGACGCCTCCCCATCTCACTGTCGCAGCAGAACCCAGAGGCGACTCACAGCTGAAACCACTGCCCCACGTCAACACGCCACGTCACGTGGCCATCTAACTGGGAACCAAACAGCCATCTGGCTGGACACGATCTCTCTGTGTTTTTGCAAAGCTGTGAATACACAGTGAGTGAGAAGAGTGCAATGAAACCTATTGCAATGTTGGTGCTGGGCCATAAGGAATACCCCTTAATAGACATCCCCTGATCCAGTGAAGGACACACTGCCTCGAGCCTCGCGCTCAGGGTACCTCCCAGGAAAGTAAATCTAAGGGACAGAGAGGCACTTCCCAGTAGGTATTTTGCTTTTTGTAGGGCTTGTCTTTTGTTGTCATTGTTTGCCTTGTTCTGTTATGTCTTTACTGTAGTTTCATCTACAGGTAGCAGAGCGGGACTCCTTCATGATATGGCACAAGGTCCTGAATTTTAGCAAGAGACGTAAGAAAGTTTGGTCTCCATGACAAAGGAGGTGCAGGGAGGGCACCAAGAGAGGCAGTTCTGGCCCCGACTCCGACAGTCTGGGCTCAAAACCCGGCTCCACTCTTAGCCTCTGGGAGACTTTTGCTTAATTTCTCCATGCCTCTACTTCCTTACTTGGAAAATGGGATCAATGATAATATAGGTCACTCGAAGAGCTCAATGACACATCAAAACTCTCCCAAAGCCATGACCCATTTCTGCTTGGAAATTTTCAGTAGTAATACTGACTACTTTTAAAGAGGACTCATTCCACTGTTGGACAACAGCAGCTCTTAGAAAGATCCCTCTTGAATTGGGATAAAATCAGATCTGCCCCTCTATAGCTTCTCCCCATTGGTCCTAACACTACTGCTTTACTTCTCACGCTGGGATAAACGTACCCCCGGGGACTCTGGGTGATGTGCTGGGGATCTATAAAGCCATAAAATAAATATGGCATGCTTTCCTGATGAACCAAATTAAAATGAAGATTTTTTTCTGGGGAAGGAATTTAAGCTTTGCATTGAATGTCTATGCTTTTAAAAATACTTTCTGATTTAAAATATTTTCCATTAAAACAAACAAGCATATTTTAGTGTATAATATAAAATTCAAATGATTTCTTTTTCAGATTTGGCATAAAATGTGGCTTCAGGCAGCCACTGCCAGCTCTACCCCAGACCTCCCAGGAGCATCTATTCACTTGCCTCTGACTTTGGGGATTTCTAGATGGAAAAGGCTGGGAAATGCTACTCTATTGAACAGAGCTACAAAGAACAAATTTAATTCCTTTCCCACAGGGCTGCCCGTCAAGTTTTCATAAGATCTTACAGTTGGAAAGAGACTCAGAAGTTGTCTAAATCGATCTTCCTTCTGCAGTAGTCCTAACAGATGGTCACCCAGCCTCTGCTGGATCAGGCTCAGAGCAGAGAAGGGACCACATGGTGATCATTGCCATTGCATTGCTGGCCAGATCAGATTGTTAGAATGTTCTTTTTTTAAGCCTAGCAACAGGCACATGGGCCCCGGAATGAGGCAGACCTAAGGTGGACTCCTGGACCAGTCACTTCACCTCACTGGGCCTCAGTTTCCTCTGCTGTAAAATGGGACTAATGGTGTTAGCTATCTCACGGGGAATGCTGGGACAGAAAACACATGTAAAGAACTTAGCATTCTGCCTGACGTGTTGAAGCATTAAACAGACATTCACCATCATCATCACCGTTTCCCTCCATAGCTTCCACGAGCTAAAATCCCAGAGCCTGTTTGTAATGCCTCTGCTACAACAAGTTAATATACTCTCCCCTCACTGTACCTAAAAAGCTTTTGTTCCTCAGTTAAATACCCCACCCCCACCTTCCTCAATAGAATAACATTCAGACCCTTCAGGTAATGTACATTTTTTCAGAAAGCTATTTGAAAGTGTGTTAAAGATTCTTAGGAATGAACTGGAGAAATGTCAGAATATTGAAAGTGCCACGGAGAAAATAAAAGGAGCTGGGCAAAGGGATGGAAGAGGCTAGGATGGGGGTGGGGTGCAGTTTAGTAGCTCACTCTCAAAGAACTGGGCTTTCTCATGAAGTTTGAGTGGAGAACATGGCTTGGCCAAAAATGGAGGCATTCCGCCCCTTCCCAGAATTGCAGACAGGCAGCACTGTCCTGACTTACCTGCCCGGCCAAGGCTGAAAAGCAGAGGACACCAAGCAGGGCTTTGGCTGGGGCAGCCCAAGTTGGCTCACTGTCCTGCTTGGGGGGTGTGGCCGGAAGCACAGCCTCGTAGGAGAGGGCCGGGGAGCAAGAGGCAGGGCACAAGAAGCCCCCTCTTTGCATCATGCCCCAGCCCCTAAAAATATGGTCCAGTGGATATGTCGGGCTTTCACCCATGCAATTAACACAACCATGGTGTTAAGAGATGAATTGTGTTCCCCAAAATTTCCCATGTTGAAGTCCCAATACCTCACGTGAGTGTGTTTGGAGATCTGAACTTTATGGAGGTAATTAAGGTTACATGAGGTCATAATGGTGTTCCCCTAATCAGATAGAACTGATATCCTTATGAGAAATGGAGGAAGAGACACCAAAGCTTACTCTCTCTCCTCCCACATGCCACAGAGGAAAGGCCATGTGAGGACACAGCAAGAAGACAGCTGTCTGCAAGCCAAGAAAAGAGTCCTCCCTAGGAACTGAATCCAGAGCACCTTGATCCTGGACTTCTAGACTCCAGAACTGTGAGAAAGTAAATTTCTCCTTAAGCCACTATCAACTGAAGAATGATGAGGTGGACACATTTGGAAAAGAGAGCTTTATTTCTCATAAAGGGTTGCAGCCTACAGGCTGGGAAACACAGCCTCTGGCCAGAAACCAGAAACAGGCACTTCAAGGGACGGGTAAAGAGAACAGGAATTTATGCTGAGCAGGGTGGCTGGGTATACATGTTTAATAAGCCATAGGAGGAATCATGAATATTTATGAAAGGAGAAACAAGTGCATGCCCAACTGAGTTCCATGTCTCTTTATGGGTCATGTGTTCAAAAATGGTGGTGTTAGCATGATCCAAGGGTAGAGTTTATGCCTCTCAGACATCAAAAGGTGAAGCAGAGGACATGAAAGCCCTCTGTTCATAGCCTCCATAGACTGGCCAGAACCACTTGGTGGTCACTTATCAGGAAGGAATGCTGATCAATTGTGTCAAAACACACAAAAGGGAGGGGTGGTCACGAGGTTGGTTGAAGTCAGTGATGAAGCAAGTCTTTCTAAAGGGCTGGTTTCTGTTTAGCCCTTAGGGAAGGAAGCCTGATGGGGGTTAGCGAGGGAGGGGGTATAACGAGGTGTGTCTGACCTCCCATCCCATCATGGCCAGGAGCTCAGTTGTAAGGTTTCTCTGGGGTCCCATTGGCCAAGAGGGGTTCTATTCAGTCAAATGGTAGGCTTAGGATTTTATTTTTTATCTCTCACCACCCAGTGTGGTATTTTGTTCTGGTAGCCCCAAGCCAACTAAAACATAAAGTATAGCAGTTCCTCAAGAAACTGATATTGTTAGTGGAAGTTTCTTCCTTTACAGGTTGAAGCAGAACATGGGGAGAGAAGAGTTCCCCACTATAGGTATATTCTTAAAATAATTTAATGCTGTAATTATAAAAGAATGTAGGATACAATTAAATTTAAATAGAAAGTTACTTATATCTCTAGCTATGTGTTCAATATGTTTGTTTATTTATGGAAAAGAAGGAAATGAAATAAAGCCTTGAAAAGAGGAAAGGATAAAGAAAAAAAATCAGAGAGGGAAATGGGAAAACTAAAAGAAATTGGAAGTTGTTAAGTACAGATACTCTTTAAATCCAAATTCCTCCCTCACTGAAGGTAGGAACATTTGTAAAGTATTTACTGAATGCCTGATGTATTCAGGGTGCTAAGTGTGGAAGATTAAATAAAAGTAGAATATAGATCCTGCCTTTAGAAACTTCTATTCTAGAACACAAATACTAGTAAAACCCATTGAGAATCTTACAGACTATCTGTCACTTATCTCCAGGGGCATTTTCTCCCTGGCAAACAATAAGGATCCGAAGAGAAGACCAACAGGGCTGGCAGGAAGCAGGAAGGAGAGGGAACCCACTTGGAGGCAAGTGTGAGAAGAGTCCAGGCATTTGGGGACCACAGCTGGGAAGGAAAACAGGCCTGAGCTCCCGCTCAGGACCTGGGAGCCAGCAGCGAAGCAGGCCGTGCACAGCGCTGTGTCCACAGTTGAGGATGACATTTCAGAGAGATCATTTGGGCCCAAACCCACAGAGCCAGATGGGCCCGGAGCACAGTAATGGTGTGAGTGCACAGGGTCAGGGTTCCCGCTGTTTGTGGACTTTCTGAGGTCTGATGACACTTCAGTCAGTGGGAGCTGAGGCTTGGATATTGGGTTGAAACACTCAGAAATCTCATCCAACCCCCAGATTTTACTGACGAAAGGAAAGGAAAAGATGCTCAGAGTGGTGGTTGGACATTCTGCCCTTACGGGCACACGAGAGCTCTCACGGCCCCTCCCTTCCGCCTGTGGATAGAAGTGGGTGCTTTTCAGGTTCAGAGAAAGAGATTACTTCTGTGTGTGAACAGGCAGACCAAACACTGTACAGCATGAGAGCTCAAACCACCTCCCAAACTCCCTCTGATTCTCCTCCATTCTACTCCTGCAGAGCTGGGGGAGCAAGCGCTTCGCTATATGCTTTGTGATCTCACAGGCCTGGATGGTATCCCCCAGAGAATGATCTCTCCAGAGGAAAGAGCTATCTCTTTAGTCAGCCCCTCCAAACGTGCAAAATTAAAGTCCTACCAAAGCAATGCTGAAGAAATGTGTTCCTCCTTCCCTCCATCCCTGCTTCCTTCCTCCTTCCTTCTCTCCATCTTCCTTCCTCCTTCCTTCTCCCCATCTTCCTTCCTCCATCCCTTCTTCCCTCCTACTCTTCCCCTTTCCTCCCTTGGTCCTTCCTCCCTCTATTATCTACCAAACATTTATCAAGCTAGTCCTTTGCTGGAGGTCACAAAAGATATATAAAGTTCTACATCGTCCTTTTGCAGTGTTCACTGTCTTAGGGGGAAAAAAAGAACCAAAAAAACCAGAGATGAGTTAAAAATTAAACCAGCCTATGAGGGGCCACTAGCTTCCCAGAGATGAAGAAATCTAAGGGAAGACTACGAGTTCCACAGCCGGGACGGAGGAGAACACTCGGAGCAGAGGCAGCAGCCTGAGCCCAGCACACAGCCAGCATTCTGTCACTCTGGGGGTCCGAGCCCCGTCCTGGGAGCGCTGGGTGGGAGGGGTGTATGGCTCAGGGGAGGTTTCCTCTCGGCCTGCAAAATACCTCTGAGATGTGGTTTTTGCCTTGAGTCACTAAGCTGAAAAACAAGCCAGAAATACCTATTTTGCTAAAAATAGCCCTTGGTGCCTCTGCCCCACGCCAACTCCCATCCCCGCCCACACTGGTGGCCGACCCTGTGAGCAGAGAAGACTCAGAGGAGGACGGCAGCTTGGCTTCTCAGCCCTGCTTCTTAGCACCCTTTGTAATTACAGTTTTGCCAGATCCTTGAGCCTCCTACTCTTGCTAAGTCTCTATCGCCTACTCATTAATAGTTAGGGTTTTTTTTTTTTTAGTGCTGGGTACTTTTTTTTTTTTTAACTGATCTTCAAAACAAGTCCACAAGGTAAGTATTGTCCTATTTACAGATGGGAAAACTAAGATCAGAGAGATTGTATAATTTGCCTAAGGCCATAAAACTAGTTAATGAGGGAAATGTAAAACCAAGTCTGTCTGACGCTATAGATGTGGTTCTCAGAGTGTGGTCCTTGGACAAGAACATCAGCACCTCCCGGGAGCACGTCAGAGACCTACTGAACCAGGAACTTTCGGGAGTCAAGTCCAGCAGGCTGTGTTCCAGCAAGCCCTTAAGATGATTCCACTGGATACTAACCACTGCGAACTGCTGCTCAAAGCACGTACCATTAACCTCTGTGCTGTGCTGCACGTCCACGTTCCTGCTCTGCTCACGCAAAAACTCGCCACGGGGATCATCTAGAAATGCAGATGTTGTCACTTCTCCCCATGGATGCTTCCAAGGTATTAAAGGCGGCTCTTCACTCACTCCAAACTTGACCCTCATCTCAGTTGGCCACTCCAGGTTCGTTATCACACCAATTCATCAATTGTTTAGAGTAGAATCTGCTTTCCCACCCCGTAAGGAATTCTAGGACACTAGCTGTCCATGAAGAGGGGAATGACAGCTTAGCTATTGAATCCACTGGATATTACTAATAAGTACCCTTTGCTCAGTATGACCCTACCCTCTTCCAGGCTAACAGCTCAACCCGGGCACCACCCCTGCAGACGCTGCTCGACAACTACGGCCAGTCAGTGTTCACTGATCAGGTGTCGGGTCTGCGGCAGGGGCTCTGCAAGGCCCTTGAGATGCACTATCTCAACTAACCCTTACAACAACCTAGGAGGTAGATACTATTATCAGCACATTTCAAAAATGTAGAAACCAAAGCACAGAAAGAGTAAGCAATTCGCCTGAGATTACTAGCTAATAAACCGTTGCTGAGACTCCAACTCAATTTTACTGGAGAACCTATGTTCTTATCCACTATGCCTTATTGCCTGGTGGGGGCCTTTCCTGAGCAAGTCTTCTCTCTTGGTGTGCTCCAGACTCAACACCCGTGCTCCAGGCTGAGTCCTCTTTGCAGCCATGCAGATCCCGTTTCTGGCTCTACCGTAGTCTCCTCAGGCACCTCCGCCCAGCTGTCTTCCATCACCCTCCCCACCTGGGTCACGTCCCCTCTGGAGGTGCTTCCTGCTGGCCAGGCTCTCACACCCCACTCCCATCACCTCTCCCCGCTTCAGGCCAGCTCCCTCTCCTCTCAGTGCTGCTCAGCGCCGGGAATCAATTTTACCTTCTTCCAATTCCCAATTTCTAAGGCAGGTTTGTTTTTTGTTTTTTTTTTTAATCTTACTGTCTCTGCTTTGACCAGACACTTGGTACAACTTCAAACATTGTTGCCTGTGGTTTGGCCAGCTAACAAGGAACTCTTGGCCCACTCCAAAGTCAGGCTCCTTGAAGCCTACCCTCCCATTTTGTGCCGTCAATATAGACGGTGTCTATGGTGACCAGGGTGTGGGGGAGACGGATGAGGATCAGGGAGGAGGCCATTCCTGTGTCTGGTGGTGGAACCAATACTGAGTCTGGTGATAGAAACTGAAAAATGCAACACTAGGAAGGAAGGGTGAGGAGCGAATGGGGCTTCCCGGCTGGGCCCCTCAGAGTTCACAGTAGGGCATCTTAACAAAAGTCCTGGGGAGGCCTTCTGGAGGCTCCTTTCTTCCCAGAACCATGGGGGATAGGCCAGCCCAACCTTAAAGGCAAACAGGAAACTCTGCCAACAAACAAAAGGAAAAAGGAAGCTCCCAGATTCCTGTTCCAAGTAGCCTCCTGAGAAGGACTTTATCTTTGGGGAAAATTTTGCTAAAGGAAATTTGAATTGAAGTTGCAAATTTCCTTTGTTACGAAAAGCAAATAACATGAAAAGGGAGAGAAGCACCAAGACAAAGATCAGTCATCACAGATGCAGATGTAATCTCTGCAGTAACATAAACTGCAAGAACCTAGACTTCAGTGCTGCACACAGAGGGGAGGTGGGAGCAGAGGCTTAAGAGGAGGTGAGCCCGACCCCTGCAAGGGGCAGCGAGGGCCCCGGCCGACCAGACAGAATAGTCCAAAATAAGGCTGTGGGAGCAGGTCATAGTCCTTCAGTGTCAGGGTGTAGTGTTTATCATCTCACGGGCCATACAGAGCTCTGTGCTTCGAGCATCTAGGAAATGAGATAATCAAAGCACAGTAATAATACCAGTCAACTATTTTTTAAACAGTCATTTTTTAACATACACTAAAATCTTCTTAAGCCCTTTGTACATACTAACTAATTTAAACCTTGCAACAACCCTACGAAATAGGTAACCATTACTATCACCATTACTAGCATGGAAAGGTTGAGCACCTTGGTCAAGGTCACATAATTTGTCAGACTCGGAGGCAGGATTTGGATTCAGGATCATCCTAATCTTGACCACCATGTGACTGTAAAGCAGTTCTCAAAATTAATAACGTGTATCTTCTCCTCGCTGTTCTTTAAGAAGAATTTTAGCAACTCCTGGAATGGCAACAGGGTATAGCAGAAAGAATCCTAGGTTGGAACCCTAACTCTGCCACTGAAGAGTGGGACCTCGCCCTTGAACCTCACAGGGTTAGTAGTAAGCAGTGAATAAGAGAATGCATGTCTCTGGCACATAGTAGATGCTCAGTAAATCTTTACACTAGCTCATACTCATTGATGCTTATCAGGGCTGGGCATGTGCTAGGCCCCAGATACATGTCTCCTGCACTGAATTCAGTGGGCTAGATGGGTTTTACATGCCTGCTTCATTTCAGGGCGTGAGGAACGGTGACAGTCAGCATCTTGGGGAACTTCTCAAAACTTCACATTAGATTTGTGCAATAGTTGCTTGAGCACAATTCAGATGCAAATCTCATGTTCTCTTAGTCATATTTTAATAAATGAAATAAATTCAATAGGGTGTAATCATAAAGTGAACTTTCTCTCTTCTGTTGTCTCTTCAAACCCTCTCTTTAAGCAGGTTCTTCCTCTGAGCCCTTGGTTGAGATTTCAGACAAAGGTCCAATAGATTTCTGGTCATTCCTAGGCACATGGGTCATTTTCAATCACAAGAACAGCCTCATTTCAGTATTTGAAATATCTAGGCTGTGGTAATAACAAAAATCCTGAACTTTTATTTAACTTAGCCTTTCCTCCTCCAATTGGGTAGAACTTCAGACCCTGAGTGTTTGCCTGGAGGGGGTGCTGCATGGCTCTCTCCCTGCCTCTCCCTCACCGGACCCTCCCACACTCACCATCTGCTGTCTGTGACCCCTTCAGGGTCAGAGTCAGAGTAGTGAGGATTAGAGGCAAAAAGCAACAATCTTACATGGCTGGACAGTCAGGACCTGGCATTGGCCCTGCTGAGGCTGGCAGACATGCAAAGCTGACCCTTTTGTGGGAGGCATTGCAGGTTGTCATGGGAATCTCCAACTCAGTGACCTTAACACAAAGGTGGCTATAGGTCCTGTTTGCAGGGACCATTCCAGTTCAAGCCAGTTGCCTTGGCATATCTGTTAATAGCAACTCTTTTCTTTCTCAGGATGTCCCCATGTAGATGATAAGTTATATAGTCATCTTACTTAAAACAGATGAGACTTCCTCTGGATAACCAAATTTCAACTTCCCCCAGACCTGTAGCTGCCAGTGATCTATTTCCTCTGGTCACCCCAGCCCACCACCCAGGGAGCATATGGGGGCCCCCTGCTGCCCCTCATTTTTCTCCCCTATGAGCCCTCTAACACCTGCCTCCAAGGGAATCCTCACTCTTGGCTTTTCATTTCAACTCTTTTTAAAGGCTGGAGATGGGCGACTATCCATGCTAGCAGGCGAGATCTTACCATTTCTTAGCATGTCTTGAATAGTGATCTAACCGCATACTCTTACAATATGGTGTTACTTAGCACCTACTGTCACATTCTCTGACTTCAGGGACTCTGCCCATCTCCTACACAACACAAAGAGTTAAATTTAACATCTAGTTGTGTATGATTCAATAATGAAGAAGAGGAAGAAAAACCCCAGGTCTACTAAATCCTACAAAGAAGGTGATTCTTATAGCAGTCTGTAACCCAAAGCCACAGAAGATTCCAAAAACGCAGTGTTGACAATGCAGGACAGTAGCTGAGCAAGTGCAGCTTTAGCCGGGCTCTCCCTCACCGTGAACGGGCAGATGCCCTCAGGGCTCCCTCCGTCAGTTTCCTCGTGTTCTTTCATGAAGGTGCCAATGCATGTAGCATCTGAAAATCTGAGACATGTCTATGGCATTTGTACCCTGGAAATAAAAGGTCTGTGCAAATTTTATGTCAGCTTTGATTATGGGAACAGAAAGTCCACCCTCGAATTGCCCCTCTAATAGGGGACGCCTGGCCTCATTGCTAACTGAGGTGTGCACAGAAGTGTCAGCCTCCCTGGTCCCAGTTCTCAGTCCCCTTCCCATCCAAGCCCACGAGCAGAGCAGGAAGCAGAGGGAAGGCTCCTCCTCCACGTGTCTCTCACGGGTTCACAGCGGTATCCTAGAAGCTGAAGGGTGGAAATCCAAGAGTGTGGCCGTGGGGAGCACCCCCGCCCCCGTGTTGGTCTTCATTTTTCCTATGGGTACCTCGAGAAGACCTCTGGGTATTCCGGAGCCACAGGCTGCGTGAGCAGCTTAGCCAGGAACAATCTGTGCAGCCTGACTTTTAGCCTCTGTGGAGTAGAGTGTCCACAGAAACAAAGAAAAGCTTTTTGGAGTAATCACACCTTTTCCCACAAGCCATGTTTTCATAGGAGCGTTTTGTTTTTTTCCCAGCAGCAAGGTAAAGCGAGCAATTGAACTAACTTGTTCTCAGATCAATGCATCCATTGTGTGCTTCAAGGAGCAAAAGGGTTTTTTTGTTGTTGTTGCTTTTTTCCCTCTTTCAGTGTTGGTTTGGAGCAGAAATTAAACTTGGCTGTGGGCTATGAGGGAAAAGAACTGGGTAGACAAACCTTTCTTTCTTTGGTTGGGATTTTGATCTCCTTAAAAATCCATAGGTTTATAACTGAAATTGTTACTAAAAATGCATTCACTTATACGCATGTACTCTTTTAACCCCCCTCCTGCCTTCCCTCCTCACAGTGGCACCCGCTGAGCTCCAGAACACTAGAACCACCTTTGCTAAGGTGCTAAAGTAGTACGTGCCTGACGTTGCTTGATTATCTTGCCAACAGAAACAGATGCAGAGTTACCAAGGTATCAGCAAGTAAGTGCTGGCAGAAAGGGGGATTTCAAAGTTCATACGTACCTTGGGCAAAGTTTCAAATCAAAATTCTAGAATGTCCAAATCTACTTACAAATTGGGGAGGGGAGTGGCGTTCTTTATTTCACTGTTTCTCCTCTGCTCACAGATGATTTGGACAGATTCTATTCTCAGTTCTGAGCTAGTTTAAGAGTAACTGGAGCCAAGACAATTCAACAGGAAAGAATTGGTTTTTTTTTTTTCACCAAATGATGCTGGGACAAGTGGACAGCCTCCTGCAAAAGAATGGAGTTGGGCCCCTGTGTCGGTCGGCTGGGACTGACATTATGCAATACCATCGAGGGTGGGGCATAAACAACAGACATTTATTTTCTCACAATTCTGGAGGCTGGAAGTCCAAGATCAGGGTGCCAGCATTGTGGGGTTCTGGTGAGGGCCCTCTTCCTGGCTTGCAGATGGCTACCTTCTCTCTGTGTGTGTTCACGTGGTAGGAAGGGATGAGGGGGCAGAGAGAGAGGGAGAGAGAAGGAGTACATAGGATCTTCCTCTTCTTAAGGCCAAAGTCCTATCGGAATAGGGCTCCACCCTTATGACCTCATTTAGCCTTAATTACCTCCTAAAGACCCCATCTCCTGATACATCTCATTGGGGGTTATTAGGGCTTTAACATATGAATGTTGGAAAGACACAATTGAGTCCATAGCAATCCCGTCCTCATACCATGCACAAAACTAACTCAAAAATATATCAGAGACCTCAATGTAAGAGCAAAAACTATACAATTTTTAGAAGAAAACATAGGAGTAAATGGTCATGATCTTGGGTTAGACACAGCCTTCTTAGAAATGACACCAAAAGCACAAGTGACAAAAGAGAAAAAATTGATAAATTGGACCTCAAAATGAAAAACTTTTGTGCTTTAATGGACACCATCATGAAACTGAAAAGACACCTCACAAAATGGGAGAGCATATTTGTGAATCATATATACCTGGTAAGGGATTTGCATCTAGAATATGTAAAGAACTCTTACAACTCAATAATAAAAAGATAAATAGCCCAGTTAAAACATAGACAAAAAATCTGAATAGACATTTCTCTAAAGAAGATATAAAAATGGTCAATAAACACATGAAAAGATGTTCATCATCATTAACCATCAGAAAAATGTAAATTAAAATCACAATGAGATACCATTTCACACCCACTAAATGACTATATTTAGAAAGAGAGATAATAACAAGTATTGGCAAAAATGTGGAGAAATCAGAATCTTTATACATTGCTGGTGGAATATAAAATGGTTCAGCCACTTTGGAAAACAGTCCAGCAATTTCTTAAAACATTAAACCTAAAATTATCATATGAACCAGCAATTCCCCTCCTAGAAACCAGCAAATGCAAGAGAAATGAAAACATATCCACGTAAAAACTTGTCCACAATGTTCATAGCAGCATTATTCATAATAGAGTGGAAACAATCCAAATGTCCATCAACTGATGAACAGATAAATTACAATGTTGTAAATCGATACAATAGAATATTACTTGGCCATAAAAAGGGATGAAATACTGATGCATGCTACAACAAAGGACGGACCTTGAAAACACTATGCTAAGTCAAAGAAGCCAGTCACAAAAGCTACATATGGTATGATTCAATTCACATGAAGTCTAGGGTAAACAAATCTATAGAGCAGTGGTCCCCAACCCTTTTGGCACCAGGGACTGGTTTCATGGAAGACAATTTTTCCAAAGACTGTGAGTTGGGTGGATGGTTTCAGGATGATTCAAGCACATTACATTTATTGTGCAGTCAAACCTCTCTGCTCATGATAATCTGCATTTGCAGCCACTCCCTAGTGCTAGCATCACTGCCTCAGCTCCACCTCAGATCATCAGGCATTAGATTCTCATAAGGAGCGTGCTGTAGCCTAGATCTCTTGCATGTGCAGTTTGCAGTAGGGTTCGAGCTCCTATGAAAATCTAATGCCACCACTAATCTGACAGGAGGTGGAGCTCATGCGGTGATGATGGGGAGTGGCTGTAAATACAGATGAAGCTTCACTTGCCCACCACTCCCCTCCTGCTGTGCGGCACAGTTCCTAACAGGCCACGGACCAGTATCCGTCCACAGCCCGGGATTGGGAACTGCAACTATAGAGACAGGAAGTAGATCGGTGGGTTGCCTTGGGTAGGGTGGGGTGGGGTAGGGGGGGAAATAGGAAGTCACTGCTAATGGGCACAAGGTTTCTTTTTGGGGTGACAAAAAGGTACTAAAAATGATTGTCATGACAGCTGCATAGCTCTGGGAATACACTAAAAACCATCATATTGTACATTTTAAATGGGTGAATTATATGGTATGTGAATTACATCTCACTAAAGTTGATACATGTTTATATATATACACAACTGAAAAAAATTGCATTACGTCAGATTTGAAATAAAAGCAAGATTGAGAGAAAAACACTTCGGAGTTAGAACTAACATTTGGGCTTTCATTCATTCTGGAGAAAGCATCAAAGTGTCTGAAAGCTAGAAAAACTGAATTAGGGAAAAACATACCCAAGAAAACCAAGCAGGAGGTTAGACTGTGTTAAGCTGAACAAAATAATGAGGCACTATCTTGTTTAGAGGGGTCAGAGCGCTAGCATATGGCTCATACCATGCTCGGAATGCTTCCTGTTAGGAAGGAAATGGAACACACAGAGCGGTCATGTCTCCTTCCCTGGAAGTGACCTCATCTCTGATATGTGAGCATAAAGAACAACAACACAACTCTTTTCCCGATCATAAAAATAATCTATTTAAGATAATATAAAAAGTACAGAGAAGGGGGGGAAAAATCACTTAATCTTGCCACGCAAAGATAAGTACTGATATTTGGTAGAGGTCCTTCCCAAGCACATTGTTCCACATATTGGAGCTCATACTATACATACAATTTTGTACCCATATTTTATATTTACAATCAATATTTTCCATTATATTTCAAACTCTCATAAGTATCATTTTCAATCAGAAGAATAAACCATAATTTTCTTAACTAATTTCCTAATACAGGGCATTTTTCTTTTCAATCTTTTATTCTTTTATTTTTAAAAATGTTGCAAAGAAAATTTGGAGCATAGAGTTTTGGTCATATTCAAATTATTTCCTTGGAATATAATAACTTTATAGTCAAAAGGTATGAAACTATTTAATGGTCTTCATAGTGCTTCTCAAAAATGTCACACTAACATATATTTACAGCAATATGTGATATGCCCATCTCACTACCAAATATGAGGACCCTTAAAAGTAACTCCTATTCTCCTTCTAGGAAAGGATCCTAAGGAAAGAATTATCACCACAGCATTATTTGTGACAGCAAAATTGGAGGAAAAATAAATACCGATCAATAATAGAAAAGTTAGATTATGATAGATTATTATTTTTCAGTGATTAAAGGTGAGCGATTTCAAAGAATATGAAATGACAAAAAAACGGATTTCTACACATTCTCAAATGCATGACTTGTATGCTAAACACTAAATTCTCTGTAAGGTCAGGTGATTAAAAAAAACACACCAGCAGTGATGAAGTCCAGCTTGTGGGATCACTGGTGATTTTGTTTTCTTATTTGCGCTTTTCTCTATTTTCCAATCCACCTATACTGACAAATTATTATGCTTATAATTTTTTAAAGGTCATTGATTTTTAAAATTAGTCCGTAAGTAAATTCACATCCAGTGAGCATCCTGCATAGAAAAGACGGGAAAGGCGGAAATCTAGGGGAACCACGGAAAGGCGGTGGGGGATGGGGCGTCTTGCTGCTCTGGCTTCGAGCTCCAGTCCCGCTGTTTTCTGGGTGTGCTTTGCACGGAGGCCTCGACTGGACCTCATTTCCGCATTGTTGCAGGGAGGGTGTCAGCTGACCTCTGTGCACTAATGTTCCCGAGCCCGTGTTCCTCAAGAGCACCACCCCGGGACCGTGTTGCAGCCATTTATCGCGCACCGACAATCGGTGCACATGAGGCAAGCATCCAAGTACAGAGTTCCACATTTCCTGCCAAGCACAGAAGGAGAAGGTAAACCTGCATAATACTTGCACTTGGGAATCTCAGCACAAATCTGGCTTCGAGGAAACCCCCCAGATTGCAAAAATCTGAGACAGAAAGCAAAATACATCCAACATTCTTGCCACCATCTCTGTGAGTTTTCTGCTACCATTCTCCACCTTGACCTCTGACTTGTCTGGCCACCTGCTGGATTTCACACTAAGAGCAAGGCTAAAATGGGAAGAAAAGAGGGCCTGGGGGCAAAAAAAGGATTGACAGAAAATCCAGAGTCAATGGGATACTCTAGACCTGCTGTCCTGTAAGCTGTTGGTAATGACTCACTCACTGGTCAGGCATTGACAAAAAACTGAATTACTGCAGGCTCAGAGCTAGAATGTTGGCAATGTCATCATCCTTAATTTGAAGAGCTCAAATGATGCTGGGATGCATTTATGATCAGGTAGGGAAAGCAACATTTGCCCTAGATCAAAAATTAGTGGCAGCTGGTTACCAAGGATAGGAAGTCAGGTTGACCATATTCGTTTCCTTCCCAGGTGATTGTCACGTTGTCTCTGTACAGTTTTACATAGCCATAAGCACAGGTGGCCAGAAATCCCTTTCTAGCCAGCAGGGCCCCATGAGGGTCTGTTTAGCAGACTTATCCCAGCGTATATCTGTCCTCAATAAATGCTACATAAGGAACCACCTCAGAACCCAGTGGCTTAAAACAAGGATTAAGTCTTACACTCACAAGTCTACAAAACTGTGACTAACCTGATCTGGGCTAAGCAAGGCTACAGTTCAGCTGTACTTGGCTCCATCCTATACTTAGCTCCAGCCTATAGTGTGGGCTGTTGGCATGTGTGTTCACGCTGGGGCCTAGGCTGAGCAGATAACAGCTGCCTGGGGGAAGTTCTTCCCATAATGGATCACTGAGATACAAAAAGACCAAGCTTTAATGCGCAGGCTTTTTTCAAGCCTGTCATGTCACATCCACAGTGTGCTCTTTGACCAAACCCAGAGTTAAGGGGCAGAAATCACCCTCCTCCCATCAGGAGGCCATAGCAAGGGTGTTTAATAATAATTCTCCAAGAATATTTGTAACCAAAAACATTTGTATCCCCTTAATATTTTGATATTTAAAAAAAATTCTCTTAGAATGCTGTGAAGATTTGAGAACAATGATTCTGTTTTCCATAGTGATGATTAAATCTCCACATATCAACCAGTTCTTCCTCCTTTGACTACTTCTGGTTTTCTCCTCTGCTTTCCCAGACAATGTCTGCACCCCTACAGTTGAGCCAAGTTGCCAAGAGGTCAGTGTTATCCACCTAAATAGAGAAAAAATGACTTTTGGAAGGTTCTGCCCAATCTGCCGTGCTGCCATGTGTCCGGATATCTCCATTATTTAGGAGAGGACACACAATTATGCAAAATAACTGAGTATGAAGAATTTAGAGACAAAAAGGGAAGGAGGGGAGGAAGTAGATTTAGCAGTTTGAACTAGAAATGAAGTTTAAATCAATTTCAACCAAAACATGCCAAGCAAAGACTGTTCTCTCAAATCTCTCTTTTTTTTTTTTTTTTACTATTTTATCACGGAGACAATAAATGTTTATTGGGGAAAAAAATCATTCTGGTGAGTAGAAAACACAACCACTCATAATTCTACCACCCATAATTAGCTCATGAATATTCAAATTCTTTATATTACGTGGACAACTATAAAGCACTGGAAATCAAGGTGCCACTACCTAAACGATGTAGTGAAAAATTTAAGGCTCTGGCTCTAGGCCCCTTGAACACCTGAAATTCTTGTTCTCATCCCTCAACTACAAATGCCTAGGTGAATCCTCACTTACAGATTTTTTTCAATGCTTATCATATATGCCTATTTACCTTTTTTGCAAAAAAAGAATCATCTATTACATACTATTTTTCACATCAGAGCAATTTTCCTTATCAACAGAGATATGTCTGTATCATTTTAAATTCTACCTTGTACTTCATTTATGAATTACCATAAATTATCTAACCAATGCCCCATTGATGGAAGTTTAGGTTATTTCCAGTTTTTCAGAATTACTTTCTGCATGCATAATAACCCACGTCACTTCATATACAAACTAAGGCATTTATTTTCATTTTCAGATCTAAGAAATCTAAGCAGTGCCTTATTGACAATAAATAGAACCACCCTTGTGGTGTTAGAATGTGGGCAGCAAGAAAGGAAATAGTGTGGTTGGGTGGAGATTAGTCATTTCTGAAAGAGCACGTATGTGCATTTTGCATGTTGATGGCAATCCACTCAAAATTTTATAGATGCAGGTTAGTTCCAGAACCCAGCTTAAGTTTTGAATCAGCATCAAGCACTCCTAGATTCAGATGCTCATCTCAGCCTCTCGGGTCTGCCAGCCAGGCTAGAGACAAAACAAGATCAGGCTCCCTGGTGGCCTCTTGGCAATCCTGTCCTTGGAGTCATTTCTGGAAAGGCAAAGGAACCCCATGGACTCTGTGCCACTGGGACAGAAATGCCACCCAGCTCCTTAGCTCCTCTCTATCACCACAGCAGGGGAGGAGGCCCAGGCTTCATGACATAGGTCAGGAACAGCTCAAAGTCAGCATCCAGCTGGCTGGCTGCGAACTAAGCCAGGCATTCAAGGGAAGGCTTTTAAAGGAAATAAGCCAACAAAACAGCATCAGAAACTGAGGAACCATTCCTTCTCCAGCTCTGCTCCCCAAGAGATAGCAAGGTGACACCGTCTGCAGCAGGTATGGAAATTATTACTGCATGGGACAGTCCTTCTGGCGCCAGAATAACTTACTTTCTGCCCTCAATCCTCCTTTCCCCCAGATTTATTTCCGGTCCTTCTCAGAGAAAATCAAGATCGTCCAGCAAACAACATGCTTATCCAAAAGACTACAGTGCCACTCAGCAACAAGAAAGCTCAATTCTTCCTTTAGTCCACTTTATAACTTATATCAATCCTCTGACCTTCTTACCTTGTAACAGAGTCAAGATAACAGATTTACAGAATGTTAAAGCCTATGAGGACCGTGGGGATTTTGTCAATATCTTTATCCTTCAGTGAGCAAGTAGAGGCCCCAGAGAGGGTGTGCAACCTGCCCCTGGGCCCACAGAGTTGGTGAAAGAGCCCAAGACTCTTGGCCCCCAACCACTCTGTCCAGACTCCAAGCTGGTCCTCTTGCCAATGCTGCACACTGGTACCAGCCTGTTTGCCTGAATGCCTCCTGGGATGTCATGAAGACAAATGACTCTCTAGCTGTATGGTTCTTTAGTCCTTTGGATAAACTTGCTGCATGTCAGTGTACCTAGCAGGCCCCCGTGAAAACTAAAGCTGGAAAGAAATGAAGCAGCCCACCTTGGTTAAAACCACTGACAGAACACTCACCCTGGATCCTTCCCTCTCTAGACAACCTAGCAGGTAAATGCAAGGCATTACAGAAAGTTAAACTTTATATATCAGTCAGGCTAAAAGAACAGCTTATTTCATAGTCCTAAACTTTACAGGAATAGAACACAAGCTACAAGGCAGCAAGAACAAAGGAACAGACTAGATACATACATTTTTCAGAAATTTTAAGCCACGGAAAAAAAAATTTTTTTTCTTCAAAGAAAATTTAGGGGCAGGGGATTGAAATACATGCAAAGCTTATTTTTAGTGCCCTTTACAGATATAAAGTCATGCTGTTCGTTTAGGAACAAAAAAATGCATTATGTATAACTTGTTTCACTCATAAAATTACCATGTTTTGTATATTGATATATTTAGACATTGGGAGATCTGAAAAAAGAGTTTTTATGATTTCTTTCCTGGTTATTTTCTTGGGCAAAAGGGAGTTTAAAAAAAAAAGTACTCAGTAAGAAAACTTTTCAGAATTTTCAGAGAATGTACAGATTTTAGAGTCTTTACTTCTCCCAAACTGACTATTTAAGTCTTCAAGCTCTCAAGTCATTGAACTCCCATGTGTTCAACCAATATCCTCTATCTAGGCAAGAGATTAGCACAACCTGGTTTAGTCACGGTGATCTATTATGGAACTTTAGAAAGTCCACTTTGTAAGTTCCCCAAATTTGAAATTCTTTACACCCTCCAAGGCAAATCTCTTCTGTTCTTCCCACCGCAGCATTACATAAAGCACATTTCTAGAAATGAACCAGGAGAGACAAGTCCTTTAGTTTGGACCCTACATGAGACTTCCCTACATGAAGTCTACAAATGGTTCACTGTCTCTTGCTTCTCCCACAATCAATGGCCTGAGACCTGTTGCTACACGTCACAATACACATTTATGCGTGTGTGATTATCTGATCAATTGTCATCTTCCACACTAGACTGTAGATGCCATTAGGGCAGGAACCAAACCTCTGCCAACTATTTTGTCCTCAGCACCTATCAGCCACGATGAAACACAGCAGTAAATGTATGCTCACTGCCTTCTGAGACAGCTACTATTAGAATTTCCCTCTCTATACTGAACTTGTATCACTCTCCCTATAACTTGTATGCACTTTCTGGATTCTGCCCTCTGGGCCATCTAGATCTTATACAAGATAACCCTCCAAATATGGGAAAACATGGTGTCATCATCAACTCTTTCCTCTACGCTAAATATCCCCAGTTTCTTCAGCTGTTCCATATGTGGTGTGATTTTTTAATTCCTTTATTACCTTGGATGCTCTTCTCTGAACATATTACTGCTCTGGTTCGATAGACCTACACAGCTAACAGGGAAGGGAGGCAGTTATGGGAATGGAAGGTTATTGACATATTAAATTCTTTCCCCCAGAAATGGTTCCAAGGTCTAGGACTAACTCTGTAATGCTCTTCACCAAAAAGCTAACTGGTGACCAAGACTACTAGTTGTCCCCTAAAATAGATTCTCCCCTTTCTCTATGGCAATAGAACCTCCAATTTTTAGCTGTACATGTAGCTGCCTACAATAAAGGCTTTGTTGCCCACCCTTTCTTGCAGCCAAGTGTGGCCATGTGAAAAGAAGTTCTTGTCAGTGGAATGAGTAGGAGTGTATCGGGCAGACTCGGAGAACCTGCGCCCCTTGCCCTGCTACTTTATATCTCTTCGATTCTTTTTCCGAGAGTGCCACCGTCTTAGACCATGAGCCCAACATCACATATGGCTGAACAACAGGTAGAGAGATCCTGAGACCCTGACATCAAGGAGTGTCCTGAACCAAGCCTTTTTTTTTTGTCTAAAAGAGAAATAAACTGCTATTGTGTTCAAACCATTGTTACCCTGGGTTTTTGTCACATACAGCTGAAACTAATCCTGATAGTCTGTTGCTCTGTCTTCAACTCTATTCAAGTAGTTTTGTAACCGAAGCAGCACATGGTATAATTAAACACGAACCTGCAAGCTGTTACCTTTCCCAGTGTCTGTGACCCTGCCAAGAGTGAGGGTGCACAGGGAAGCGTAGGGTCTGACACAAACAGTATTTCAGAGAAGGTGTCTGTGGCTTGACTAGAAAGAGCTTCCAACTTTTAGCCCAGTAAAAAAAAAAAAATGAAAAAAAGGAGGAATTGCCACCATGAAGCTATTCAAAAGAATGAATTAGCTATTACATTTTGACCTGGAGGGATTTCCATAGCAAAATGTTATGTGAGAAAAACACATTGCATAGAATTATACACAGTGTTATCCCACTTTCTTTGAAAAAACAAAGTAATATGTATTTGTATTAGTTTGGTAAAAGGTGTGAAAAGATGGACAAGAGGTCGTTATCATTGGTTACCTTAGGGTAGAAATGCAGAAATGATGAGAAAGACGCTTAATTTTTTATGTTACTAGTGAGAGAGGACACGGGTGAATTCTCTAATTTTGGAAATGGAATTTAAACTCTTTTGGAAGATTTTTAAAACTGAAGAATACATGCCATGCATGCTTCTCTCTCTGGAATGGCATAGACTCCAGATTTTGTCTCCCTTCAGGTGATAGAATGGATTCTTCTTCTTCTTAGATGGTTCGTGGCCAGTAAGTTTCCCCTGGTAGCCTTAATTATCTGGCTGTTTGATATATGAATATTTTTACATTTTTATTTCTTGAAAAAAATTACAGTGTAGTCATTCCATTCTGAGGCTAACTGGACACAGCATCTCTAAATCTATCTAAATTATCCCACGCCGTCGCGTGCATCCAGTAATTCCAGGAAGGGTGAGAGGAAGTGAGAGGAAGTTGCCAATCTCAGGCAAGAAGTGGGGGATATTCTTAAAAGTGAAAATAGGACGAAGATTTGAAAACCATCCAAATAGTATCTTTTCGGTTCCTTCCATTCTAGCACAATTCTCCTTGCTTATGTTAACCACTGCCATAGTTCAGTTGGACCAAACGGCTGTACAATTGAGAGGGATTTTAAGTGTCACTGCGCTGCCCAGAGTTCTGAACATGCCAGCTGCCACGTGCCCAGGCCAGCCCAGGAGTCCCCCAGTAAGAAAGGCCCTTTCAGCTGCCATAACCACTCAGTGGGACGTGGCGATCAAGAACCTAATTAAGAGACAACTAAACAAGAGAAACTAGTTGAAATCTGCCCAGTCTTCTTGTGAAAAAAATATTCGGCTCTAACAGT
The DNA here is from genome assembly GCA_028533085.1 of Varecia variegata. NCBI lineage: Eukaryota > Metazoa > Chordata > Mammalia > Primates > Lemuridae > Varecia > Varecia variegata. Next base: position 76,134,988 of record CM052440.1, on the reverse strand, counting down.
GGCCAAACCTCTCTAAAAACTATAAGATCCTGGGGGGAAACAGTGACATTCTTCTATTTGTTCCTTTCCCAAAAGTCACTTCCCTCTGCTTTTCAGTAATTACCAAATCAAATGGCCTGGTGCTTTCTGATTATCCAACCAGAAGGTGGAACTGTTGCCAGATTCCTGGTTGATAAAGTCATCGCCAGACATTGTGCTGTGGCTCCTGTGTTTTCCTCTGGGGACAAAAGGCACAGAACTTTACTGGTCTGGGAATGGTCAGGTGCTAAAATGGGGACCTCTGATGAGCCGGGAGGCACCCACTGGGAGGCAAAGGCCATTTGAACACTAATTATTCTTACATGCCTGATAGTTCAGGAAGACCCTTGGGCTCATGTGTCTCCCCAGGCTTCAACAGCAGATACAGAACTGCTGTTTCTACCAAACTTTTCCACCAGGCAGCTCTCTGCTGAAGAGAGAAGCTGGCGTTTGGAGTTAGCTGGCTTCTAACCAAACCCTCTAGAGCCCTCTTCTACACATATGTTCTGAACTTATCCCAGACAAGAAAGTGGGAGGATCCCAGAGAACAACAAGGGCTTAGAATGGGGGGCCCCGGGGTCACAGATAGAGTGGACAATTGTCATTTGCTCCTTAATAGCCACTCCACCTTCTTCTGCCTACAGCTGCAGATTATTGTTTCAGGAGTATATTAGTCAGAGTTCTCCAGAAAAAACAGAATGGAGAGAGAGAGGAGAGAGAGTCACACACACACACACACACACACACACACACACACACGCACAGAGATTTATGACGGGAATTAGCACACACAATTGGGAAGTCTGAGAAGTCCCATGATCTACGTCTGCAAGCCAGAGAGCAGGAAGGCAGTGGTGTAGCCCCGTCTGACACCGAAGGCCTGAGGACAGAGTGAGGATGCTAGTGCAAGTCCTGGAGTCCAAAAGCCTGAGACCCAGAAGCTCCAATGTCCAAGGACAGGAGAAAACACATGCCTCAACTCAAGAGAGAGCTAATTCACCCTCTTCCACCTTTTTGTTCTATGGGGACCCTCCAACAGATTGGATGATGCCTGCCTACATTGGTGAGGGTGGATCATCTTTATTTGATCTGATTCAACTGCTAATCTTCCAGAAACACCCTCATAGACACACCCAGAAATAATCTTTCACCAGCTCTCTGGGCATCTCTTAGCCCAGTCAAGTTGACACATCAAATTAGCCATCATGGGAAGCCACCTCTCTTTCTCTCAATCTCAATCAAAGCATTGCATTCTCTGCCATAATCCAAGAGCCCCAATAAATGGGACTTTTGCTGGGACTTCTGGGAAAGTGACCAGATATCTTTTCCCTGAGATTTGAAGGTGAGGTGAGCTGGGTGCTGGGCCGCCATTGTGACCCCAAAGAGAGAGCCTCTGAGAAAGGTGAACAGAGTTATGTTGTACACAGAGAGAAAGGGGCATGATAACAGCAAGTAGCCTCCTCTTGGGCCCAGGACTATCACATAAATAATAAATTCCCTTTTTGCTTCAGCCATCTGGGGTAGGACTGCTTTTGTCCTTTGCAAGAGAAAGCATCCTGATTGATAAGACATGAGATGGCAAAAAGCCACAGATCAGAACGAGGACAGACATAAGTTCTCTTTTTTCCATTTTATATTTCCAAGCATTGTGCTTCTATCCACATGGCTGAGGAAGGTGTCACATTCTCACCTGGGGAGGGGCTCCTTCCAGTCTGTTTCAGCCTTCTGTAGAAGACATCTATTTTCCTGAACAAGAAATCCTGGTGGGAAGTCAATGTGTTGCTTGCTGTCATTTTAATTTTACTGTTACTAATAGTAATTACAATGCATCTCCCAATATCCAGGGATCGTTCAGTTGGTCCGACATTGGCAGGAGGTGTGTTCTCCCCAGTTGTGCAGAGAGTTTTGCTATTAGTCATCCACATTCTCACATGGCCCCATGGTGACAGTGGCACACTATTGTGCCATGGCCTATCCAAATCCTCCCTAGTCCTCCTGTGTGCTTTAATTAAGTTGGCCACTGCACCCTAGTCACTTAAAAAAGATAGGGTTACTGAGGTTTGTAAACAAAAAAGGAAAGGATAGAAAAGACGGCACTGTATTCTCCCCACCCCGGGTCCCAAGGCAGGATACTCTCCCAATCTGGTTTTCCTTGCTCAGGATGAACAAAGCATGAAGATGTCAATAACCTCCCTCAGCTTATAACCTGGCTATTGATAAGCCCCCATTTTTATCCCTTTATTTTTTGCTTATCTTCTTTTTATAGGGGAAGTTAGAAATATCAGGTTGCATCTTACATTACCATCCAACCAAATAAGACATGCACCAGAGCACTCCCTCTGGCCAGGGCTCACAACTTGCAGGGTGTTCCCACCCCATCCTGTTGGCAAGGAAGTGGCCGGCTCTGGCTCACTGCTCGCTCGCTCCGTGGCCGTGATACCAGAATGGGGACCGGCCCCGCAAGGGCTGGTTTCTTCTTAAGATCCAGCCAAAGGGACTGAGAACTAATTGTTATTGGCTGTGCTAGTTTACTGTGCTTATATTCCTATACCTTCAGAAAGAAAATTTTTGAAGGGACTGGGTCTCAGAAATCACTGCCAAATGAGTTGTTAATTTCCAAACCAAATCAAACTGACTATGTACACCTACCATGATCCAAGTGGCTTTTCCTTCACCTTTCTCCAAGGGCAAAAGTCTAATAACAATAACCTGTGTGACACTCTTGGTCTGATATATCTAAATCCTCCCAAACTAGCACTGGTGTTCCTTTTTCCTGTCTCAAGCTGAGATCATCACAAACAGAGGTTAAAGAAGCCTCACACACGGCCTGGCAAGGAGCAAAGGAGAGAGACAGGAGGTTCCTTCCCCCCTGGTCCCAATGTGTCCTGGCGGCTTTAACTGCAGGAGAAGGTACTTTGCCTTGTCCTCATGAGAGGATGGGGCACCTGATGTCTTGCAGCTGAACTTGTGATTGTATTACAGCAGGACACATCAAAAGAATAAATCTAAATAAAGACATAAAGGAAACTAATCAAAGAAATATCAACACAATAATCCAAGACATTATAGCCAGGGAGCATCAGTTCACAGAGAACTGAAACAGACTCCTTTCCAAAGTCAAGGCATCATTGTAGCTATGAAATTCTGAGGGGAAAAACACAAGCTGTTCTTCCTCTGCTCTCTCATCACAACAATTCACACAAAAGACTTGCGTAACCAAGCAAGCATGGGGGTTTTTCCCCAAACACCAAGCAGTGGACTCCAGCTGGGTGTCCTGTAGCTGAGTTCAGTTCCAACACAATCCACCTGGAGATAGCCCCAGAGCCCACAGATTGAGGGTTCAGTCCCCAACGACCCTCTCCTTCCCACCAGTCACAAGTCTGGGCCTCCAGGACTTCTGACCGACAGACTTCAAGTTGGGGTCCCATGACTCCTCCCTTTGGGTTCCGTTAATTTGTTAGAGCAGCTCACAGAACTCAGGGAGACACTTACGTTTGCTGGTTGATTATAAAGGATACCGCCAAGGCACAGAGCTTCCATGCCCTCCCTGGGCACCACCCTCCTGCAACCTCCAAGTGCTCAGCTCTCCGGAAACTCCAAACCCAGGCCTTTTGGGGTTTTCTGGAGGCTTCATTATGTAGGCATGATTGATTAAATCATTGGCCATTGGTGATGACTTGAACTTCAGCCCTTGTCCACTTCCCAGAGGTCGTAGGTAGGACTGAAAGTCCCAACCCTCCAATCCCGCCTCGGTCTTTCCTAAAATCAGCCCCATCCTGAAGCTGCCCAGGGGCTGCCAGCCATCACTCACTCCATAGCACACAAAAAGACATCACTTTGGAGATTCCAAGGATTTTAGGAGTTGTATGTCAGGAATTGGGGTAGAAGACTGTATATATATTTCACATTATCACAAAAATATATCTACTTGTAAATTATCAAAAAAAAAGGGGATCAGAACTCTGATATTTTCTGCTTTAAACTCTGGAGTTAATTCAAGGACTCTGACTCTGTTTCTTGATGATGTTCATCAAAAGGGGTGTGTGTGTATGTGTGTGCATGTGTGTGTGCGTGAGTGTGTGAATGTGTGTATGTGTATGTGTGTCCGTGTATGTGTGTGAATGTGTGTGTAAGTATGTGAATGTGTGTATGTGTGTGTACGTATGTATGTGTGTGAATGTGTGTGTGTAACACATACAGCATTGGCAGTACAAACAATGGGCCAAGGTAGAAATTGAGAATTCTGAGATCTGTTTGAGCTAAGTCAATCTTATGTCATTTTCTCTATTTGGAAAATGAGAATTAAATTAACAAAATACAGCAAAATTATAAAAATAAATCTGATATTTTAAATATCCATAACACTGTTAACATCCACCTCTATTCTGAATTATGCAACTATGGAATTCATTGTGCTCTTCATCATATTATTTTATAAGATTTATTTAATATCTACCCAAAAGGGTGTGTACTATTATCCCCATTTTTGCAGAGGGGCGAATTAGATTGCATAGACATTGAGGATCTTAGCTAAGGACAATAGCTGGTAAGTTGCATGGCTAGAATTCAAACCCAAGTCTTTCTGATTCCAATATTCATGATCTATATATAGGATTGCCTCTTTCCAAAATATTTCTACCTGCTTGAGAAAAATCCAGCTCATTCGGCCTGAGGGGGGAATTTAGGATTCCCCATTATTCACAGTCTCTTGCGGAAGGAAGGTACTTCTCCTACCTGGGCTCCTGGAGGAGACTCTCACCAACCACCATCAAGACCCCTGATTGCAATGCCATCAGCCCGCTGGCAACACCTGGAGCCTGGTACTTCTTTCCTTCTTGAATATGTTCTAGTCTAACCATCCTCTGGGGACTCCAATATTCCTCACAGCTTCCTAACCAACCAAGCTGTTTCCATGGAATTTGCTTCTTTTTTTTTTCCTCCAGAGCATCTTTGTTACCTTCTAAGGAGACTCTACCTTGCGCCTGTTCTGGCCTGGTCATCCTCTTCTTGGGTTTCCCATCCCAATACTCCCTTTCCTTGGGCTGGTGTGATAAGGTTGTAGAAATTCCAACCCAAATCAACTGCCTCCCCCCTCCCTCAAGTCTTCATATTTACAGCACCACCTACCAGGTTCCACCTGCCGCTGCCCAATCCTTTCCCTTCCCAGCCTGGCTCAAATGGAACAAGTTTTCTCTGGCTCAATCTGTGTGCTAGGTTAACATCCTAATTCAACTTGTCTCCTCCCTCCAATATGCAAAGATGTTTTGGAATATTTTAATAAAACAAATATGAAATTACAGCCTTCTGATTAAAGTTTAATAAATTTATTTATCAAGGAACTAAGAGAACATTAAGATTAAAAATAATGAAATGCAGTAAAGGCAATAAAGATGAGTAATAAAATCAATAGATATTCTAAAAGCAAGAAGCAAATGATAACAAAAAATAATTAGATCATACCCAAGGCAATAAGTGATTCATTAAGAGAAAGGGAAGGAATACTTTTCAAATAGAAGTAATGACAAGTAATAAACTCTTGGATTGTTTAATAATCCAATTAATGAGGAAAGGTGAATCATAAGAATACACTGGGAAAAGATTTAAATTTCTTGCTGATTTGACACAAAATACTGGCATCAATGAAGATAACATAGAATTCATAATGTACCATGAAAATGAGACATGTATGTAAACAGTTCAAAGAGTATTTAAGATAGAAACTCACAAGAAAATCTCAAATGCCCTGAAATCTTACAGCTTTTATAAGAAAGAAAGTTGATAGTAGTTTGTCCAAATTTGACAAATGCTAAATATTCTCTTAGCATTACCAATCATAAATTGTAAAGCTGGAAAAAAATTTCTAAGCTATCAATAATAAAAATGAATAATTTTTATCAACCATGCTAGATAAAAAACTGAACCATCTTTCTGTTCTCTCTAGAGAAAATGTCATACAGTTGCTGTCATATAAAAACACAAAGAGAGGTTGATTAACGAGCACAAATATACACCTAGAAGAAATAAGATTTGATGTTCAATAGATTAATAGGGTGACTACAGTTAAATTAATTGATTTTACATTTCAAGATAGCTAGAAGAAAATAATTCAAATGTTCCTAGATAAAGAAAATGTTAAGTATTTAAGGTGATGGATATCCCAATTACCCTCATTTTATTATATGAATGTGTCAAATTATCACATGTATCTTGAAAATATGTACAGCTATTATGTACCAATAAATAAGTAAATAACAAAAAATGCAAAGAATATACAGAATTTATAATGTAAAAATAATTTTATAAGTGTGTCCAATAATTAATAAAAATATTATTGTTATGATTTCTGTTCTCATTCTAAATAAATATTCACTTGTCATCCCTAATTTTGCACTCTTTTACTTAAAGAGGGCTCCAAAAATTGTCTAAATTTCAGCCCTACAAATTCTGGATCCCTCCTCACAATGGGATCTTGGGTTTCTCCCTCTCTCCCTCCTCACCCAAAGTCAGGGCTGACCCTCTTCCAGACAGGCAGACAGAGCAGGACCAGAACAAGATAAATGGAAATTCTACCCACTGTGTTTTTCACCTTAAAAGTCAGTAGAATTACTCACTAACAAGTATAAAGCCCCGTGAAACTGCAGAGTACTCAGACACTCAAGGAACTATTGTTTTCACCAAATCATCTATGAACTCTAGACAGATATAACAGCTAGATAGAACATGTTCGACTTCATTGTTGTTGTCTTAATTATTGTTTTTTCAAAAGTAAATATTTTGCTTGCATAAGTTAGCAGAGTAAACCCAGGGCTTTCCTTCCTTGCCTAATGAAACCACAGGTGACCGAACGGATTAACATACCTGGGGACGATCTATCTGGCAATCTTCTCACAGCAGGTTAGAGGATGTTATTTATTTGGACTGTGGTCCCCTTTCTAAGAAAAAGCTCTTTGTTGCTTGAATAAGCATTTTTTGGGCACATTAGACAAGCTAAAACCATGTCCGCATAACTGTATCACTATAGAAAGAGTTATTTTTTTCATTTCACTATTTCCTCAATTCGTATTTGCCCTTGGCTAGGTCTCAGGGATTGATTATTATGCTTAATTAAATTTAAAATGCAAAGCTTTACAAACAATGTAATTCTGTAAGTTGTTCCATTGATGTGTTTTTCACATCAATTTGATTCAATTCAGCAAAAATTGGTTGGGAACCTTTCGGTATGACAGGCATGGAACTGAGCACTGGGGAAAACAGGGAAGACGCAGGATTTCCGCAAACACGTGTCAAGGTGATAAATGCTGCTCTGACAATAAGATCAAAATGTTGAGAGAAAAAGATGGAGGAGCAATTAATCCCGCCTGGACCAACTAGAGGGGAAAAAAGTAGATTCAAAGTGTGTTTTGTGGATTCCAAGGGCCTGAGAGAGGAGCGTGTGGGTGTCTGCTGGGGCAGTGGGGAGCAGAGAGGTGGGCGCCAGGTCTCCCATTTTCGATCCAACCAAAGCAGAGCTCCCGCCATCTGTTTTATTTGTCGGAAGTCTGCATTAGACTTCTTTGACAACATGCTGCTGCTTTTGAAAAACAATGTTTTTAAACTACTAAATGAGATGCCCTTTGGGCTGGGCTTTGAAGGTTATAGAATCTGTCCAAGTAGAGATGAAATTCAGTGGCTTCGGCTCTCTTTGGTACGTTAAAATTCCCAAACCTACATCTTTAGTCCTAACTGTTCTCCTAGCACTAGTATCCCCCTTCTTCCATCCATCCTCCGTTCTCCATTGTACACGTTTTAGAAGCTTTGATGGCTCCCCATTGCCTACTGGATAAAATCCAATCTCCCTGGCATGGACTACAAAATCTTCCTAATCTGGCTCCAAATGGCTTCTACCATTCATTATCCTCCACTTACCCAAAGATACTGTTGGGAGACAATTTTCCATGGGTCTCTCACATTTCTGCACTTGCAAATAGAGGCACTGACAAATTTTGTTCCAGACTACCTTTTCAAGAATGTTTGTACAGTGAACAGCTTTGGGAAATAGAGATAGTGACTCTCTCCAGAGCACAGGGAAGGTTTGTTTGCTTTCAGGTATACTTAAAGATATTATCTCCCTCCAGGAAAACGTTGGGCAGGTTTGCTTGCAGTCTATTGTAAGACACTGGGAATTTCTAAGCTTGGGGTTCCTCAGCTGTGACACAAACCCACTGGGGGTAGCATCCATCTGAGCCACTCTACATTGCTACAGGGGGACCTGGACGGCAAGGAAAACCAATGCAAAAATGAATCCCATGCTGTTTGTGTTTTTGTGAGTAACAAAACCCTTTGTCTCTGACTCAGAAATCTCAGAAATTCTGCCAGCATCCAAGTAACTGCAGCAGGCTAGCTTGTTAGCTTACATGCAGTGCAAAATCTCAGACCCTTCACAGCTCTTGACACATCCCTGTCTTGGTCAGGATAAACCAAATTATGCTGCAGTAAGAAATGACCCCCAAATCTCAGTGGCTCACAACAGAGATGTGCTTCTTGCTTATCTTCCATGGCCTACGCAGGAAAGCTGGTGGCTCTGCTTCCGTCACCACTCTCCTCATTCTAGGACACAATCTAGCAAAGCATCCACTCTCTGGAACATTGTTAGTGGTCAAAGAAAAAGAGTGTGTGGCAAAGAATGTGTCAGCTTTTAAATCTTCCACCTGGAAGTGAGACACATCCCTCTGCTTATTTTCACTGGCCACAACTAAACTCAGGTCTACTGGAAAGTACAAAGCTACCACATGCCCAGAAGGAAAGAGAGTTGGAATATTGCTAAAATCCCTAATGGCTACCACAGCACCCTGGTCTCCATTCAGACCACATGACTGGTCTTTATGCAGACTTGCTATGCTTGCTCATGCCTGTGTATTAGATATGCAATGCCTTCTTCCCAAAAGGTGCTTCTTCTCTCTGCCTCTTCACCTCTTCCCACACCTCTTATTACCTAGATAACTCCTACTAATTTTCAACACCCAACTCAAACATTATCTCCTTTTTGAAGCCTCTCTGACCACCCCTCACCCAGAAAGACATCTCATTTCTCTAGGCTTCCATAACACTCTGTATGTAGTTATATCAAAGCACTGAACACATTGCCACATCCTGGATCATGAATTTGATTCCTTCCATAAATCAAGATCTCTCAAGGATAAAGGATAGAGGATGGGCCAGTGATTTTTTAAATCTACCTTTATGCAAACCTAGCACCACTGTGATTAAAATATTTCAGAGGATTTCTACTCAAGATAAAAAAAATATCCTTACCATAACCTTCAAAGCCCACACAGTCTGACCATTTCCAGCCTCAACTTGTGCCATGTTTCCTCTGCCTTTAAGCCTTACTGGCCTCGTGTCAGTTTCTCAGACCTATTACCCTCTCTCTCTCCACAACATCTTTGCCTCTGCCTAAAACCCTCTCATCCTCCACGCCTTGTCTCACCTAATTACCCCTCCTCATCCTTCAGATCTGAGCAGAAACACTGCTTTTTCAGGGAAGTTTTCCTACCACCCACCTACCACCCACCCCTGGTCAAGGTCAAATCCACCCACTATATGTTCACATAGCACCATGGACTTCTCCTTCATAGCACTCTGCACAGCTAGTTTTGTTTTTGTGGTTTTTGTTGTTGTTGTTTGGGACAGGGTCTCACTCTGTTGCCTGGGCTAGAGTGTCGTGGCGTCAGCCTAGCTCACAGCAACCTC
>CM052440.1:76074826-76124741 GCA_028533085.1 Varecia variegata | reverse complement strand
GTAGTATATTGTTTGTCACATAATAGGACTGACTAGATATAGGGCAAGTAAATGAATGAATGAATGAATGAATATAATGAGATACTCAATGTATGTGTGTTGGATGGAAGAATTTCAACTGGAGGAGACAACAGTGAAAAAAGGCATAAAAGTTTACCTGGTCTGTAGGACAAATTTTTCTATGAATGACAAGAAGAACACAAGAGACAAACCAAATTTTACATAAATCTTTCAGTGTTTCATCTCATTGTAGAATCTGAATTATGAAAGATCAACTCAGTAGATGCTGGATTTCCAGGAGAGTTTAACAATATAATCTCATTATTTTTCAACCTTTGTCTTTAGGTGTGATTTACACCTAATTCTTTAAATAAGCAGAGACCTTCCAAGCCTGTTACTGTTACCATTTTCTAAAATGTATTTGTTGGTTTACTATTTGCAAAGCATTTTCCCTTATGCTGTCATATTTAACACTAGCCAACCCTAATAATCAAGATTAAAAGTACCACAAAAACACATGAAAATATAAAACTCACAGGTCTTATAAAATAATCATACAAAGGAAAAAGAGAAAGTAATTAAATGGCAACATGCCGGAAGCTCAGCACCCCACAAAGAAAAAAAAGGAAAAAGAAAGAAAGAATTTATAAAACAACTAGAAATCAAAACAATATGATAAGAACAAAGCCTCACATATCAATAGTAACCATGAACATAAATAAATTAAATGCTCCACTTAAAAGATATAGATTAGGCCAGGGTATTGCGGCTCACACCTATAATCCTAGCACTCTGGGAGGCCAAGGTAGGAGGATCCCTTGAGGACAGAGTTCCAGACCAGCCTGAGCAAGAGCGAGACCCCATCTCTACTAAAAAAAAAAAAAAATGCAAAAAATTAACCCAGCATGGTGGCATGTGCCTATAGTCCCAGCTACTCAGGAGGCTGAGGCAAGAAGATCACTTGGGCCCAGGAGTTTGAGGTTACTGTGAGCTAAGCTGATGCTACAGCAGGCATTCTAGCCCGGACAACAAAGCGAGACTGTCTCCAAAAAAAAAAAAAAAAAGATATAGATTGGCAGAATGGATTTAAAAAATGGTCAAACTGTATGCTACTTACAAGAAACTCATCTTACCCATAAAGACACATAGACTACAAAAGCAATTCATGTAACCAAAACATTTGTACCCCTGCAATATTCTGAAATTAAAAAAACAAAGTTTCTAGATTTCACATTTTTGAAACATTCAAAATATCAGTACAATTGTTGGTGATAATAAAATTGTTCTCCTGAAGTTATCAAAAAAATTTTCAAAAGACACATAGACTGAAAGTAAAGGGGTGAAAAATATAATCCACACAAACAGAAACAAAAAGTGAGCAGGAGTAGCTATACTTATATCAGATTAAACTATAGCCAGATGTGGTGGCTCATGCCTATCATCCCAGCATTTGGGGAAGGCTAACGAGGTAGGATCACTTGAGGCCAGGAGTTCAAGACCAGACTGGACAACATAGTGAGATCTCATCTCTACAAAAAATTTAAAAAGTAGTTGGGCATGGTGGCATATGCCTGTAGCCCTAGCTACTTGGGAGGCTGAGACAGGAGGACTGCTTAAGCCCAGGAGTTGGAGTTACAGGGAGCTATGATCACACCACTACACTCCAGTCTGTACAACAGAGCAAGACCTTGTCTCACCAAAAAAGAAAAAAAAAAAAGTTAAAAAAGGACAAAAAAGCTCATTATATAACGATAAAGGGATCAATTCACCAAGAGGATATAATGATCCTAAATATACCTGCACCGAACATTGGAGGACCCAGATTCATGAAACAAATATTACTACTAGACCTAAAGAAAGAGATAGACAGCAACACAATAATAGTGGGGGATTTCAACACCCCACTCAGAGCACTAGACATTTCATCAGGACAGAAAATAAACAAAGAAATATTGGACTTAAATTGGACTGTAGACCAAATGGAATTACAGAACATTCAGTTTACAGAACATTCCACCCAACAACTACAGTCCACCCAACTACATTCTTTTCATCAACACATGGAACATTCTCCAAGATAGACCACAAAACAAATCTTAACAATTTTTTAAAACTTGAAATCATATCAAGCATCTTCTCAGACCACAGTGGAATAAAGCTAAAAATCAATATGAAGAGGAACTTCAAAAACTATACAAATACTTGGAAATTAAACAACATGCTCCTAAACAATCACCGGGTCAATGGAGAAATAAAGATAGAAATCAAAATTTTTTTGAAATGAATGAAAATAAAAATATAGCATACCAAAACCTGGGGGATACAGCAAAAGCAGTGCTAAGAGGGAAGTTTATAGCATTAAATGTCTACCTCAAAAAAGTAGAAAGAACACAAATTAACAACCTGACATTGCACTTCAAGGAACTAGAAAAACAAGAACAAACCAAGTCCAAAGTTATTAGAAGAAAATAAATAAGAAACATGAGAACAGAACTAAATGAAATAGAGACCTATGAGATATACACACACACACACACACACACACACACACACACATCTATATACATACATACACACACACAAAAGACTAACAAAATGAAAAGCTGGTTCTTCAAAAATATAAACAACATTGACAAACCATTAGCTGGACTAACCAAGAAAAAAAGAGAGAAGATCCAAATAAACACAATCAGAAATGAAAAAGGAAATATTGCAGCTGATACCACAGAAATACAATAGATCATCACAGAATATTATGAACAACTATACACTTACAAACTAGAAAAGCTAGAGGAAACAAATGAATTCCTGGAGGCATATAACCTCCTGAGATTGAACCAGGAAGAACTAGAACTCCTAAATAGACCAATATTGAGTAGTGAGATTAAATCAGTAATAAAAAATCTAACATAAAAAGCTCAGGAACTGATGAATTCATCGCCAAATTCTACCAGACATACATAAAAGAACTAGTACCAATCCTACTGAAATTGTTCCAAAAGTTTAAGAAGGAGAGAATCCTCTCTAACTCAGTCTATGAAGCCAGTATCACCCTGATACCAAATACAACAAAAAAAGAAAACTACCAGCCAAGATCTCTGATGAACATAGGTGCAAAAATCCTTAACAAAATATAAGCAAACAAAATCCAACAGCACATAAAAAGGATAATGGGTTTCATCCCAGGGATACAAGGATGGCTCAACACATGCAAGTCAATAAATGTGATTCACAAATAAGCACCACATGTACTCACCAGAAAACTGGTTTCCCTGATCATCACCTAAGTGCACATTTTGGGAATAACACCAATTGGGTATTGGACAGGGGCGGGGGGTGGGGGAAGGGGATGGGTGTATACCTACATGATGAGTGCGATGTGCACTGTCTGGGGAATGGACACGCTTGAAGCTCAGACTCGGAGGAATGGAAGGGACATGGGCAGTATATCTAACCAGAACTTTTGTACCCCCATAATAAGCTGAAATAAAAAAATAAAATAAATGTGATTCACCACATGAACAGAATTAAAAACAAAACCATATGATCATCTCAATAGATGTAGAAAAAACATTCAATAAAATCCAGCATCCCTTCATGATAAAAACTCTCAAAAAACTCAACACAGAAAGAACATACCTCAAAATAATAAATGCCATTTATGACAAACCCACAGTCAACATCATACTGAATGGAGAAAAGTTGAAATCATTCCCCCTGAAAGCTGGAACAAGACAAGGATGCCCACTTTCTTCACTCCTATTCAACATTGTATTGGAAGTCCTAGCCAGACCAATTAGGCAAGAGAAAGAAAGAAATGGCAACCAAATTGAAGAATTGGAAAAGAGGAATTCAAATTGTCTCTGCTTACTGATGATATGATCTTTTTTTTTTAAGACAGAGTCTCATTCCGTCACCCCAGGTGGAGTGCACTGGTGTCATCATAGCTCACTGCAACCCACCTGGGCTCAAGTGATATTCCTACCTCAGCCTCCCAAGTAGCTGGGACTACAGGTGTATGCCACAATGCCTGGATAATTTTTCTGTTTTTAGTAGAGATGGGGTCTCACTCTTGCTCAGTCTGGTCTTGAACTCCTGAACTCAAGCAATCCTCTCACCTTGGCCTACCAGAGTGCTATGATGAGCCACCATGCCTGGCCTGATGATATGATCTTATACCTAGAAAACCCTAAGAACTTCTCTGTAAGACTCCTAGATTTGATAAATGAATTCAGCAAAGTCTCAGGTTATAGTATCAATATATAAAAATCAACAGTATTTCTATACACCAACAATGACCGAGCTGAGAACCAAATCAAGAACCCAGTCCCATTTACAATAGCTGCAAAAAAAAATTTAGAAATAAATTTAACCAAGGATGCAAAAAGTCTCTACTAGGAGAACTACAAATCATTGGTAAAGGAAATCACAGGCAACACAAACAAATGGAAAAATATCCCATGCTCATAGATCGGAAAAATCAATATTGTTTAAAATGACCATACTACCCAAAGCAATTTACAGAGTCAATGAAATTCCTAACCAAATACCAATATCATTTTTTATAGAACTAGAAAAAACAATTCTAAAGTTCATATGGAACTAAAAAAGAGTCCAAATAGCCAAAGCAATCCTAAGCAAAAAGAACAAAACTGGCACCATCACATTACCTGACTTCAAATTATACACAAGGATGTAGTAATCAAAAGAGCATGGTACTGCCATAAAAGTAGACACATAGGTCAATGGAACAAATAGAAAACCCAGAAATAAAATCATATACCTACAACCAACTGATCTTTGACAAAGCAGACAAAAACATGCACTGGAGAAAGGACACATTATTCAATAAATGATGCTGGGAAAATTGGATACACACATGCAGAAGAATGAAACTAGATCCTTCTCTCTCACCATACACAAAAATTAACTCAAGATGGATTAAAGACTTAAATGTAAGACCTGAAGCCATAAAAATGCTAGAAGAAAATCTAGGAAAAACTCTTCTGGACTTTGGCCTAGGAAAAGAATTTATTACTAAGACCCCAAAAGCAAATGCAAGAAAATGAAAAACAGACAAATGGGACTTAATTAAACTAAAAAGCTTTTGCACAGCAAAAGGAATAATCAAAAGAGTAAATAGACAACCTACAGAATGGGAGAAAATATTCACAAATTATGTGTCCAAGAAAGGACTAATATCCAGCATCTACAAGGAACTCAACTCAGAAAGAAAAAAACAAACAACCCCATTAAAAAAATGAATGAGTGCCATGAACAGGTATTTTTTAAAAGAAGACATACAAATAGCAACAAACATGAAAAAATGTTCAACATCACTAATCATCAGGGAAATGCAAATTAAAGTCTCAATGAGATACCATATTACTCTAATTAGAATGGTCATTATTAAATCAAAAAACAATAGATGTTGGCACAGATGCAGTGAAAAGGGAACACTTATACACTGCTGATGGGAATGTAAATTAGTACAACCTCTATGGAGATTTCTCAAAAACTGAAAGTAGATCTACCATTTGATCCAGCAATCCCACTACTGGGTATCTACCCAGAGGAAAAGAAATCATTATATCAAAAAGATACTTGCACTCACATATTTATCACAGCACAATTCACAATTGCAAGGATATGGAATCAACCTAAGTACCCATCAACTGCTGAGTGGATAAAGAAAATGTGAGATTATATATATATATATATATATATATATATCATGGTGTACTACTCAGCAATAAGAAAGAATGAAATAATGTCTTTTGCAGCAACTTGAACGGAACTGGAGGCTGTTATCCTAAGTGAAGTAATCCAGGAACAGAAAAATAAATGCTGCATGTCTCACTTATAAGTGGGAGCTAAACTACACAGTGGTATAGTGGACATTGGAGAATCACGGAGGGTGGGGGAAGAGGGAGGAAAGGAGGGATGAAAATGACCTATGGGGTACAATAGACACTACTTGGGTGATGAGTGCACCAGAAGCCCAGATTCCACCACTATACAACATATACATGTAACAGAATTAAACTCGTATCCCTTAAATCTATTAAAATTTTTACAAAAGTAAGTCATAAGATCTAAGTTTGACATTTTTGCAGAGTAACTTTTTGATGTATTTGTGGAATAACAAGATGGCAGATAAGGCAGAAAAGAAGCCCAAAAGAAGCAAGAAGAGTGAATGGCAGAGGCACAGAAAGGAACATTGAAAGACAAATAATCAAAAGGAGGGGTAACAAGAGGAAGGGTATCGCCTACAAGTAATGCAGGATGGGCCAAAAGCAGGAAAGAGGGCGGTGATCTTTGAAGTTGGCCTCAGTGGTGGTCTTTGAAGTTAGCGCCAACACATTGTGGGGAGTGGAGACGCTGACGGTGTGGGTTAAGAAATGAGTGGGAATCTTTAGAGGGGGCAAGTCCCTGGGGTAGGGATGACACGGGAGTTTACAGGGAACCTATAGAGACTTGAATTTTCAACGTTACATAAAAGATATTTTTAGTTGTCTGTGTCATTAAAGGACTTCTTATATGGGTGGATGGGAGTTATAAGCTTTGACTTACAGGAATAAAATGGGGATTGGGTAATAGGTCACCGAAAATGGAAATCAGTCATTATTGTTTATCTTCGAAATTCCATCAGTGTCTGAGCATGGTCTGGTTGGGGAAATGAGCATCTTGAGTGGGACAGATGCCCAGGGAGTCTGAATAGATTAGCAAAGCTGCAGAGAAATGCAGTAAATGCCATCATCATTTCACTGAGGCACATGATCCCCATGATGCTCCCAGGAGGGCTGGGCCACCCACAGGAGACTTGCATATGTTCTGGGGACCCTGAGCTGCTAGCAGAGGGCCCCCCAGCCCTAGCCAGCTTCTGCATGAGCAGCCATCAGGCTGCTCTCCTGCACGTGCCCAGAGAACCAGCATCACCCTCCACCCCATTGCCCATGACAAAACCTGGACATCACCCTTGACTTTTCCCTCACTTTACTCTTCATGTCTAATTGGTTCTATGTCCTTACATCTCCCAAATCCATAACACTGCAAAACTGATCACAGTCCTTCCCGATGATACCTCTTCATTAGTTCCCTTCCACCCTTGGGATAAGGCCCAAAGTTCCTAATATTGCCTTCAAAATCCTGCGTGAGCTGGGCTCTGGTTACCTCTCCAGCTATGTCACTGGGCTTCCCACACAACTTTCTCCAGCCGTACTGAACTCCCTGTCCCACGGAAATACCTGGCTCCCTTTCACTCCTGGACTCAGACAATGCCTCTTGCTTTCCCTGGAAATCATCTTAACCGCACCCCTCACTCTTACCCTCAGCCCCCTCAGGCCTGGTTCATCTGGTTCATTCCTGCTTTTGAAATCTCAGCTATGATGTTTCCTAGTTCCCAAAATCTCTCCAACTCTTTCTAGGTTGGGTAAGTGGCCCTAACTGTGCTCCCATAGTAACTTGTATTTGCCAAAATCAGAGTGTATCATACTCTGTGTCGTAGTCTTGTTTTGTTTTGTTTTTTTTAACTTAACTGTCTCTCCACCTAGGGCAACAGTTCTCTAATCTGACTGTACATTAGAGTCACCCACGGACCTTATAAAAATGCTAATGCCAATTAAACAAGAATCTCCTAAGGTGGATCTGAGCATCAGTGTGTTGTAAGTTCCCCCAAATAATTCCAGTGGGCAGCCAGAGGTGGGCACCACTGAGCAAGATTGTAATTCCCCAAGCTCGGAGAACTTGCCAGATTGGTCTTTGCTCCCTAGGGCTCAGGAAACAACCCGAGCACCTGTTACACAAACAAGTCTCCCACCACTCCTGGTCTGCGGGGTAGAGCCTCCGCAGAGAGGGCATGGGGAAGAAATGGGTCTTGGAAAAGAACTCTTCACTGGGGAAGCCCACATCTCACCCCTGACTCTACAGCTCCTGCCGATATAAAATCCCAAAGCTGAGTTGTGTGTACAGACCTGGGGGTGCAACATACATGTGCAACTCTGTTCTGTGGGAAAGCCTGGGAAGTCAAACAGCCATCTACTCCTCTTCATGGAGGGGACTGTCAATTTGGAAGGATAAATTTGCTTTGCAGAGCTCTTTAGATTTCGTCACCTCCTCAGAGCAAGGACATGGCCAGCTCCAGGAGAAACTGAGGCTCCAGGAGACTATGGGTGTCCCTCACCTCAGATCTCTCTAGAACAAGGCAGGACAGAAAGCAATAGGCACGCAGGATAATGTAACGCCCCTGGCCACCTGGGGCAGACGGAGCTTGCCATGCAAGGCCTGCCTCCTGGTGTTTGAGGGAGGTGCCTCTGCAGAGCCAGCAATCTCGCAGGTAAGATGCAGACAGCCAGCAGTGGAGGAGGACAATTTGACACCTGAGTGACCCTTTTCATAAAAATGGGATCAGGTTAGTTGCTACTGAGCGAAGGGGAATTTTATCAGAGAATCTTGGGCCCTAATTAATATGAAAAGACAGAGGTCTTTGCCAAACAATGCATTGAGGGAGCCTGCCCACCCCACTCCCCCAGGACACCCAGGGCTGCAGTCTGCTCAGAAAACCCTCAGGCTCCCAATGTATGGTGACAAACTGGCCTAGTGTGCACTTGCTACCAGATGTCTGTAAGGGCAGGATTGGCTCTGGCAACAGCTGGATCTGGGTTCAAATCCTGGCCAGGTATAGCACTTACCAGCTCTAGACCTTGAGCAGGTAAAGATCAAGAATCTAAACTACTGACCACTCAACAAATGTGAGTGCTTATTATTGTTATTGTTGTTGTCATTGTTGGCACAAGGCATCCACTTAGCCTGCACTGGCATCCACTTCAGCCTGCACTGAAAACCCAAGAGGGCAACAAGGAATGGGGAAGAACCCAACGACCAAGGGAAAGTGCAAGTGAAACACACTTGCCCTGCAGATTGTCTTGGAGAAGGTTCCCGAGGCCTCTGCTGACTGTCCTCTGCTTAGCCATGGGCAGCGGGACTCTGTTCAAGTCTCCCCCGAGTCAGGTGGCCTCCCAGGAGCCCCAGGCTGATGCTGTGGTTCATTTCCTGCCTGCCTGTCCCCACAGGCAACGGCTCCTGAAAAAGGGGAACTGAGCTCTGTCCGTTTCACCCCTGTCAATAGCTGACAACGTTCAGGTTCCCACTCTGAGCAGCAAGATCGCGGAGGCCCTCCTGACACGCCTGCCCACCGCTGTCACTGTCGGCACAGCCAGCAGGCGGAGGGGAAGGGAGCCGCCTATCCGCACCCCCCCAGCCATCGGAAAAGAGCCGGTGCGCCTTTAAGCTGAAGGTGGTGGGCAACCATCCATCTTCCCTAAACACAGCCTTGCCTTGTTCTTCCATTTCTGGCTGAGTGATAAAAACGTTAAATGTCATTTCCTGTATCAGTGGTTAACCACTAGATGCTGGATCAGAGATTTACCAGAAGTGCTGAAGTTAAGGAAAAAAATAAAAATAAACCTGCTGTTTTCAATAACGCTTTCTTGCACCCTGTGGGAACTATTTAACCTTTGGGGAGGGGGTCGAGAGGGGGGTGCTGGATTTGGCCTGAGCAACACACTTAGGTCTGGATTTGCCAAAGGCTTTCTTATGCTTCATGTAGGAAGTGCAGAGAGACATCATCTAACCATCCTATGCCCCTCCCCGAGCGGGCATATGTGCGTGCGAGCAGAAAAGCAGGGAAAGGCAAGAGGAAAGAGCTTCCACACGCCTTCTTGGCCCACCTCCCTCTCAGGATACCCCACGGTCATTTGGTTTTACTGACCCGGCGTTTCTGTGGAGGACAGCAGCCCTGGTGGTTTGATTTCCTCAGCTGCCTGCAGCAGTGAGTGTCCCCCAGTGGCAGGAAGGTGCACTAGGGAGGCGTGCTCCCAGGGCATGCTGCTGGGAGAAGCCGTGGTCTGGGGGTGGAGAGCCCAGCTTGGTCCTTTGTCCTGTCTTCTCCATTCAATTGCTCCATTAATTAATTAAGTGCTCAGAAAAGCAAGGTGGGAAGTCCTGGCTCAGCCCCAAGGAGAGGTGGCAGGACCAACTGCAGCCCACCCGCAGCTTTGCCCAGCCACTCTGCATGCACTTCCAACCTGAGGGGACTGTCACTGGGACAGAGATGCACACCAAGCTGCCCTGGACTCCCCCCATACCTCCCAGGCCCCATGCACCTCTCTCAGCCTGGACACATGAGACTTCTGGGCTACACTTTGTCCCTGCAGTGGCATTCCCCCCGCCCAGTGTCACCCGGGGTGTTCTGTACTCACCACATGCTCCTAGCACCTCACCTACGTCTAGGGTGACCCACAGTGCTGGCTTGCTCCGACGGACAGGATTCATGGGGGTGGGGGCGGGGTGGGACTTTTGTTACTGAAACTGGGAAAGTCCCTGGCACACAGAAATGAGTTGTTCACCCCACAACAGATACAATGGTTTGCATAGGCACATGCACGCTCGACATCCACACTGTGGCCACACACTGACAACAGACACAGCCAGGGCAAACTGCAGAGGGCATTGTGGGGATATAAAAATTCCTGGGGAAAACAGACGGAACTATCACTGCTCTCCCACTGCGCCTGGCACGCACATGGACATCCTCCTCTTCCAACTCAGTAGCTATCAGAGGAGATAGAAATCAAAGTCAGAACCAGAAGAGAAAAGAGCATGGGAAAAAATATATTCCACTAAACCCCCTCTAGACCCCTGAAACTCAAACTTCTTGTCTCCCTCCTCCCTCTCCTGGGACTAACGCCGTCAGCCTCAGGTGCCCAAGAGAGGAAGCTTCCAGTGCTGCGTAGCTCTTCTCTCACTCCCATTTTACTTACAAGCCGAGATTGTCACCCAGAACCTCCCTCCCAACTCCCGGTCCTCAGCTGTTCCTGCTCTCATAAACCTGCCTCCATCCTCTCCGACCTCAACTTCCTTTCTCCCTGACATGCCAGATGCTCTCCCCCTTTTTAAAATTAAATTCAAGAAACACTCTAGATCAGAAGGATGCCATTGAAGCCACACCTAGATTTCATATGACGTTGGACAACTTGTCTCACGATGTCTTCTCAATTAAGCAAACCTCCCTGACACTGCCCGGCAGAGCTGGGCACCTCCTCCTCTGCTCCCTGCTGAACATCATGGTGCCCTCAGCACCTTGCTCTGACCGCGCGTTATGTTGCCGTCTGGTCACTAGCTGGGAACCACTGGTGTCTTATTTATCTTGTATCCACAGGGCCCATCCAAGACCCTGACAGAGGGTAGCCATCATATAAGAGTAGAAAATGAGATTGTATGGAGCTTAAAAGGAAGAATATTGGCTGGATGCTATTATACTACAATGGGTCTGTAGCCATTTGAACATAGAAAATTCAAAGGCCATTGATTATGGTTAGATCAACCTAGAGGGTAATCTCTGTTAGAGAACCAAAAGTCTCTGCCCTGGGCCCTATGTATCCTAAAGAAAGTTTTTATAAGCACACTGCATGAAGATTTTTTTTTAATTAAATTTCTTATTCTGTGGCAATGCATGAAGATTTTTTAAAAAGGTACACAGAACAGATTTGCAGATGAACCAAAGCTATCACTAATATGTAGAATGCCAGAATTCATCTTCCAAAATTATCTCGGCTTCCTGGACTGATGGATCAAAGCTAACAAGATAACAATTCACACTAATAAATGTAAATGCTACACTTGTAGTAGCACTATGCGCTAGTATAATACAATGAGGAAGATCTGGTTTAGCGGCAGTTCATATGAAAACAATTCCAGCAATTCTCACAGTCTTTGAGCTAAAATAGAACTTAAAGAGTATCCAATATCGAAAATCTCAAGCTCTTTTTAAAAAGTAAAACATTTAAATCAATTAGATTTTCACACAGAGACCCAGTAAGTAAAAGAAATTTTTTGAAGGCTCTGCTCTGGCTAGGGTTTGGGGCACAGGGTCTAACGAGTCAGCCCCCCACAATTTGCCTCTCCCACCCACACTTATGGAGACTCCTGAGGTCCCTTCCCAAACTCCTGGGGCTCTTCTGAGCACTGTTTAAAAACACACATCTGATTCAATCCCTTTGCTCTTCCAAGGCTGCCCGGCCAGCAAGTGTCAGAGCTCCTGGAACCCTCCAATCCCTGAGCCAGCTTTACTTTTGGTTTTATTTTATTTTTATTTGTTTTTGGCCCTTCCTGGCGTTGGATTATACATTTGACTATTTGTGCACTGTTCTCTTTCTCCCACTGGCGTATCCCCAGGGTGTGGGGCACCGTGGGAGCTCAGTAAGCATTTGCTGGGAAAATGAGTGAGCAACTTCCAGCTCATGTGCCCTCCCAAGAGTGTGACTGTCCCAAACCACCACCAAAGCCAAGAGCACATGAGGCTGCATTAGGAGATCGCTGTTCTTAATAAGGATGAAGGGGGCCCATGGTCCTCATCATCGTTCAAGCCCTGTCTGGAATGGTGTGTTAGCTTCTGGAAATTACATTAAAGAAAAACAAAAAGGAAAACGAATGTAGCAGGAGTGGTGTAGAAACACTATTTTTGAGGGATAACTTTATGCCAGACATACTGCACGTTTATCTCATCTGGTCATGACAATTATGCTATAAAATAATCATTATGCTCCTTTTACATCTGGGGAAACTAAGGCTGAGAGAGTTTAAGTCATTTGTCCAAAATCCCAAGCTAAAGGCCCAGGATTCAAACCCCTGGCAGAGCTTGTGTTCTGTCCACCGCACCAAGGTGCCTCTTGGAGGGGCCCCCAAGAGAGCAAGCAGAGTGTGAGATGGCCCACCTGGAGACGCGCAGGCACACGTGCCAGGCTAGGTGAGGAATGAGGGGACAGTGACGGCAGTCGTCAAAGAGAGAGGAGCCCTTTTTGAGGGGGGAAAGTGCTGAGGCTCGAGAGCATTTTTCAGCTGAGGTGTAGAGGAGATTCCTGGAAAAGTAGAAAAGCACTCCAGACAGCTCTGAACTGTATGCACTTTGGACTGACTGCTCCTTTGGGGGTGGAGACAGCTCCCTGTGCCTGTCACACACACTGACACCACCCCTCTGTCACCGCATCTTGCCTGCCCTAGGCTCTCAAGAGCCACCTACTGGTTTATTTTCCTTTGACAATAGGTAGCAGCAGCAGCGTCCTAAGAGCTGCCCACACACTGTAGCTGGAATCATTTTCAAGACCCGCCTGGTCTCTATGGTTAAAGAAACAGCCCCGGGTGGGGTGTAGGAAGCAGGTACCAGCCACAGGACACAGTAAACAGGCACAGGTTCGTGGGAATGAAGGAGCAGGGCCGGGGTCCAAGTCAGAGTCCGGACGCACCAGGCGGGGGCAGCTGACCACGGGACCCCACTCCCTGCAGGGGCCGCGTTGAACACAGGGTTCTTCCCAGGCCGTGGGAACAGCTGCCCAGACCCCGTCTCCCGAGCTGTTCTAATGCACGAAAGCAGACGGCAGAATGGGAAATTCGGGGTAAAAACGGCCCTTTCCCCTCCTAAAAGTCTGCTCTGATAAAGACCCTTCCCAGGGGTTGGTCCCTGACTCCAGCCCACTGGAAATTCTTCCACGAGTGTGAGCTTTTGGAAACACCAAAAGGGCAACCTTGGTATACTTGCTCAACTTTTGATGGATCAAAATATAATCATGATGACTAAGAAATGGTTTTCTGTTCCATGTGGAGGCACCTTCTTCCCACTTTTCCCGGGGCCCCCTGCTGGGTGCCTTTCATTACAAGCCCAGGTCTAGCCACCCCCTCCCCAGGGACCTGAACGCCACTTGCCCTCAGCTGCCTGAGAAACAGTCGGAGAATTCGCAAGGACAGTCGAGGCTGAAAGGGCAGGCAGAAGACCCCACAGGTGACCGTAGTGCCCCATCTAGAATGTGAGAGCCACCAGGCCCTTGTGGAGTCATCGAGCTTGTTAGTGAATATATTCAACTTCGAGGGCCACAGGCAGTCCCTGTCACAACCACTCAACAAAAGCAGCATAGACAATGTGCAATAGAATAGACATGGCTCTGTTCTAATACAACGTGATTTATGGGTGCCAAAATTTGTATTTCATATAATTTTCATGTCATGAAAATATTACTTTTTTTTCAGTAGTTGTAAAATGTAAACGCCGGTCTTAGTTCACTAGTCATAGGCAGAGAGCTGGCAATAGGCAGAGAGCTGGTTTTGGCCCCTGGGCCGCAGTGTGTCAGTTCCTGATCTGGCCCCAGCCCTTCCCGACACATGTGAGAAATCGGACGCCCAGGAAAGGCGGCGGCCGGTGGTTCAGCACAGGATTAGAATCCACACGCAGCGTTTGATTCTGGGGCTGTGCTCTTTCCCCTGCAAAATGGTATTTCAGCTGCCCCCATTCCCCTGGGCATGATGAGCCCCTACTGCAAGAGCAACAGCTGGGCCCAAGCCCTGCCAACCGTGGCAGCTGGTGTAGAACTTTTGGACACAACACTCTGACTCTCACCCATTCACACGACGGCTTGGGCAGGCCAATTGCCCTCGCTGGCTCCAGCGGGAACTACAACCTGGGGACTAGACTGCGTCACCTCTGAGAGTGTGTCCTCAGTCCTTTTCCTCCCTTCCCCATGCCCCAGCTTGGCTCTGCCCTCCCTCTGCTGGGACATCTTGGTGGCAGCAGGCCCTGGCACCCCCTCCAGCTGGCACAGCCTGCTGCCCTCTCCAGTCACCATGCCTTGGAGTAGCCAGTTCTGATGCCATCAAAGGATGATGACTCCGGGCAGGAAAACCAGAACTGGAAGCAGATGAATTGTCTATTTTCATGCGGATGAAGTCGTGGGAGGGTACATGATTCATGTGTTGAGTGCTTTATGAATAGCATGTTTCTATCATTTTCTGGAAGGCAGCAAGCTAGCTTCTCCCTGAGGTGGTGGGTGAGCATGTTGTTTGGGGTTTCCTGTCTTAGAGAGGAGTTTGATTTGGGTTTTGTTGTTGTTTTGTTGGCTTTTTAATTTTTGTTTTGTTCGGTTGCGATTTGTTTGGATGTGGAGTTGGAGCTGGCAGATGGGGAGAGAAAGTTTTGGGAGGGGAAAAAAGCAGAGGTGGTGTACGGTGTCTGCAGGGTCTGATCATACAAATGAAGGTCAGGGTGGTTCAAAGTCATCGAGTCAGGTGTCTGGGGACCTGCCGAGCACCAGATGTCTTGGTTAGGAAATTAGTGACAGTTTGACATCTGGGTCTGGTGTGATTGCCATCCCAAGATAAGGGAGGGAGAGGGGAGAGCCCTCTCCTGGGCTCGAGGTGCAGGCAGGTGCAGGCAGGTGCAGGCAGGCTCGGAGCCCTGGGCCTGTCCCTGCCATCACACTCAAGAATGTGGCCACTCTGCCCTGCAGCAGTTCCTTCCTCGTGGCAGCGATCACAGCCAGGAGCCTGGGGCACAGCGGCCTGGTCACTGATCAGCCCAAAGTGCTCAGTGTTGGCTCCCTGCACCCCAGGTTTCCAATACTCGAAGAGGGTGGATGCCTCGAATTGGGGTATTAAGTCACTGGATCTTTTCGGGGATCTCTAGGGGCCTCTGGGAGCTTGAATAGACGCCACTCCCAGGACCACTCTGAGTCCTATGTCCCCCTTAGCTAGCAGTGCCCTGGGAAAAGGTTAACAAGCAGCTACCCAGGAAAAAAGGCCCTGATTTGTAGCATTTGCTAACTCCCATGGTGTAAATATTCCCACCTGGGCCTGTGTCACGTTGCCAGTGTGCTGGCAGTTGGCTCACAAAAATCCTGAAAATGAACATTCAGCTCTGCCCAGTCGGGACGAGCAGGCTCTAATACACCACAGCCCTGAGCCCTTTGGAACCCAAGCAGAGAGCAGGAATCACAAGCCACTGGGCGCCAGGCTGCCCAGGTACCAGAATGAACTGTGAGCCCCTGGTAAAGCCACGGGCTCTCGGGGCCGCAGCACATCATGGTTGAAGTACCCTGGTGGGGGGAAATAGGGGGCGGGGGCTGGCTAATGAGAGGCCCTAAAGGCCCCTGAGGGTGCAGGTAGGAAGGGAACAGTGATAAATGCTAGAAGTCCTTGAATACTTCTAAATGCTAGAGGTATTTAACCACCTCCCTTTCCTGTTTCCTGAGAGGGTTCCCAACTCAGTCCATCGTTTCCAGGGAAAGTTTTCCTAAAGGATGTTAGAGCAGCCGTTCTCTAGCCCTGAGAAGGGGTTCCCTGCTCTGCAACATGCTAAAGAAGAGATGGTGACTGACATGGAGGAATCTGTCCCCCACACATAGGGCTGCTCCATCCGCCTGGCCAGGCCCAGGTGGCACCAAGGATGGACTCCTACCTGACAGTCCCTTGCACCTCCCTACCAGTCCCACCTAACACACCTGTGCTTGGCCAAAGGAGGCACCCCTCACCTCCCCCCACTCCTTCCATTCCCTGCAGTCCACACACACTCACTTGTTCAAAGAGAATCTGAGGATTCTCGGATCAACTAAGGCCCCTTCCCTTGGGCAGTCTCGGCTAACAGGCCCTCTGGGAAGACAGCCAAGCAGTAACTCACTTATGAAACACTTCATTCTGTGTCTGCTGCCCTTGTCCAACAGCTGACACACACGGAGCCCCCTCACTGCCAGCTCAGCGGCCCTGGCTATGCAGAACCCGCTCACCTGGCCTCCACCCTTCCCTGGGAGGCAGCAGCCCTGGACTCTCTTCCTGCCTCTGCCACTAATTGTCTTCAACACTCATTGAACCTCTTTGGACCATAGTTTCCTTTCTGGAACATAAAAATGGTTGGACTTTAAAATAGTAAAGTTCCACATAAATTTTATAGAAAAGTAAGATTTGTGTGGGACTTAAAAATGACCCAAAAAGCATGTGCTATAAGTAGTAATATTAGATAATAATAGGAACTGAAGTTCAGAGAGGTTGAGAAATATATCCAAGGTAATATGGATAAGAGGGAACCCAGCCAGACTCCAACATTCCGCATAGACTCCTGAGCAAGGTGCTACAATTAGAATCCCACGTCAGGGGCTGGGTGCAGTGGCTCACACCTGTAATCCCAGCACTTTGGAAGGTCAAGGTGGGAAGATCGTTTCAGGCCAGGAGTTCAGACCAGCCTGGGCAAAATAGCAAGACCCTGTTGTTAAAAAAATTTTTTTAATTAGCTGGGCATGCTGGCATGCACCTGTAGTCCCAGCTACTCAAGAGGCTGAGGCAGGAGGATCACCTGAGCCCAGGAGTTCAAGGCTGCAGTGAGCTATGATGTGCCACTGCACTCTAGCCTGGGTGACAGAGTGAGACTCTCTCTCTAAAAAATAATAGTAGTAATAATAAAATTAAGAAAAATAAAATCACACATCAGAGCCCCACAGCTTTTCCTCGGGGTATGACACAGCTCTGCAGTTCACATCCATGTCCCTTTGGCTCACCCAAAGTTTAACTCATCAAATTCCATTCAGACTGTTTCCCATTCCCAGGCTGAGAGACTAACGTGAATGTGCTCAACATCGCGGAGAAAAGAAAGGTCTATTCTAAGCAAAGTTGGTGAGTGGGTACAGTTTACCTCCCCAGAGCCCCCACCTCCTGTCCCTAATTCCATGTGCTATACCTTCATAATCTCTTAATCTCTTCATAATCTCTTCTTTGTCTTAATACTGTCCTGGTCCCCCCAAAGGAAAACATGTCAATCAAAGAACCTTATAGAATATTTCCTCCCCAGCCCCTGCAATAAAAACACTCACCCCTCACAAAAGGGGAAAGAGGACCCCTCTCACCTGATGCGCGGATTTCTTTCCCCTCCTTACACATAGCGCTCACTACGTCCTATGCTGCCCTCTCTACCTTGGGTGGAATTGTTCCACCTGCCCTGAGCGCTTTCTTTCTACAGTCATTCTTTCTCATTGTCTATTGTGTGCCCTGGATACCAGCCATGCCCACACTCCCCACTACCACCCCAAAAGCAAGGAGGTTAAAGCAAGAGGAAGAAACAAAAAGAGGCACAAATTACTACCATCTACACAGCACTTTGTAATCATAATACCCTTCCAAAGCCCTCACTGAATAATGAGGACAATCTGATGAAGTAGGCACTGTTATGCCCATTTTTATAGATGAGGACACTAAGGCTCAAAGACCTTGTCGATCATTCAGGTAGTAATCAGAAGAGTGGGAATCCATGTCCATCTGACTCCAAAGGCAATGGTATGACCAGGGCCCTCCCTAAGAAATTATCTGATAAGAATCTTCAGGAACACTTGCCTTTTAACAGCCAAGTGTTGAAGCCAGAATCTCACAAACCAGCCGACGGTGCTCCGAGGGATCGAGGGACCGTAACCAACACTTGCTGATGTGACCGTAACCAACACTTGCTGATGTAATTGTACAAAGAAACCTAGTGGGTTTGAAATATGGCAGTCTCTTACTATACCACTTAGACACTCACCAGTTCTGCTGACCATAAAGCCAATCGTAAATGTAAACAAAGAATTCCCAATTCCATGGGTCTGGGCACTAAAAAAGATGAGGTCATCAAACTTAGAGAAGCTCTGAGTCAGGACGTGCCAACGTTTTGGCTTTGCTCAGATACTACAGAGAACCGTACACAGTAAGAGGTTCTCCGACACTGCCCAGACACTGGAAATAGCCACCATGCAGTGCCTTCTAAAGTCCCTGCGGTCTGACACGCCCAGTGGAGACTCTGGTTGTCAATTCATTATGGATGAACCCTCAGTACATAGTTGCAGACCTTCCTAGAGATGAGTAGTCTGTTCGCATCATCAGAGATACCAGATTTATTTCAGAGACTTGATCAGTCAGACGGGGTCAGGATACTAGAGGAGCTTTCGGGGATTCCACTGGGCAGGTCAACTCATAAAGTTTCGTTCATAAAGACATTATATGACTCAGTTAATGAGACTTGATGAGGCATTAACCATCTTGGCAGAGCCAATAATGGTTGACCATTATGGAGTTTAGACTGGGGAAATAGGAAATTGAACTGTTATCAGAAAAGTTTGAGATACTTTTGTACACGTTTCGTATGGGATAAAGTCTTGCAAAAGATATGGAAACATCTTAAATGTCCATCAGCAGATGAATGGATAAAGAAAATGTGATGTGATTCCATACATACAATGGAATATCATTCAGGCTTAAAAAATGGGAAACCTCATCATTTGGGACAACACGGATGAAACTGGAGAACGTTATGCTAAGTGAAATAAGCCAGACACAGGAAGACAAATACTGCGTGATCTCACTTAATATATGGAATCTCAAATAGTCAAACTCACAGAAGCAGAGAGTACAGTGGTTGCCAGAAGCTAAGGGGTAGGGGAAATGGGGAGATGTTGGTCAAAAGGTACGAAGCTTCATTTACGAAAGATGAGTAAGTTCTGGACATGAATTGTGCAGCTGGTGCCTATGGTTAGTAACACTGTATTGTATATTTGTAATTTGCTAAGAGGTTAGGTCTTAAACATTCTCATCACAAAGAGAAGGATTACTATGTGAGGTGATGGATATGCTAATTGGCTCGATAGTGGTGATCATTCCATAATGTATATATATCAAAACATCAAGTGGTGCACCTTAAATATATACAATTTCTATTTGTCAATTATACCCCAGCAAAGCTGGTGAAAGGGGAAAAAAATGAGATTCCAGAAATCCTCTGAGTGTCCCAGGAAGTCAAACACTCAGGTGTTGAGAATAAAACCATAATGACCTGGTGTGTGGCCTCTGTTGCAGAAAGACTCAGCAAACCGCCCAAGGGCAGGCTGGGCGGGCTGAGCTGGCTTCAAGGGTGCAGAATGAGAGGGGAAGTGACAAAGCCTGGGAACATCTGCTCCAATTAATTCAAGGAAGCCACCTGGGACGGGAGGGCAGGGAAAGGGGTCAGTAGAGCTTCAGGGAGAAATGGGGGAGGGTAAAGAAGATTGATTTCAGCTGACGGTTGGAAAGAACGGAAACAAGAAAAAGAGAAAGAGCAGGTTGTGGTGGTCAGTGCTGGGGAACGTGTCTAGAAGATGCTTCCAACGAGGAAGAGGACTGGGGTAAGCCTGGCTTTAGGGGGAAGAGTTCTGTGAGGTGGGTGAGAGAGGAAACAGAGGGGGGACAGCTGTCGAAGGTGAGACTGGCTCATAGGACATAGACAGACCCCCAGCCCTGAAGGAACGGGCAGAGAAAAGGAGGCGAAGGAAAAGAAATTTTTTAAAAAGCCTTCGAAGACTAATTAAATTCACATAAAGGGGATGAAGAGTCATTCCAAGTAGAAATGTGAAATTACCACTAAAAAGAAGGCAAGAGGTACCACTTACAGCACCGTAGGAAAAGAAAAATTGGGCATAAGTTTGTGCCGAAAGTCTAGACATTACCTGTTCAGAGCAGATTATTCACTGGGAACTAGGAGAGGAACCGGCTCTGTGGGTTTCCTTACCAGATGGTTTTCAAAGAGTAAAATTTTTGTTGAAAGTTTATAATAGGAACTTTCCAAAGATTGTTGGGATCTGTATTTGATGATACACAATCATAATGGCTGTGAATTGAAGAAGCAAAACGATCCACTTCATGGACACGCATGTTTCCCAACAGAAACGTGAAAAAGAAAAGCCGCGTGTAAACATGTGACTCACTTCCTAAACACCATGAAAAGGGGATGGGTGGAGGGAGGAGAGGAAGATCTCCACCAATTCTCAAGGAGAAAAATGAAATGGGAGATCTAAGAAGAGTGCCCCAGCAAATCCAATAACCGGGTTGTGAAATCATAGGACTGAAAACTGTTTAAACACACAAGCCAGCAGTTGGCCACGTGGTTATCGACACGGAGACCGAGCCAGGAGGGTGGATGTGATCTATGCACAAGAAAGAATAGGGGTTGCAACATATAACATGAATGATGCTCCCATTTTTGTTTTATGAAGGTAACAGCCAAAATTCACTTCTCGAAAAACTACAAGTCTGGCAGTGGTTTCAAAAAGGGAGTAAATTCCTGATGGAACAAGAAGAGATTAAAAACAAAAGAGCAGAGATCAAGGGGCGGGCAGGCTCTGATCTCAGCCTGGCAGTGGCAGCACTGAGAAAATGCCATGAGGAGCTGCCCGGGGAAGCGGCCCTGAAATCAAAGGTCTTAAAGAGAAAACCAGAGTCCCTCCAGTAGAAGCAACGAGCGGAGAGACCAGAATGAAAAAATTGGAATAGAAATGATAAAATGTAATGTAACACAGGGAGGCTTCTAGAGGAGGCTGTACAGAGAAGGAAATGAGGAAAAGAGAAGGATACAGCAAAAATAAAGCCATTGTGTACAGAATCCCAGAGTGTGCTGGAAAAGTAGGGGGAAAGGAGGAAAGGTAAAATTGAGAGAGAGAAGTGCATAGGTTTTAGTGGCATGATGGAAATGGATAATAAAGGGGCTCTTTATGAAATTGCTCCCAGAAGAAAAGGTATAGAAAGAGAAGGAAATGCAGTGGGATAATTCCACTATGCCAAGAATAATAGAGAAATGCATGAATTACCAGCCAACAACCCTGTCGGGAGAGAAGCATGCTCTACCGTATGCGAAGAAGTACACCACGCTCTGGGATCTCCCTGCTGATGCCTACGGACTTTGGCTTCCTCACCTGGGCCTCACTGAATGCTTGTTTTCAATGGCAGATGGGGGAAAAGCATGAAAAAGATGAATAAAATGATACTCATTTCTTCTTTGGTTCTATCAACAAGGTTTTAAAGAAATGTCTGGCCGGGCACAGTGGCTCAAATCTGTAATTCTAACACTTTGGGAGGCCAAGGCGAGCAGATTGTTGAGGCTAGGAGTTCGAGACCAGCCTGGGCAACATAGCAAGACCCGCATCTCTACAAAAAAATATTAATAGAAAAAATTAGCCAGGCATGGTGGCACATGCCTGTAGTACCAGTTGCTCAGGAGGCTGAGGCAGGAGGATCGCTTGAGCCCAGGTGTTTGAGGTTGCAGTGAACTACGATGACACGACTGCACTCTAAACTGGACTACAGAGTGAGACCCTGTTTAAAAAGAATATATATATATCTAGAGAGAGAAAGAGAGAGAGATACCAAGCACAGTGCTTGATACTGAGAAAATAGAAGGATAAATAAGGAACATAGCTAATCTGATAAAAATAGAAGCAGAAAGGGGAGGGTGAATATTTAAAATACAGAACTGTTGAGTCGCAGTCTGAAATGTCAGTTCTTGGTGCGCTCGCTCTTGGCGGAAGAATGACCAGACACACCAAAAGCAAGGCAAGCACGAAAATGAGGTTTAGCGAGAAGAGAAAGATAGGATTATAGAGCAAGAGCAAGATAGAGGTTTACAGAGTAAGAGCAAGATACATTCGCCACAGACAATGGAGAACCCCTTGTCTCCACAAAAAGGCCTTGGTTATGGTCTGGGTCTGGTTTCATAGTGTCTGGATTAGGACTGTCCCTGTGGTTCAGACGTCATCATGGAACCACTTTGATGACCTGAGTCTTACTACGCATGGGGATCTCTCATGAGCCCCTCTGAAAGCCGGTTGTTCTAGGTCACTTTCCAGACTCCCTTGTACCCGTGCTGCTGGGCCCGTGGGCTAGAGAGTCCTCTGTATTCTTTTGCAGTTGGCGTGCTAAGCTCTGATTGGCAGATTCATGGATTCATGGGGTGTTCCCTCCTCCCCCAGGTGTGGCAGTTGCCCCACCTTGTCCCTAGGATGGGCCAAGGGTCCCTAACTGTCAACCTGTCAGAACTTGCCAGATAACATGGAACAAAGTTCAAAGCCATGAAAATGAGAGTCCCTGTGAAATATGATAGAATCGGAGATACGAAGGTGAACACGAGATTACTATATATTCTCTTTGAAGGGGAACAAGATAGAAAAGGAAACTGGGAAGCAAAACGAGGAAGTCAGGTCAACAGCCCTGCTCTGTAGCCACAGGGACGTGGGCTCTACTCTGAGTCCCAGCCCTTCCCCAGCTGGTTCTGATGTGATCTCGAGCAAGGTGCTGCTGGTGTGCTCTGAGCCTCGGTTCCTTCAACCATAAAATAGACTAATACTGTCCGTCTCACTGCAGAGTGACTTCTGGCTGCCACTGTGACAGAGTAAGGAATATCAGACTCACCCTCCTGCCATAAACAACAGTAAAACTGGGCCAAACACATGTAACAACTGTTTTCAGGTGCTGCGCCACAGATGGTGCAGGGATATGACCCTTGAGGGAAGAAAAACAAAAGAAGTTAAATCCATATTTACTCTGGCCTTCTGCCTGGGGGCTTTCCAACCACCGCACAGGAAGTGGAGCCCAAACCGAGGATGGAGGAAAGAGAGACCACATGTTAGCACTGCTGAAGAGGTTGAGTTTATGGGGCAGGGTACTAGGGAGGAAGGAGATGCAGAGAGCAGGAATCCAGAAATTTGCACAGGGGACACTTGACTCTTTCTTTGGCTGAAAACAAACTGCACGTGTACAGGGCATCATTTCACAAGGCCTTTTAGAGAATAGATGGTAGGAGCCGTATACTGAGCAGAGAATCCAGAGGCCACACAGTGGGGGACAGACACTACTGTTTTCAGTGGCTCTGTTGGAAAGAACTTGATGAACATGCTGGGCATTCAACTGAGATCCAGGAAAGGCCAAACCTTTGGAATTGGGCCACCCTAACCCTAGGTAGGGGCTGCACTGGACCCACCATAACAAAGCCAAAATCCAACAACCAATGATATCAAGCTGATCCACCAACAAACTAACTGCCTGCCAGAACAAATGCAGTGCTCTTCAAATGAAGACAATAAAATCGGTCATGTTTGGCATGTAACAAAAAATTACCAGACACGTAACAAGGAGGAAACAGAGCACTCAGTAGAAAGAGCCCCAGAGGTGATACAGATGGAATTAGCAAACAAAAACTTTAAGTGACTAAAATAAATATGTTCAAGAATTTAAAGGAGAAAAATGAACATAAGGAATGAATATATGGATAATCTTATCAGAGAATAGAAACTATGAAAAAGAACCAAATGGAAATAATAGAGTTCAAAAATATACAATGACTGAAGTCAGTCATGGGATGAGCTTAACAGGAGATTGGACACTGCAAAGGAAAAGGTCAGTAAACTTGAAGACAGAATAATAGAAGTTATCCAAATTGATGCACATAGAGAAAAAAAGGACTGGGAAAAAAAAAAGAACAGAGCTTGAGTTATATGTGGGACAATATTAACCAGTCTAATATATACACACTGATAGATATCTGAAGTCTCAAAAGGAAAGCAAAGAAGAATTGGGGCAAAAGAAATATTTAAAAAATAATGACCTCCTAATGTGATTAAAAATATCAGTCTAAAGATCCAAAAATCTCAATGTATCTTAAACAAGATAAACACAAAGAAAACCACATCTAAGCACTTCATAGTCAAGTTGTTGAAAAACAAAGATAAAGAAAAGATCTTAAAAGAATCCAGAGGACAAAAAAAATCCCACCTTACTACAGGGTACAATAATGAGAATTAGCACTGACTTCTCATCAGAACCAGGATAATCCAAAAGATAAAGGAATGACGTCTTTGAAGTTCTAAAAGAGAAAAAAACTGTTAACTTAGAATTCTCTATCTAGCAGAAATAATCTTTCAGAATTGAAAGCAAAATAAAGACAGTTCAAATAAGCAAAAGCTGAGAGCATTTATCGCCAGCCAAATTGCACAGTAAAAAACATTAAAGAAAGTTCATCAGGCCAAAGGGAAATGATACCAGAGAGAGAGCAACGTAGATCTACAAGACACAAAGAAGAGTGCCAGAAATGGTAAATATGTGAGGTAGATAGAAAATACTTTTTTATTTTTAAATTCCTTTAAAGTACATTGTCTGCTTAAAGCAAAAATAATTACAGTGTGTTTCAGGGTTTATAATATATGTAGAAGTAAAATGTGTGACAACATAGCATACAGAACAGAAGAGGGGTAAACGGAAGCACATTGTAAGTTCTTATATTTCACATGAAGTCTCGCTGATTCAGTTCAGACTGTGATAAGTTAAAAAGCCATATTTGCAGAAACCACTGGACTAAAATAAAGAGTTGTGGGGCAAAAGTCTATAGAGGATTCAGAAATAGGCTGTATTTAAAAAAAAATAAAAGTCAATAGAGGAGATAAAATGGAATACTCGGAAGTACTTCATACACCCAAAAAAGAGACAGGAGGGTGGAGGGAAAAAGGAACAAAGAATAGATGGGGAAAATCTAGAATAAATAGCAAGAAGATAGAATTAGACCCAACCTAACTTGCAGAGCTGTTATAAATAAAACGAAACCGTGGCAGTAGAGCTCTGTGATAAAGCTGCCCTCGTAACAGATGTGAGGTTCTGGCTGTGGGTTTCTGGAAGGAGGGGAGGAGGGTGACAACGAAGGCAGTTTAGAAAAGCAAACCTGGGAGACATGGAAGTTCTGATAGAATAGTTGCAGGTGTTCACGCTGCTTCTCACACTGATTTCTTGGCACACGCAGCTACGGGTTACTCTCCTGGATGGGGCACGCAGCCCGGCTGATGGGTGCCATGCTCATGGTGTTATGGAACAACCACGTGAACCGGCTTGGGTTCTACCCCACGGGAAGGGAAGCCGAGCTGGTTTGCAGGCTGTTTGAGATGCTAGGAAGGCAGCAGACACGCTTCCAAATCTATGTCATTGTCAACACCTGGTGGGAAGAGAGCACCCAGCTAACAAAGAAGAAGGCAGCTCTGTCTGCTGAAGGCACAGTGGAAACAGGATGGGAGAAGAGAACAAAAACAGAGGATCCAGAAAGGAAAAGTATAATCCAGCCCTGACATGGGGAGGGTAACTATACAATTAGAATCTGATAAGGTTTGAATAGGCAGTAGGCAAAAGATCAATTAAAACAGGGCTCACATGGCGTATGTGTGGACAGACTTCGTTATTTGACCCATGAAGGCTCTGAGGATGAAGATGCAGCAATATCTGGTCTGAATGTGTCATCCCAGATAACATTTGTAGCTAAATGGCAGAGAGAAGTGGCCAAGAGTGATTCAGTTCAGTCCAATACCCACTTACTGGGGACTGTGTGATGATAGGCTCTGCATCAGGTGCTGGAGTATAAAAATTACCAACACCAAGTCTATGCCTTTAAGAAACACCCAGTTCTACCAGGGGAAAGAAGCACAGAAATAAGTCAGAGAGCAGTGTGGCTTTGGTCCCTGTATCCATCTACCCCTTGCCAGCTGTGTGGCTTTGGGAAAATCACTTGCCCTCAGTTTCGTCACCCATAAAAGGAGGATAATAATTACCTAGCAAGATTATTGTGAGCATCATACACATAGTTTTTAAGGTGCCTAGCACACCACCTGCCTATAGTAATTCAACAACTCTCAGCTTGAGAACAAGACACACATTTGAATCTAGGGGCAAGAGGAGGGTGTTTCTAACTAGAGACTCTACCAACCTCCCGCTCAGCTCCTGATGCCCCTGGGAGAACATACCTGCCTACTCCAAACCCATTACCTGCGCGAAGAATCACTATGTGTGATGATGATGTGAAGTGCAGGAGCATATGAATGGTGCACAGGTAGAATCAAGTTTGATAATCACTGTGTAAATATTCATCTCAGCTCAACACTTATAAAGCACCTACTGTGTGCCAGACCAGACTCATAAAAAACTAGTTTGAATGATTTCCATGTAGCAGTACAAGGAGAAGGCACTCAGCCTGGGGTTGCCAGGATGGCCCCCCAGCCAAGGCTGTCAGCCAAGCCAAGCAAGGGTGAGAAGGGCATCTCGGGGGGACAGAAAGGAATGAACTGGCAATAGTAGGGTGTGTGCAGGGAACTACACTCCAAGTGTTAAATCTGGTCGGGGAACTGCATGTCTGGAGAGGTAGACAAGGGCAAGTTCCTGAAAGACATGGCAAGAAACCCACCTAATCCTGTGGGTGGTGAGTGCCAGGGAAGAACGTGATGAAAGGGAGACCAGGGCCCCTGTATGCTCTGGGTCGGTCTCTCTGGAAGCAGTTCCCAAGCTGGGTGTAATGAGAGCATGGCTAGCCTCAGCCCAACTTCAGGAGGAATTCTTCAAGGGCAGGGGCCACGGCTCACTCGGCTTTGCTTCTCCAGCACCTACCAGGGTCCGACACACAGTAGGGACTCGGTTCATTGTACAGAATGGAAATTAATAAACTTCGTTATCCAGAACCGCATGCATTTTTAACCTTATCTCCAACTATGGGATTCATTCAATCACAAAGATTTATTAACCCCCTGCAGGCTACACAGTCAAGTAGAGAGGGAAGATACGAACACGAATACAGTCGTGTGTTGCTTAACGACCGGTGTATGTTCTGAGAAATGATTTGTTAGGCAATTTCATCATTGTGCTAACATCAGAGAGTGTATTTACACACACTAGATGGTGTAGCCTGCTACACACCGGTGCTACACGGATAGCCTATTGCTCCTAGGCTACAAACCTGCACAGCATGTTACTGTACTAAATCCTGTAGGCAATTGGAACACAATGGTAAGTATTTGTGTATCTAAACATATCGAAACATAAAAGGGTACAGTAAAAATATGGTATAAAAGATAAAAAATGGTACACCTGTATAGGGCACTCACCATGAATGGAGCTTGCAGGACTGGAAGTTGCTCTGGGCGAGTCAGTGAGTGAGTGGTGAGGGAATGTGAAGGCCTAGGGCATCACTGTACACTACTGTAGACTTCATAAAGACTTACACTTAAGCTACAATAATTTTATTTTAAAAAATAAAATACTTGTGCTACAACATTATGACAGCTACGTCACTAGACCATAGGAAATTTTTAGCCCCATAATAATCTTATGGGACCACTGTTGTATATGTGGTCCCTGGTGGACCAAAATGTCTTTATGCAGCAAATTACTGTAATTACAATACAATGAAATAAAAGTTATAACTCAAGTGCATCCAAAGTGCTTTAGGCGATAGAGAAAGAAGCAATTAACTGTCAGAGAAAGCCAGAAAAGTCTCCACCATGAAAGAAATATTTGAACTGAGTCTTGAAGGATAAATAGTAGTTCAGTATTCAGAGACAGATGCAAGAGTCTCCCAGGCTGAGAGTGGGCAGAGGCGGGGAGGTACGAGCGAGAACCGCAAGTGTTCGAGGATGGCTGATGAGGACTTTCGCTCACCGAGGATTAGATACAAGAATGCAATAAGAGGCCAGCCTAGAACTGTGACTTTTCAACCTGGACTGCACATCAGAAACACCTGGAGAGCTTTCAGCAGTGCCAATGCCCAAACCGCATTCCGAACCAATTCAATCAGGATGTCTGGGGCTGGGAGCCAGTCATCAGTATTTTTTTTTTTTTAAGCTCCCAATGTGATTCCAATGTGCTGCCAAGTTTCAGAGCCACCAGTCTAGAAAGGAGAGATAAGGATTTACAGCATCCCCAGAGGACAGGCCCTCTTGGTGACCCTGCAATCCTGGCTCACACGCTCCCCTGGGAGAAAGGCCAGCCAAACCACAGCCATCAGCTGTTTCCTGCTGCTCCTTTCCCCCCACTCGCATTTTGCTCTGAAATAGAGGTTCTCAAAGTGTGCTCCCCAGAACAGTAGCATCAGCCTCAGGGGGGAATTGTTACAAATACAGATTTTCCAGCTGCACCTGGACCTACTAAACCAGAAACTCTGGCAGTGGAGCCCAGCAACTGAGGCATGCTAAGGTTTGGGAACCACTGCTCAGAAACACTGATTCCTCCAAACCTGCAGCAAAGCAGGCATCTAGGTGTGGCTCTGGCTGTGCAGCAGTTCACTGGAACCTGCTGGAATCACTGATTAGCCAGCAGAGATGCCAAGGGAGCTGGCCTGAGTGCCATCACGTTGGCTGACACCACTGGGCAGTGGCCCTTGGCCTGGAATTGAAGATGCCAGAGGGCTGATAGCTCGGTTGTTCTTTGTGGTACCAAGAAAAGGCTTTAGGTTTGAAGACATAGGGTTTTGTTTGTTTTTTTAAAAACATCTCCTTTTCATACAAAGTAGCCCCTTAAAACAAATTTTCAGGATATTTCAAATCAGAACTGTATGAAAAATCCAGGATGTGAATGTGCGTAGATATACCACGTGCATTTTTCCATTGGAGGAGTGGGGTGGTTTTGGTGCTGGAGGGTGTTACCTGAGGGAGGGATGGGAAAGAAGAAAGGGCACTGCTGGATCCCTGCTCCATCCATGCCTCCTCCCAGCCCTTAACCTGGTTGGGAATTCCTGGTTCCTGGGAGGAAAATAAAATAAAGGAAGCAACAAGGAAACAAGTTCCCCATATAGAAATGGAAATTGCCTTTCCTCTTAAGGGCAGACTGGTCAAAAGTAAAGGAGTAGTATGCCCTAGCTCCAACCACTGCGGACTCCTAATCCTGGGGTTCTTTTGCTGTCTTGCTGCTGGAGCAACCACTTCCTGATTCCCCACTCAGTCTAGGAGTCAGCCTGCTCCACAGTTACTCAATGAGTCCGAGGAGCACTAAGTGGATTCTCTGCCACACAACTAAAGAGGGCAAGTTCTCTGGGGGTTTTCCCACCTTTCAGCGCTACCATTCTGGGCTGAGGTACTGAACCTGTATTTTTCGCCCCCCTGCTTCAGTAAATGAGGAAAAATTCCCCAGGTCTGAACAAACTGTTGTTTGACAGCGTGTGTGTAGCGCCACCTGGTGACCACAGCGTCTCAAAACAGTTTCCTCCCGGGTTCGCGTGGATCTCAGAAGCCCCAGCTGCCAGACAGGTGCACACACATTCCGTTCTCACACCTCGTCTACTTGCTCGTGGGAACGTTAGCCACTTTGATTTATCTTGCCTGAAAATCTCCTGTCTTTGCACAGGCACGAAGCACAAATAATACGAACGAGCAGCAGAGT
This sequence comes from Varecia variegata, assembly GCA_028533085.1. NCBI lineage: Eukaryota > Metazoa > Chordata > Mammalia > Primates > Lemuridae > Varecia > Varecia variegata. Next base: position 76,094,927 of record CM052440.1, on the reverse strand, counting down.
TTTCTCTTTCTCTTAAGTAGCCAAGCATTGAAAATCTTCTACACATTTCTCTAATTGACAAAAGGAGGCAAAAGAGAAATTTCTGGCTGAACCTATAAATCGTGACAAATGCTAGGAGATACCTTCTCCATTACCAGGGTTCCTGGGGTCCTAGTATATAGGAGACTTGGGGTGCCCTGAATACTACAGCATCCTGGCTCGCAAGATTCTGATGTGATATTTGATAGACGTGAAGAACGTGGGTGGGAGAGAAGGTGATCTGGAGAGAGCTGCCGCAGGCCGTGGAACACGCGGGTGAGTAGGCATCAGGGAAAATAAGTTCTGGTCCTGGCGCTGCTACTAACCCACTGTGCAACCTTGGGCAAGTTACTCAGTTTTTGAGGATCTCAGTGCCCCCAACTTGTTAGCTCCTTCACTATTTTCCCCATAAATTCCATGCTTTTAAAAGATGTTGCTGCCAAAATGCATCTCTAAAAGGGTAACTAATACATTTCCCACCTTCAGGAATCAGATGTATAAATGTGAGGCCAGCCTCAGACCGTCATGAGGCAGCCAGAGGTAGCACGATGCGTCTACATCACAGACAAAAGCAAAGACACGCCATCCCTTCTTACCCTGGTCCCCAGCATATGTGTGGTCTCTGTTAGGATTTTAGTGTATTGAAACTAACCCAAAGACCCTCATTACAGCTTTCTCAGGCCCTAAGGGCTGGGGAATCCCAGTTCGGGAACCAACAGACTAGAAAATCTTGAGGGTAGGTCAAGCTCTGAACTAAAACACAGGAAGGATGGAAGGCTGTGTGGTATGTACGTACAGGTAGAATTTAAGAAACAGCATTACAAGGAATTAACACTTCAGAAATGCCAGCTCTGTGCCTGGAGTTTTTTCTTTCATTGTATATATTTCTTATGTACAACATGGTGTTTTGAAATATGTATACATTGTGGAATGGTTACATCACGCTAATTAACATATGCACTACCTCACAAAATGATCATTTTGGGGATGAGAACACTTAAAATCTACTCTCTTATTAATATAGACACCATGCTGTACAATAAATTTCTTGAACTCATTCCTCCTAACTGAAATTTTATATTCTTTGACCAACATCCCCTCAACTGCCCCCCAGCCCCTGGCAACACTGCTCTACTCCACTTCTATGAGTTCGACTGTTTCAGATGCCACACGTAAGTGAGATCATGCAGTATGTGTCTTTCTGTGCCTGGCTTATTTCCCTTAGCATAACGTCCTTCAGGTTCATCCATGTCACAAATGACAGATTCCTCTTGCTTAAGAATGAACAGTATTGCATTGTGTGTATGTGCCACACTTTCTTTATCCATTCATCCGTTGACGGACACTTAGGTTGATTCCATATCTTGGCTATTATGAATAGTGCTGCAATGAACATGGGCATGCAGATATCATACTGATTTCATTTCCTTTGGATATGTACCCAATAGCGGAATTGCTGGATCATATGGTAGTTCTATTTTTTAATTTCTTAAGAAACCTCCATATTGTTTTCCATAATGGCTGTACTCATTTATATTCTCACCAATAGTGTGCAAGTGTTACCATTTCTCCACATCCTTGCTAGCACTTGTTATCTTTCATATTTTTAATAATAGGTGTGAGGTCATATCTCATTGTGGTTTTAATTTTTATTTCTCTAATGTTTAGTGCAAGAGTTTTAAATACAGAATCCAAGTTAGTCCTCACAATAACTTCTAAGTAAGCCATGCAGATAAGGAAATAGACACAGAGAATATTTTCAAAATTGCCTGCATCTTAGAGCTTGAATTGGAACCAGGGAGGTATAATTTCAGAGCATATAATCTTTCAAAATAACCAACTTTTTAACTAAATTATGGCAATTTTCAAGTATGAACCAATAACCTGAACTAGAGCCAATTTGTTGAATGAATGTCCTGGGTACTACTATGTTTCTGCAGGTTGCTATCTTCTTAAAATGTAGCATTTTTGATTTAGTATTTATTGACAAACATTTTGAATATCTATGTGATGTTAATTCTTTTGAATATACATTATTTTATTGTAATAAAGCCAATTTCCTGACTTCTGGCACATTTATCTGAAAACAAACTATGAGGTATTTCCATTCTACTTCCTGGTGACTTTTAGTGACTTGATGCTATGGTTTGAACATATGTATCCTCCAAAATTCATATGCTGGATCTTAAACCCCAAGGTGATGGTATTAGAAGGTGTGGCCTTTGGGAGGTGATTAGGTCATGAGGACCCCACGCTCATGAATGGGATTAGTGTCCTCATAAAAGGACTGGAGGGAACTCACTAGGCCCTTTGCCCTTCTATCTCTTCTGACAGGTGAGTTCACAGTGTTAGTCCCCTTCTGCTCTTCCTCCTTTTCTGCCACCTGAGAACACTGGAGGAAATGCCACTGTAGGACAGGCCCTCACCAGACCTTAATCTGCTGACACTGAGATCTGGACTTCCAGCCTCCGGAAATGTGAGTAAATAAATTTCAATTGTTCATAAATTACCCAATCTGTGGTATTTTCTCATAGCAGCAGGAACAGACTAAGACACTTGGAGTAATGTATCTTGCTTCAAGACATGAAATCTCAATTCTGAGATATTTTCTTCTATTATTTCTTTGATAATTTTTTTCTACCCATTATGTGTTTTCTCTTTCTGAAACTACTAACAGTTGAATATTGAACCACTCTAGTTTTTTAAAACTTTTTTGTCTGTATTGGGGAATATGGTTGAGTTAGGAGTAAAAGAATATTCAATTAAACAGTAACTGAAACAAATTAGGGACTTTTTTTTTTATTTCCTCGCATGAGATGTCCAGAGGTAATTGGATTGATATTATTTCAGAAGCTCAAGATTGTCAGGGCAAAGATATCTGGAACTCTCTTGGTCTCTTATCTAAGGCCACAAGATGGTTGCTGAAGCTCCATCCATCCCATCCACATTCAAGACAGGAATAAGGAAGAAAGGGTATTGAAGCAGAAAATGTTGTATCTGTATCAGAAGAGTAAAGGCTTTACAGAAATTTCCTGCATTCTTCAACTTATGAGTCATTGACCAGAATGTATCAAAAGGAAAATATAATTACAGGAAAGTCCAGAAAAGGAAGTTTTAGTATCCCACCCCCAACAGTAAAGGAAGACAAGAGAAGGGGAGGCTGTAAAGAAGTAATGAGCCAACCCAGTGTCCTATTTTCAAATCTTTTTTTTTTTTTTTTGCTACTTTATGTAAGAATTTCTCAATTTCCTCTTCTAAACTTTCTGTTAAATATTTGATTTCTGCTCTAATCATTTTAATTGCTGAGAGCTCTTTCTTGTTCTCTGATATTTTCTTTTATTATTGTTCTGTTTTAATAGCTTCCCTTCTTTTTTCATAGCTACAATATCTTCTCATCTCTCTAAAGATATTTATAATTTTTTTTAAGTATTTTTTTTTGCCTCATCCTCACAATATTTTCTTTTTCTTCAAAATTGCTAGGTATCCCCCACATACACATTTTCATCTTTGTCTTTTATTTGGGCGATGTCCTTCAAAAGTCTGATGATGTTGGCTGTTGACTTATACTTTAAAATGAGACACCAAGAAGTTGCTTGAAAGAGCTGTGTAATTAGATCAGAATTGTCACCTGGTGGTCTGCAGAGAGATCAGGTGTTGAGCCAGCTCTTTCACTGGGAGAACTCCCCCGACCCAGAAATGTCATTATGTGTGAGTATTTTTCTCTGGGCCTATTGTATTTTTCCCTGGACTTTCCACTCTTCTCCAGAATGATGCAGTTGTGGACCCAGGTCCGAGTAGTAACCCCAATGCCATAGTGGGTGGATGGTGGGAAACCCCAGAGCCAGAGATTCTGGTCAGTTTCTCCAGAGAAGAAACTTCATGTTCTACAGGGACCAGGGAGAGGTTGTCCTCTAATGGTGTGGGTTAGAAGTCTAATAGATCCTTTGAGAAACTTTCGAACAACCTCTCTCTCTTCGTACCCATGAGCTCCTCTTTGCCCCTTCACTGTACTAGCGCCTCCAATTCCATAAGGTTTCCGGTGTTCTATTGAACAAATCTCTTGTTTCTCATTAGTCTTCCCTTCCTTCGCACTTGGATTTCCACCTCCTCTGCTCTGCTAAGTCAGTTACCATTTCTCAACACTTTCCATCTTCTCTGCTCTTATCTCCTTCCAGTTCTCTTGTTCCTTATGGGGTTGTGCCTTTTTATTCCTTCATTGTAATTTTGGACAGGGAGAGGACGGTGAGAATGAAGTTCAGAAATAGGTATGTGTTTAATCTGCCGTGCTAAATTAGAAGTCTACACATTTTTTTAAATTTCTCCAATTTCACAACACATTTCCCAAAAAAAAAAAAACCCACAGAGATTTTTACTATGAATGTGTCACCTGCTTCCAGTCATAATATGTCTTAGCAAGTATTGCACACATACCAGACTGAAAAGGTTTGACAAACACTATTCTGAGAAACCCACATTTGGTCAGTAATCCCTATGGATTCTCCAAAGTAAACAATTTGTTAAAGAGGAAGATGAAACAAATCCAGATTGTGTTTGTGTTCTATAAGTCAAAAACAGAAGGGGTTTTGAAAAGTAAACTTAGGTAATCCAATATTACAGTAGCTAGAGGGTCAGGATAAAGTGAATTAGGCTTGTACATTAAGGAGTAGCTGAACACCTATAAAAAATGTGATTTCCAGATGAAACCACTTGCAAAATTGTACAAACAGCCTTTAGGTAATTAAAAGAAAATACATTATTAGAAGGTAAGGGCTGCAGAGAAAAAAAGAGCTAGCCTAACTATATGGAGAAAATTAGCATAGTGGGGCTTATCTCCTAAGAATGGCTTGTGAGGCATACCTTTTGATCTAACAAATCTACTTCTAGGGACTTGTTCTACAGATACATTTGCCCACATGTTCAATTATACACATTCAAGGAAGTTGATTTTGGAGCATTTGTAATGATTACACAAAATAGAAACATTCTATAGGTCCTTCAATAAGGCCCACCAGACCCAGATATCCAGCGGCCATGAGAATGATACCTGAGCCAAGAGTGTAAACCAAAGGACTAAAAACATGGGCATCCAAGAGAGTGCCAGAGTTCAGCACCAGCACTGGTTTGATACAGCAGTGAGCAAGGACTCATTGGGTCATACAAGACCATTTTCAACAGCTATCCTTCAGGGTTTCTGGTGGTCTCAGCCTCTCCATTTCTTTGCCTGGTGTTTAGAAACCAGACTGACCTTCGTATATTGAATAAATCCCTGGTACAGACCACATGAGGAGCCTGGGCTTCCTCCTTCCCCAGGCTGTAAATAGGAGCCTCTCTCCTCTCCCCTCTGGGGTGGTATCAGAGGAGGCCTAATGGAGACTCAGGATTTTCACCATCACCCAAAGGCTACAAGGCTATCCCCCCCCCATGATGTCAGTGGAGACACATGGGGAGACTCAAGGACAGATGGGACTATAACAAAAGATATAACATTTATGTCATCAGTGTTGCAGGAGGTGAGAAGAAAATGGCATAGCTTAAAAAGTATTCTCCCAGAAAAAAATGTTTAAAAATTTTTTAAATTTGCCAAGAGATATAAATCTGCAGTTTCAAGAATCTGAGCAAACCCCAAACACAATGAACTCAAAGAAATCTACACCAAGACACATCATAGTCAAATTTCTGAAAACTAAAGACAAAGAAAAAAATCTTGAAATCAGTCAGAGAAAAACATGGAAGAAACCATTAGAATGACAATAGATTTCTCACCATAAATGATGTATGCCAAAAAGAATTGGCAAAATATTTTTCAAGTGTTGAAAGAAAAAAACTGGGCCGGGCGCAGTGGCTCACGCCTGTAATCCTAGCACTTGGGAGGCCGAGGCAGGCGGATTGTTTGAGCTCAGGAGTTCGAGACCAGCCTGAGCAAGAGCAAGACCCCGTCTCTACTAAAAATAGAAAGAAATGATCTGGCCAACTAAAAATATATATAGAAAAAATTAGCTGGGCATGGTGGCGCATGCCTGTAGTCCCAGCTACTCAGGAGGCTGAGGCAGTAGGATTGCTTAAGCCCAGGAGTTTGAGGTTGCTGTGAGCTAGGCTGACGCCATGGCACTCACTCTAGCCCGGGCAACAGAGTGAGACTCTGTCTCAAAAAAAAAAAAGAAAGAAAGAAAAAAACTTTCAACCCAGTCTTATACCCAGAAAAAATATCCTTCCAGAATTAAGGGGAAATCACAACATTCTCAAAAGAAGGAAAACTAATAGAATTTGTCACAAGTAGAACTATGACAAAAGGAAGTTCTTTAGACAGAAAGGAAATGATAAAAGAAGCATGGAAAATCATAAAGCATGGAAGAGAGTACATGGTAAGCAAAAATATAAGTAAATACAATATGCTTTTCTTCTCTTGCATTTTCTAAATTGTGTTTGATTGTTGGAGCAAAACTTATAACACTGCTTTATGTGGTTCTCAATGTATGTAGAGGAAATATTTAAGATAATTACACTATAAACATGGGAAGGTAAAGGGATATAATGGTAGGAAAGGTTTCTATACTTCACTCAAACTGGTAAAATAATGACACCAGTTGACTGCAATAGGTATATATAATGTAATAACCAGAACAACCACTAAAAAAGCTATACAAAGAGAAACAATTTAAAACACTATAGTTACAAAATGGAAAAATGTTCAATTAACCCAAAAGAAGACAGAAAAAAGTAAACAGAGAAACAAAAAAACAGAGAACAAACAAAACAAAAAATAAAATGGCAGGCTTAAGTTGTAACATAGCAATAATTACATTAAATGCAAATGACCTAAATACATTAGTTAAAAGACAGAGATTGGCAGATTGGATTTAAAAATATGACCCAACTGTATATGTTGTCTATAACAGATTCACTTCAAATATAATAATATAGGCAGATTGAAGGTAAAAAGATGGAAAAACATATATCATGCAAGCATAATAAAAGGAAAGCTGAAATGGCTATATTAATATTTGATAAAATTGACTTCAGAGCAAAGGAAATTACCAGAGACAGAGAGGGACATTACATAATGATTAAAGAAGTAATAGCAGTACTAACTATGTATGCACCAAGCAACAGAGCTGCAAAATATGTGAAGCAAAAACTGATAGAATTGATGGGATAAACAGACAAATTCACAATTATAGTTGAAGATTTTAACACCCCTCTCTAAACAATTAATAGAACAAGTAGATCAAAACTCAGCAAGGTTATAGAAAAACTCAACAACACCATCAACCAATCAGGACCAAATTGGCATTTATAGAACACTTGACACAACAATGGCAGAATATACATTTTATAATAATATACATTCTTTTTAAGTGACCATTGAATATCTATCAAGATAGAATATATCTTGGGCCATAAAACAAACTTCAAGAAATTCAAAAGAATTTAAATAATGCACAGTGTGTGTTCTGGCCACTATGAAATCAAACTAGAAATCAAGAACAAAAGATAACAGGAAAATATCCAAACAACTTGGAAAGTAAACAACATACTTCTAAATGATTCATTGGTCAAAAAAGTCTTAGCTGAAATAATTACATTAAACTGAATGAAAATGAAAAAAATAACATAAAAATTTGTGGGACACAGCTGAAGTAGTACTGAAAGGAAAATTTAGAGAACTAAATACATACATTGAGAAAAAAAATCTCAAATCAATAATTTAATTCCCATTCAAGAACTTAGAGAAAGAAGAGCAAATAAGCCCAAAGGAAATGATAAAGATAACAGCAGAAATCAATGAAATAGAAAACAAAAAAAAGTAGAGAAAATAAAAAGAGCTGGTTCTTTCAAAAGATCAATAAAATTGGCAAATTTCTAGCAAGACTAAAAAGAAAGGGAGAAGGCACAAATTGCCAATGTCAGTAATGAAACAGAGGATATCACTGCAGATCCTGGAGACATCAAAAAGATAATAAGGAAATGCTACAAACAATTCTACACACATAAATTTGACAACTTCAATAAAATGGACCTTTTCCTCAAAAATAAAACACAAACTACCAAAACTCACCAATATGAAATAGATAATTTAAATAGCCTTATAACTATTGAGAAAATGGAATTCATAATTTTAAAACTCCCAACAAAGAAATCTCTAGGCCTAAATGGTTTAACTAGACAATTGACCAAATGTTTAAAGAATTAACACCAATGTTGCACAATCTCTTCCAGAATATAGAAGAGGAGGTAACTCTTCTGCCTTAGTCCATTTATACTGCTATAACAAAATACCAACAAAATACCTAAGGCTGGGTAATTTACAAACTATATAAATTTATTTCTCACAGTTCTGGAAGCTGGGAAGTCCAAGATCAAAGCACCAGCAGGGTTGGTGTCTGATGAGGGCTGCTCTTCTGCTTCAAGATGGCACCCTGTTGCTGTGTCTTCCTGAGAAGATTATCTGTGTCCTTACATGGTGGAAAGGCAGAAAGGCAAAAAGGGCCTACCTAGTTTTCTCTAGCCCTTTTTTTTTTTTTTTTTTTTTGAGACAGAGTCTCACTCTGTTGCCTGGGCTAGAGTGAGTGCTGTGGCGTCAGCCTAGCTCACAGACAGCAACCTCAAACTCCTGGGCTCAAGCGATCCTTCTGCCTCAGCCTCCCGAGTAGCTGGGACTACAGGCATGCACCACCATGCCCGGCTAATTTTTTCTATATATATTTTTAGTTGGCCAGATAATTTGTTTCTATTTTTTAGTAGAGACGGGGTCTCGCTCTTGCTCAGGCTGGTCTCGAACTCCTGACCTTGAGAGATCCACCCGCCTCGGCCTCCCAGAGTGCTAGGATTACAGGCGTGAGCCACCACGCCCAGCCTTCTCTAGCCCTTTTATAAGTCACTAATCCATTCATGAGGGCTCGCCCTCATGACTTAATAACTTCCCAAAAGGCCTAACCTCTTAATACCATCACAATGAGTATTAAGTTTCAACATGAATTTTAGTAAAAACACAAACATTTAAACGATAGTGGCTTCACAATTTGTTTTATTTATACTAAAACCAGACAAAGACATAAAAGCACCAGGAAACTATAGATCAGCATCCTCTTGAATATATACACAAAATCTTGAATACTATCAAATAAAATTCAGTGATATGCAAAAATAATTCTGCATCATGACCAAGTGGGGTTTATTTTACAAATGCAAGCCTGGTTAGTATTGGAAAATCAATCAATGTAATCAACCATATTAACAGGTTACAGAAGAAAAATCACATGATCGTATCAATTGATATAGAAAAAATATTTGACAAAATTTAACCATCATTCACAATAAAAACTCTCAGAAAAAAATATGAATAGAAGGGAAATTCCCCAACTTGGTAAAAAGCATCTAAAAAAACCTACAGCAATATTATATTTAATAGCAAAAGACTCAATGTTTTCCTTCTAAGATTGGGAAAAAGGCAAGAATTTTCACTCTCACAGTCTTATTCAACATTGTGCAGGAAGTTTTAGCCAGTGAAGAAAGAAAGAAAAAGAAAGAAAGAAAGAAAGGAAGGAAGGAAGGAAGGAAGGAAGGAAGGAAGGAAGGAAGGAAGGAAGGAAAGAAAGAAAGAAAAATGGAAAAAAGAAAGAAAGAAAAATAAAAAGGAAGATATGATTTTTCTATACATAGAAAATCCCAAGGAATATACAAGAAAACAAACCTCATAGTACTGAGTTCAGCAGAGTTACAGGATATAAGGTAAACATACAAAACTCAATTGTATTTCTGTATTCTAGCAATGGACACATGAACACCAAAATTTAAAATATAATACCATTTTCAATCACTCAGAAAAGAATGGAATATTTAGGTGTAAATCTAACAAAATAGGCCCAAGACTTTTCTGCTACAAATTATGCAATAGTGATGAAAGAATTTAAAAGAAATCTAAATAAAGGGAGACACATACTACGTTCATGGACTAGAATATTCAACAAAATAAAGGTGCCAATCCTTTCCAAATTGATATACAGGCTTAACACGATTGCTGTCAAACTCCCAACAAGTTTTTTTTTTTATTTTAAAATTTAAAGGAAAACCTAAAGGGACTAGAATTCAAAAAATTTTTTAAATTTTTAATTTTTTACTGACATATAATATTTGTACATATTTATGGAGTATGTGTGATATTTTGATACATGCATAGAATGTGTAGTGATCAAATTTGGGTATTTAGAATATCCATCACGTCAAACATTTGTCATTTCTTTGTACTGGGTACATTTCAAGTCCTTTCTTCTAACTATTTTGAAATATACAATATATTGTTAAAGTCACCTTACTGTGCTATGAAACACTAGAACTTATACCTTCTATCTGACTGTGTGTATGACCCATAACCAGCCTTTCTTCATCCTGCCCCTCTCACACATACACACAGCGCCTTCCCAGCCTCTGGTAACTATCATTCTACCCTCTACCTCCATGAGATCAGCATTTTAGCTCCCACATATGAGTGAGAACATGTGACATTTGTCTTTCTGTGCCTGGCTTATTTTACTTAACAAAATGGCTTCCAGTTTCATTCATGTTGCTGCAAATGACAGGATTTTTTTTTTTATGTCTGCATAGTTTTTATTGTGTATATATACCACATTTTCTTTATCTATTTATCCATTAATGGACACTTAGTTTGATTTTATATCTTAACTATTGTGAATAGTACTGCAGTAAACATGAACATGCAAGTATCCCTTTAATATGCTCATTTCTTTTCCTTTGGGTAAATCCTCAGTAGTGAAATTGCTGGATCATATGATCATATGGTAGTTCTACTTTTAGTTTTTGTTTTCCTTTTTCTTTCCTTTTTTTTTTTAGACAGAGTTTCACGTCTCACTCTAGATTGCAGCAACAGCATCATAGTCACTGCAACCTCAGACTCTTGGGCTCAAGCAATCCTCCTGCCTCAGCTTCCTGAGTAGCTGGGATTACAGGCATGTACTACCACACTCAGCTAAGTGGAAGTGAATCATCATAAAGGTCTTCATTCTCATCATCTTCATGCTGAGCAGGCTAAGGCGGAGGAGGAAGAGGAGGCATAGGGCTTGCTGTCTCAGAGGTGGCAGAGGTGGAGGAGGTAGAACAGGAGGAAGGAGAGGCAGAAACACTCAATCTAAATTTAATTGAAAAACATCTGCATATGAATGGACCCATGCAGTTCAAATCTGTATTAGAACTTCACACTGCCTGGCATGTAGTAATCCCTCGATAAACCATAGGCGTTTCTTCTTTTAATATAGGCGTAGAGGGTATGCTCAGTCTTACTCTGACAGGTAAAAGAATCTCAGTATTCCAAGGTGGAACTCTGAAAATATTTTCCCATGGAAACGCTGTTGTACGCTGCGATCATGTTCTATACAACTATTATTACTCCTAAAGATTCTACGATTCCAGGGCTTCAGCTCAATTCTACAGGTCAAATGGTCTCTCTTGGCCTGGTCTGGCAAAACTAACCACCATGAAGAACATGATTGTGAGGGGAAAATGTGAGTTCTAAATAAGTTCCTTACAAATGAGCTGTTGAAATAGAACCCGTACTTGAGTTTGAGATTGCCTAGAATTTAATGTTGTAAGGGAAGATGCTTTGGAGACAATACATTTATCAGGCTGATGTCTGGTAGATACTCTACTGACCTCTCTAAGTGAGGACCTTAGGAATGAGGCCAGATGGTAGAAATGCTTACGGCCACAGGCAGGAAGCAAAACTATGTTGTAAAGAGAATTAGATGGACTTGAGGGGTCAAACAGGAGGTCACAATCAATACACTGGCATGCAGAGGCTGGAGAGGAGTCTTGCAAAGGAGCGTCAAAAATAGGGAAAACAGGATCCTAAGAGCAATGCCAAAGGGGTACCTACATGTTGGTGAGGAGACTATGAAAACCAAAAGCTTATGGGAGTCTATCTGGAACCCAAATAGAAAAGGAGTAGCCAGGCCCATGATTTGAGAAGGAGATGGAACAGCCAGAAGAAATACGCAAGCTATAGCTCCAAAGCTAAGAGCCTACAAGAGATGGATTTGGGGGCCTTTTTGTGGAAGTGCTAGGTAAGGAATGAATAGCACTATAACCTGAAGCTAAGCTGAGAAGTTTTAGGATTTAACTTGATGCCCCCAAAATGCTTTTGGACAAAATTCAAGACTTTTCGCTGTAGCAAAGTTCAGCATGAAATTGACCTTCTGGGCACAGGACACAGCAGTGAGCAGGGAGGGAGAGGGTGAGGGAGGGGATATTGCAAGAAACAGAGGCCATGGGGACAGGAGTCAGCGCTCTGTGGAGCACAGTCTCTTGCACACTGGACTAGCAAGCGGCAAGAATGAACCTGAGTGAGACCCGGGTCCACCCCGTCAGCACACCAGGCATCCCACGCATCTGCGGTGAGCCCTAAAATGTTAGCAGGATTATTAGTGCTGTTGAAACCCCGCTGGTAACCAAGGACTCTCAGGGCGCATCCTGTATTCCTCTCTACCTCATCCCTGACAGTGGTCACCATGCCCTGTCGGTTACCCTTACCTTGCTTCTCACAGGCCCCGTCCCTCATTAATGGCTGTCACTGTGAATAATTCCCTCCATACGGCCAGACCAAATCTGCACCCCACCCCCGGGACTTCTAGCCCCCGTCCTTATCCTGGTCTCTGGCTCCAGGTAGCTGAATCTGATCTTTCCTTCTGTGAGATTCAATTCCATTCCTTCTAAATCTTCTCTCCTGTAGGATAAATAGTTCCACAATACATAACCTTAACAATAACCAATTCAATGAGCATTTCATGGACGCCTGCTGGGTGCAAAGCACCACGCACGTGCAAAGTGGGATCCTAGAGTGAATATTATCTCCTTGCTTTTCAGGCAGACAGGGTGAAGACAGAGGCACGGAGGATGGACTCTAACACAAAGAAGACTGATAAGTACTATAATACATATTCCAAACTTACATGCGGCAGGTGTGGGGATAGAATAGGCCGATTCAGCTGGGAGGATCTGGAAAGGCTTCTAAGGAGAGGAGGGATTTGAGCTGGAGGTGGAAAGTCCTCAACAGTCAGAGGTGGGGAAGGAGGCGGGTGGTGGGTGGTAGGAGCACAGGACACAGCTTGAGGACCCTCGTATCTTTCTCTTTTTTTTTTTTTTTGAGTTTTTTTCTTTGTTTTTTGTTGTTATTGTTGCTATAATTTTACTTTTCATTGACAAATAATAATTGTATATATTTACAAGGTGCAATGTGATTTTTGATATATGTTTACAATGTGGGATGATTAAATCAGGATAATCAGCAAATCTGTCACAGAACTGGAAGCCATAGAGCAAATACCGTGTGTCCTCACTTATAATTGGGAGCTAAATGACGTGTATGCAGGTCACACAGAGTGGTGCAGCAGGCTTTGAAGACTCCGAAGGGGAGAGGGTGGGAGGGGTGTGAGGGATCAAAAATTACCTACCGGCCACAATGTACTCACTCGGGTGACGGGTACACTAAAAGCCCTGGCTACACCACTATACAATTCAACCGTGTATCAGAAAACCACTTGGACCCACTAAATCTATTGAAATTAAAAAGAAAAGAACTATCACCTCACATACTTACATTTTTGTGGTAAAAGCATTTAAAATCTACTCTTTTAGCAATTTTGAAATATACAGTGTGTTATTATTTATTATAGTCACCATTCTGTGCAATAGATCACTAAAGCCTATTCCTCCTGTCTACCTGAAACTTTGCATCCTTTGGCCACTATCTTCCCTTTCCCCAACTACCCCAGCCTCTGGTAACCTCCATTCTACTCTCTATTTCTATGAAATCAACTTTTTCAGATTCTACATATAAATGAGATTATACAGTGTTTGTGTCTCTGGGGCTGGCTTATTTCACTCAGCATAATGTCCTCAAAGTTCATCCATGTTGTCACAAATGACCGAATTTCCCTCTTTTTAAGACTGAATCATATTTCATTGTGTGTATGTGTGCCGCATTTCTTTACCCAGCCACCTGCTGGTGGACACCCAGGCTGATTCCACATCTGGCTGCAGTGAACATGGGGAGTGCAGATGTCTCTTCAACATACTGATTTCAATTCCTCTAGACATAACCCAGTGATGGAATTGCTGGATCAGGACCTTGGTTTCTTAACTTCCATGTAACCCTGAGCATGTCTAAAATGAGGGCCCTGAACTAGGCCATCTCTGAAGCTTAGTGCTAGAGAACAAACAGAGTATAAGTGTGAGTATTTCAACTTAGGCAAGAGCCCAAAAGTGTGAATCTCACCCATATCAAGAGAGTGGGCTGTGTGTTTGAGGCAGGGTCATCGAAAATAGAAAGGGGGGTTGTTGATTCAATGTCCTTCCTGCCTGTTGCATTGATGCAGCTCCCTTCACCATTCCGATCACATCCCTCTGGGACACTGATAATGTCCTTCTTAGAATGGTGGTGGCCACCAGCAGCAACAGCAGCAGCATTTCTCTAGCATGTCGGTGAACCAGACACCTTTGGAAGCACTTTACATATTTACATTTACATCCTATCGAATCCTCATAACAGCCCTAAGAGATAGGTACAATTTTTAATATTCCCATTTACAAATTAGAAAGCAGAGGCACAGAGAATTTAAATAATTTGCCCCAGTTTATTGCACTAGTTTAATGCCAGAGCTGGGATTTGAATGCAGGAAGTCTGGTTTCCTGCTTTACTTCTTCAATTAAAAAAAGCAAGGGCAGGCTGAACACAACTCTGTAGACGCAGTCTGCCTCATCTGGACCAGGGCACAGTGGCACTATAACTTCCTTTGCATTCCCATTACCTCTGCCTAAGACATCCTTGGCTTTCTTGGAAGCCTCATCACACTGCTGGTTCATACTGAACAGACGATCACCTAAAAACCCACAAAATGCTTTTGACATGAGCCCCTCGTAAGCCAGGTCTCTCCCGCTCTGGTCATATGCAGTTGACTAGTGAATCCCAAATGTTGGGTTTTACATTGAACCCTACCAAATTCTAGGATTTAGCTCATGGTTTCGCCCGACAATCATTTTGAAACATAGTGTATTATCAATGTCACCTCTCCCAGTTTAGTTAATAATATGACAATAACAGCTGACATGGTATTGGGGCACTGACTTTCTGCCAGGCATTTTGCTGAGTGTTTTTCATGTGGTAGCTTTATACTTGTTTAGTCTTTACACAAAGTCAAATATTATTATATTCTCAATAGGATAAGAAATCACGGCTGGTGAAGTTAAGAAACTTGCTCAAGATCCACCTAGGAAGTGATAGACTCAAAGTTCATATCCAGGATTATCTGACCCCAGGGCCGGAACTGTTACCCATTTTCTCTGCCACCTCTTGGCACCATCTATAAACGTGTCATCCAAGTCAATCACAAAAAATGTCGAATAGAATCAAGGGCAGAACTCAGAGCTAAATTACATCCCTCCAGGTGTACATGAGCCAATTACTCATGCAGTCAGAGATTGAGACATTTTTCCCAAAATATTGTAGGCTAGAGAAGCTGAGCAATTTGCTCACACTCGCACATTTAGGAAAGAAAGCAGTCCAGCAAGGTCAAGTCCCTCATTCCATCAGCACACACTTCAAGTACGTATAAGCGGGAAACCATCCGGAAAGTTTTGCAGTTACAGTATCATTAGCCAGCAGTTCTCCAACTTGTCCGCGTCCAAACCTCGCTGGAGTGAACATGCGCTTCATCAAAGACACCTCTGATCTGCGGGAGAGGAGTTTCATTTGTGCCGACCAACTCTCCAGGAACACATGAAACTATTCTAACAGTTCATAAATCATCCATTAATAACTCAGTACAGAATTCTGCATGGAATTAACATCGGTGTGAGGTTTTTGAGACCACCAATTCCCTGAAACTGTGTGAGCCACCCCCAGTCCTCAGGCACCCCTCAGCGGTCGCCCCGCATCTCCCTGCACTGGGCCTGACAGTCACTCAAGGCTGCAAAACACACCTGGGCCATCTCCTCGGGTACCGACAGCTTCAACTACTCTCGGTCATTTCCAATGGAGACTGTTCTCCCTGGTGAGGAAAGTAAAAGCCAATTGACTCAGAGCGGTTCCGCTTTCTCTCTGCCTTTGGTTGACAATAAACCTGAAAAATCCCTTCTTCTGTTCTTAAATTTTCAAAAACCTCCTTTTGTCTGGAATTCTTGTTCCAGGCCAATTCCACCCTTTTGTATTTTTTTTTTCCATAGCCACTGACAAAAACTGTCTCCATGACCAAACTTTAGTCAGGCTCCTCTGAGGCCAACTAGGCCTTGCCCTTGGGCCTGTCCTCCACCCCACCCTCACTATCTGATCAAATGCCTCACACCTCATCATCATCTAGGTCATGACTGATCACCCTGGCCTGTCTCCAGCAAAAATCCTGCGAGATGGGCTTAGCCAGAGTCCCCCTTACCCCTGAAGTTTACTCTTGGTAATTTTCTATCCACTGACCCCCCACCCTGCTCCTTGGCTATAAATTCCCACTTGCCCATGCTGTTGGCAGAGTTGAGCCTGAACTCTTTCCCCTTCTGCAAAGCCCTATTGCAGTAGTCCCTACACCTATCTCAATAGTCCCAAATAAAATCTGTCTTACCATTTTCACAGTGTCAGAATAATTTTTTCTTTAACATCTCCTTTGGGCACTTTTTTGTATATGTATGAAGGGTCTTCAGAAAGTTCATGTAAATGCATATTATGAAAAAACTATGCATAGATTTCAAAAAAATTTTGTACCAAAATAAATTCATACTAACTTGTTATAACATGGCTCAACAGGATCTAGTTTAAGGCACTAAGAAGGATAAGACATCAGTTTGAAAAGAGCCCCTATCAGAGCAACATGAATTCTACCAATATTGAAGCAAGAAAAAACTGACACGAAGCTTGAGTAGAATAATAGTGAAATCATTGATGCTTTTCAAAAATACAATGCCCCAAAGAAATCAGAAGTTTCCAAATGGATAACTCATCTTAACAAGGGATGAGATGATATTGAAGATGAAGCCTGCAGTGGCAGACCATGCACATCAATTTGCAAGGAAAAAATTAATCTTGTTCATTTCCTAGTTGAAAAGGACTGACAATTAACCACAGAAACTATAGCCAACATCATAGATATCTCAACTGGTTCAGCTTACACAATTCTGACTCAAAAATTAAACTTAAGCAAACTTTCCACTCAATGGTGCCCAAACCAGATCAGCTGCAGACAAGAGCAGGCTTGCAATGGAAATTTTAAACAAGTGGGAGCAAGATCTTGAAGCATTTTTTCAAAGAATTGTAACAGGACATGAAACATGGCTTCACCAGTCTGATCCCAGAGACAAAGCACAATCACAGCAATGGCTACCAAGAGGTGGGCGTGGTCCAGTCAAAGCAAAAGTGGACCAGCCAAGAGCAAAGGTCATGGCAACAATTTTCTGGATGCTCAAAGCATTCTGCTTGTTGACTTTCTGGAGGGCCAAAGAACAATAACATCTTCTCATTATGAGAGTGCTTTGAGAAAGTTGGCCAAAGCTTTAGCAGAAAAATGCCCAGGAAAACTTCACCAGAGAGTCCTTCTCATTCTTCTCATCAAACAAGAGCAATTTTGTGAGGGTTTCAATGGGAAATGTGTAAGCATCCACCTTATAGTCTTGATTTGGCTCCTTCTAACTTCTTTTTGCTTCCTAATCTTAAAAAATCTGTACAGGGCACCCATTTTTCTTCAGTTAGTTATGTAAAAAAGACTGCATTGACATGGTTAAATTCCCAGGACCCTCAGTTCTTCAGGGATGAACTAAATGGCTGGTATCATTGTTTCCAAAATGTCTTGACCTTGATGGAGCTTATGCTGACAAATAAAGTTATTTTTATTTTATCTTTTAATTCCATTTTTCTAGGAGCTTTTTGAAGTCCTCTTATACTTCTAAAGTGAGAGCTCCTCTCTCATCCAAGAACTTTCTTGTTAGCCTCAATATCAAGTGTCTCCTTTTTGCTTCTTTCTCCAGATCACTCCCTCATACTCCTCATCTCGTAAAGGGCAGAATCAGGATTCTATTCCAAGACTGCCTGTGGAGCCTGAGTCCTAACTACTAAGCTCTATTATACCTGTATCATCTGTAAATTTGTCAATAATTAAGCCACTGATTAAAAACACAGTCAATAACAGAACCTTGAGGTCTCTACCCAAATCCATCTCAATCATTTAAGCACACGAACAAAGAAACTGGAGGGGACCTGAGGTCCCGAGTATTGGAGTGATTTACCCAATGTTAAAAGATAATTTTTAAAGGTAAAATCTACTCTCTGTATGTTAAATCATGATATAAAAGAACATGTGCCAAATCTGTTATTTAACTCATCTACCTGGTAGAGTTAATACAATATTACTGGTACAACCAATAAGTATTACAACCAGTTCAAAGGAGAACTCCAACTACCACACATTTATAATCAGATAAGAAACGCTGGAATAAACTTACTATACAAACAGGCAAAACTGGAAAAACTGGTCAATACCTGCCGGACAATGAACAATTGCATTCCATAGGAGACAATTTCCTTTTAAGACGAGGGATTATTTGCATTTCTGTTAGTTTTCTGTAAATTAAGTTCTATCTCTTCAGAGTCAGAAAATAGCCTAATCAAAAACCAGCAAAGGGACATAACCCTATAAAATCAGATAATCCCCAAGGGTTGCAACATCCCACTGAAAGAACATCCAGCAATCTCTTTTGCCCATTTCAAATCTTCCAGTTTTTCCCTACAGCAAAGTCAAACAGCAGTAACAGCGAGTCCAGAAAAGAAAAAAGAGCGTCAACAAAAAGGGTTGCATCTAAGCAGTGTGACGAAGATGGCCACGTTCAGTGGTTAGGGTCACGGGCTCTAGAGACAGACACCCTGGCCCTCAAACCCCAGCTTTGCCACACATGGGTGTGTCACCATGGGTAATTTTACTTTAGCCTCTGTTCCTCCATTTACTCATCTGTAAGATGGGCATCATGGTAAGTGCCACCTGCACAACTGAGTTAGTAAATGCCAAGGATTCAGTAAACGATAGCTATTATGGTTATGCCTCTTTGGAGCAGTGGCCCTCAAAGCGTGCCTGTCTTTACAAGTTCATGCCCGACTAGGCTCGGAATTCTCTCTTAACCATTACAAATTCTACAATAAGATGAACATCAATTCTTTCTCTAAGGTTCCTATTGCCTCTGCGACACTAACCAGTACCTCCTTGTCAGTCAGGTTCAAGGGTACAGCATTTATCACAATGGCTTCCTTTGCCTTAAGACATGCTCTTAGCATGGAGTAGGAGATGCTCTTTGTTTTTATCAGGAGGCTTCAAGGGAAGTGGAGGAAGTTAAATCTTCTATACCAATTATATCTGCCCAGGTACTACTGTGATCTCTGTACCAAAAGCATTGGCCATCTTGCCTTTGGGTGGGCCAGTTACAGCAACCCGAAGACTGTCACTTCAAGTCCTTCTGTTACTTTGTCTTCACCCAAACCACAGGTTAGAAGATTTCCTTACAGGTGTAGGGGAGGGAAAAATTTTTTTTCCCTCTATTCTCCTAAGTTAAGGGCTGGGGCCCTGCAAATTAGACTGACAAAGGGCGTATTAACAACAACAAAAACCAGCAGTTTATTAACATACGCAGCTGTATATACATGGGAGAATGCAATGATAAGTAACTCAAAGGGGTGATTAGAACTTGGGCTTATGTAACTTTTTTTTTTTTTGAAACAGAGTCTCATCCTATCACCCAGGCTAGAGTGCAATGACATCATCATAGCTCGCTACAAACTCAAACTCATGAGTTCAAGCAATGCTCCTGCCTCTGCCTCCCAAGTACCTGGGACTACAGGTGCTCGCCATCACACCTGGATAATTTTTCTGTTTTTTGTAGAGATGGGGTCTCACTCTTGCTCAGACTGGTCTTAAACTCCTGGATTTGAGCGATCCTCCCACCTCAGCCTCCCAAAGTGCTAGGATTACATGCGTGAGCCACCACACCTGGCCCCTTATGTAGCATCTGAACAACAACAACAACGAAAAAAAAAACAACACATAGATTTGTA
>CM052440.1:76047310-76074326 GCA_028533085.1 Varecia variegata | reverse complement strand
ATATTTTTAGTTATCCAGCTAATTTCTTTCTATTTTTTAGTAGAGATGGGGTCTCACTCTTGCTCAGGCTGGTTTTGAACTCCTGAGCTCAAACAATCTGCCCACCTTGGCCTCCCAGAGTGCTAGGATTACAGGCGTGAGCCACCGTGGCATACAGTCTTTAAATGAATTTGTGTGGCTTTTACTACGGCTAGGGTTAGATTCATTTTTTTTTAAAGCTTTTCCAGTGGTTCCATTTGAATACAATCTTTGACTCTCACAGGAAAGGTTAACATCGTAAAGCCAAAAATACTGGGATGTGGATCTCAGCTCAACTGATAGAGACCCCTAGAGACCCCACCTCTCTGAGCCTCAGTTTCCTCATCTGTACGATGGGAATCATAACTCTTGCCTCTCAGTGTTCTTCAGATTGAATATGTGCACAGGACCTGTAACATATTAGGTGGTCAGAAAACATTTGTTAAACTGATCCAATGGCCAGAGAGCAAAGAAATATCAGGAAAACACTCACCTAGCTGTCCCAAAGGGCAGGGAGAGTGTTTGGTAATGAACTCAGAACTCCTTTTAGAGTCTAATGACATGGGCAAAGGTCAGCCCCTCCTTCAGTTAAAAGCTGAGGGCAGGGCTTAATAAGGAAGTGGCTCTCCTTCCCTAAGCCTCTCTTCAGCCCTGGTCCTAACCTGAAGAGGCTACAGCCTGGAGCTCTGAAAACATGAGCCTTTCTAAGTGAGAAGCAAGGAAGACCTGTTGAAAGTTTCCTCTTAAGTTTCGTGCAGAGAGACTCAGGCATAGCAGTATCCTCACTGCCACCTGACCCGGAGCAGGAGAACCCTCTGGCAGCTTCCAGACCAGGTAACACCAGGAGGCAGCAGGCTTCCTTCCCCACCTTCTTGGGAGGACACAGCCGGGTCTGTAGTCCTGCTCTGCCGAATAGGGAGATCTAACGCAGGGAGCTAGTTCAGGGGCTTATTAAACAGTTCTCATCATGTAAATCTCAGGATGCAAAATGACATTGAGAATCTAGTCTATTGGGGTTTCAAGGAAGGAGAAAGCTTTCTCTTTCATTTCTCTGGTGTGGTGTGGATAGTTTAGTTAAGAGTACATTGCTGGTGGAGTCGTTTTTAACATTACGCAGTCCTCTCTCATTGTTTATCTGGCGAGGTACGTGGTGACACGTCAGCCCACCAGTGGCCAGGGGTGCCACTGCCCGAGCTGGAGACCAGGGGCTGCTGCTCCCCCTGGCCCCCCAGAGCAGGATTTGGGCCGAGCGAGCAAGGGAATCCCGGGTTTGAGCCAGTGTAGGAGCAGGAGGTCTAGTCCCCCAGAGACCTCCTTAAATACAAGGTGCAGATAAATGGGACAGTCCTTCCCCTCCCCTCTAGAAAGCTCCCTCCTCCCTGGGTTCCCTGCCTGCTCCTTCCACAGTCAGAGCCTCAGTCCTTCTGTCTGATGACCGTGACCAAAGTCTCGTCTCTGAGCTTCGCTCCCACTGTGGGAAGTTAAGACTGTTTCCCCTCTGTCCTCATTTCACCCTTAGTATTAAAGAACATGCTGCATTTGGAGAGGACGGACAGGAATGAAGAAGAAATGAAGACCCTGAGAAGTCTGGAGCAAGGGGAGGGAGGAGAAGGGGGAAGGAGGCACAGGGTGCTGAAGTGGGGGACCAAATCGAGCTGAGGATATGGGGTAGCAGCCTCTCTCAGGTGAGAGTGTCCACAGCCATAAGTCACACTCGGGCCTCAGCTGTATGTCCACAGCACGTGGAAGTCAGCTCTTTTGCTGGGACAGTCACTAAGGGACTCTCCACACTCCTCTCCACTAGGACAGGCGGAGGCAAAGCGAACCACGTGTAAGTTCTGACTCCAGCTTAACTCAGGCACCAGGTTGCCGTGGCCTCTGAGCGTGGAAACACCAAGCTCTCGATGTTGTTTCCTCTGTGTGCTCATCCATTGCCTGTGGCCGGAAGGGAAGTGAAATCTAACCTCAACGAAGGAATCCACAGAGCTAGAAAAGTCCTAGAACTGTGACTGGCGATAACCGGAGTTGAGGTGCTGCCTGCGGTTAGGCCTGAGCTCCCCCTGAGCACCCAGGACACGGGCCATGCGGCCTGTGCTCCCACAGGACACGCTGGGGCAGCCCACCCACAATGGTGCCACCAAACGAAGCTGTGTCACCTTGCCTTTGAGAGTGTAGGTTTGTTACTAATAACGAGAAAACACGTCAATATAGGCTGGCAATAGCAGCGCTGTGTCCTCTGAGCCCTGGAATTAGAATAAGCCATACGAGGTCTTCTCTGGTTCCAGATGAATTGTAGAATTATTTTTTCTAAATCTGTAAACAATGATGGTGGAATTTTGATAGGGATTGCACTAATTCTGTACCTCACTTTAGGTAGCATGGGCTATTTTTTTTTTTTTTTTTTGAAGCAGAGTCCTACTTTGTCACCCTGGCTAGAGTGCCGTGGCGTCAGCCTAGCTCACAGCAACCTCAAACTCCTGGGCTCAAGCCATCCTCCTGCCTCAGCCTCCCAAGTAGCTGGGACTACAGGCATGCACCACCATGCCCGGCTAATTTTTTCTATATATTTTTAGTTGTCCAGATAATTTCTTTCTATTTTTTAGTAGAGACGGGGTCTCACTCTTGCTCAAACTGGTCTCGAACTCCTGAGCTCAAACAATCCACCCACCTCGGCCTCCCAGAGTGCTAGGATTACAGGCATGAGCCACCGCGCCCGGCCAGCATGGACATTTTTAACAATATTGATTCTACCAATCCATGAGCATGGTAGGGATTTCCATCTGTGCACATCGCCTACAATTTCTTTTCTCGGTGTTTCATAGTTCTCCCTATAAATGTCTCTCACCTCCTTGGTTAGATATATTCCTAAATATTTAATTTTCTTTGATGCTGTTGTGAAAGGTGTTGCATCTTTGATTTGATTTTCGGCTTGACTGTTATTGGCGTATATCAATGCCACTGATTTGTGTACATTAATTTTGTATCCTGAGACTTTACTGAATTCATGTATCAATTCCGGCAGTCTCTTGGTCGAATCCTTGGGATTTTCTAGGTATAATATCATATCATCAGCCAAGAGTGAGAGTCTGACCTCTTCTGGCCCCATTAAGACACCCTTAATTCC
Organism: Varecia variegata; assembly: GCA_028533085.1. NCBI lineage: Eukaryota > Metazoa > Chordata > Mammalia > Primates > Lemuridae > Varecia > Varecia variegata. Next base: position 76,071,184 of record CM052440.1, on the reverse strand, counting down.
CTTCTCTTGTCTGATTGCTCTGGCAAGGACTTCCAGCACCATGTGGAATAGAGGTGGAGACAGCGGGCAACCTTACAAAAAAGAATTCGAATAAGCCTTGCAGGTGTCCTTCAGGAACTGAAATCTCCCCTCCAGGTTCTGAACCAGCACTCAGGGGCCCCACCCAAGGCCTCTATAAACATAAGCACAAAACTAACGGTTTGTGTTTCCATAAACCCAAAAGTTGGACTTCTTGGATAAAGTAAAATGTCAATCAGAAGAGCTGAGAGCAGAAGGGATCTAAGATGCGATACTCCTGCTTTAAAGTAAGACTCAGCCATAAAGGTAACCTTAGCTCTCCCTAAATTTATCGTGAGGATTGGTAGGAAGGAAAACTCAACACCTGGTAAATATATTTAAAGTATCTCAGCCAAGACAGGTCGGTCTCGAGCTCTCGGTTGTGCTTTGCGGGCGCCGGCGGCAGCGCACCCCGCTCCCCGGCGTAGGGCGACCCCGTCCGGGGCCACTGCCTGACGCTGCCGCTCTCTCTGCCTCTCTCGTCCTTGCCTTTGCCTGTGGCTGGGGCAACGAACAGCCTTTCTAGCCCGTAAGACGACAAAACGCTCTTCTTCTACAAAATGCAAGGCCTGCCCGCTCCAGCCTGACCCCAGCGGCCGCCCCTTTCTGCTGTTTCCCCGAATCAGCATTTAGCAAACTGGCTTCCCCACGAAGCCCTTCCTCTCTGCAACAACACGCTCAAACACGATGTTAAAGCCTTCACGCCACGTGAAGAAGGTTGTGTTTTGTTTTTTAACTTACATGGAAGTTCCTCCATGTGTCCTTTTTTGGTGCCGTGTATTTGTTGAAGAAGCTGGCTCGTGTGTCTTGTCGTCTACCACATACCGCATTTTGATCGCTGCCTCCTCTAGTCCCTGTGTTTTCTGCAAACTCGTAGTTAGATCCAGAGGGTTGATCAGATTCTGATCCAGCTTTTTTTTTTTTAAATCAGGAGACACATGCTGGTTGTCTCACCTTGAGTGATGCTGAGATGGTCACTGGGTTCAGGTAGTGTTGATCTGATCCAGCCTGGACGCCAAACATTTGATGAGATCCTTTGGCAGCTGGATGGGGCCTGGATTGGAAGAAGGGCAGGGGTGGCAGGAGGCCCACGTAAGAGATGACAGGTGCCTTGGAACAAGGAAGTGGTGTTGGGGCGGGTGGGGACCCAAGATGGTGTCAGAGGCAGAGTGGACGGGACTGTGCAGTGGGTGGCGTGAGAGGGGAGGGCGGGATGGCCGCAGGGTGGGGCTGGTGAGGGGAGAGGCAGGAAGGAGCCTGTCCTTGGAGGAGACAGCAAACGGTTCCCATAGTGTGAGCAGGAATCGGGAGCCGTGGAGGGAAGAAAGACTGTCCCAGCACGAGAGTAGGATAGGACTGCGAAGAAACAGCAAAGGAGGAAGGACAGTGACCATGAGCCCCCCTCAAGCACTTGCTTACACTCAATAGTCTGAGGCAGGCTTTTGGGGCTTGGGAGTCGTGCACGTATGTCTGTGCGTGTAGAGGTATGTTGGGTTTTGCAATCACACCGGGAAATCCATTTGTGTCCCCTCCATCTTCACCTGATGTTGTGGCACAGCCCCTTGTGGCCGTCCCGGGCTGACTTCCACCAGGACTCCCCTGGCCAGGGGCCGCTGCTTTCTCAGGGCCTGGCAAGGAGCAGTTCCTCAGGTGAACAGTGTCTCTGTCAGCTGGCGTGAGCCTCTTCCAAATACAGGAGAGGAAACAATGATGGAAACATGGACACAGAAAGCCTCCGGCAGGCCTGCAGGGGAGATATTGCAGCCCCTACCCCTCCTTCCAATCACAGGACCAGAGGGAAAAGTAAAAGAATAGTCTCGGTCTAACAATGTGGAAACCAAGGACTAAAATGTTGAGCCAACCCTGGCCATCCACCCCTCAGACACCCAGTCCAATTTCCTGCACCACGTCACACACCCTCAAACCCTGCCTGCAGCTACTGTCCCATTTCTTTCTACATTGGTCTTCGTATGACAGGGTACAGTGGAAAGAAAAGGAGGGACATGCCAATCGATGCCATTATCACTACAGCTTATTTATGGTCACACGAGTTCACATGCCAAAACATGTACTTAAAGTAGGACCAGTAGGGAAGGGAACATGATTAAGGGCCACATCAAGAACAGAGCCAGAGGGCCTGGGATGACAGTTGAACTAAGGGAAAAAAATGGCTACCACTTTTGAGCCAGGTTCTGTGCCAGGACTTCTCATGCATAGCTTATGCCCTCCTAACACCCCTGCAAGGTGACTATTGTTATTCACAATTTGCCCACAGGAAGCTCAAGTTCAGAGAGGTTGGATGCCTCAGGTCCCAACACTAGCTGTTGGCATGGCCGTGACTTGAGCTCAACACTGTTAGACTGGGAAGCCCAAGCTGACTTCCAGTACACCCACTGCCTGCGACATTTTAATCTGGTGGGAGGTGTTAGAACTGAGCTTTCTGGCATCTGAGACTAAAAGGAAAATGTAGTCCTTAACATGCAGCAGAAGAAAGCAAAGTAGATTATTAACAAAAAGAACTGCTTTCCTAGCAGGAAACCAGAAAAGGAGTTATTTCCTGAAAGCCTAAGCAAAGGGAATTGAACAAAATCAGTTCATTGTATCTATCCAGTCATTGGTGTGGAAGCTAAGATGAAATGTTTCCATCCTGTCATTTCAGTGCGTGCACTGATCTTCCCAAAACACACCTGTGACCACATCACGCTCCACTCCAAACTTGGAACAGCTCTCCATTGCCCCCCTCAGTGCATCTCAAATTCGTAAGAAAATAAAAACAGGATTCCTTTTTCAGATGAAATCTTACATGGAATGCCAGATACGGCAAGAAACAGAAGCAGACCTTGACAAGCTAACGCAGAGGGTGGAGCGAGAAGGGAGAGAGGGAGGGAAGGGTCAGGCGCCCAGACACTTCTCCCCCAAGTGGACCTCTTGCCTTTTTGCCTTTTTGCCACCCCCTAGCAAGACCTTTAACCCCCTGCACAGTCTAGGGCTCCTTTCGAACTGTTCTGATCCACATGAGAAAATGCAAAGCTTTCAGCCTGATGATCAAAGCCCCCCACAAAGCAGCCCCAACTGCTGTTTCACTTACTGTCCCTCCACTGTTCCCAAGCCCCAGCCACCTGCCAGTCACAGGCCTGTGTGATACCTGCCCTCTCGGCACTCTTCAAACACACCCTGAATTCACCCATAGTCTCTCCTGTGCCCAACCTGTCCTTAGCCCCAAAGACCACCCACCTGTCTAAACCCTTTCTAGCTTTTCAGAAGCCTTCATTGCCCACTAGTGAGGCTGACCTACCCCTCCTGACTCTCCTCGTGCCTGGCGGTCCACTTCTCTGTTTGAGAGCTGATTTTGCTCACTGTCTTGGTGTGGAGTTGTCTGTGCCCAGGTCTGTCTTCCCACCCCAGTAAGATGTGGTTTCCGCCTCTCTGGTTACCCCCTGGCTGCCTGGCACAAGCAGAATAGCTGCTCCAGCAGTGTTCACTGAGAGTCCAGCCCCGTCTCTCCCAACCTACAAGGAGTGAATGGCCCACACGTGGGAGGGCATGACGTGGACTCTGTTGTTACAGGCCCAGCATGTGCAGCACCAGCGCCTGCGACCTGGAAGAAATCCCCCTGGACGACGATGACCCGAACAGCATGGAATTCAAAATCCTGGCCTACTACGTCAGACACCACGTCTTCAAGAGCACCCCTGCTGCCTTCTCGCCAAAGCTGCCAAGAACAAGAAGTCTGTCTCAGAAGGGTCTGGGGAGTTGGTCAGCAAACGAGTCATGGACACAGGTGTCATGGCCTTGCAGAAATTCCCGATCCAGTGAGAAACCCATAAACCTCGCCAAGAAGAAGTCTTCTTGGAAAGCGCTCTTAGGACTAGTGGAAAAGGAGGAAGAGTCGCAGAGCTCACCTGCAGTGTTCCAGTTTCAGGGACCCGGAACAGTGAACCGCCAGGGTGGTCTTCCCAGCCAGCAATGGTCCAGGTCCCTTTCTAACGTGGACCAGCACTTAGATCACGAAGGTAGGCGTCTGAGAATTCTTTCTCTCCCGCACCCAAGCCCTTCCCTCCTTCGTGTGCACAGTGGCTCTTTTCCTGCCTGGTCAAGTGGGCTTAGGGCACTCGTGCCTCAGTGTTCCAACATATTAGGATTCAGTAATAATTGCCCTGCTTTTCTCAAGACTGAAAGGAAGATGATGGCAGGGCAGGGTGATAAGACTGGTTTTCTGGCTCCACTGTCTATAAAAAAGCTTGCTGCCCAAACTTCTAATTCTCTGTGCCAGAGACCAACATGAAGAGCCCTAGACAGGGCTCAGGCTGCCGCACTTCCTGAGATGCGTCTCTCAGGGCCTCTGCATTTCCATCCGCACACTGGGGGTGTCCCTCCCTCCCTACCTCTGGGGGTTGATGGAAAGACCAGAGAGCTATGTATAAAAATACTCTTCAAAGTATAAACCATTCCAAAAAAACAAAAACAAAAAACCCCTCCGAGAAGCATTTTAACAAAATCTTCCCTCAGTGGGACACAATTAATTGTACTGAATGACACATTCTGATGAAAAGCGTTGTCACAGACAGTCGCCCTTTGTCCACACACCTTGGCGCAAGCATCTCCTTCCCCTGCAGCAAGGCCCAGTGCCCAGTGCCCGGATTCTCAAAGCAAGCCCCCTCCTGCTGGGTTTGGTTGGCCGGGTAACTTGTTAACAATTAGTCAACAGGTGGCAGTAATGCCTTGATTTTAAAATGTGACCGTCCCGGCTGACTTGGAGTATCAGCCCCGTTCATGGACAGCTTTCGATCACTCACGATGGTCAAGGAACTTTCCGAGTCCCACTAGAGTTATGGAAGTTTAGACCAGCAGGAGTTGGGGTCAGGCTTACCTGGGGGAAGCTCACGGCACAGATAAGATGAGGAAACGAGAGTCCCTCGGAAGGGGCTTGACAAAGGACACACGGTGGGTGAGTAGCAGGGCCTGGACCAAACTGAAGTCATCGTCTAGGGCTTTGACAACAGGCACCTGCTCTCGGCTCCGCCCGGCTAGGCCTGGCAGCGGTGATTCTCGAGCAAAGGGGATGGCTCCCAACTGTCCTCCCTTCTGTCCCTTCCTGCAACCACTCCACCCCCACCCTCCCCAGCTCCTCTCCTTCTGGGGCGGGGGGAGGGCATCATCTGGCTCCGGAGCAAAGAACAGTTTGGAGCCACCTAAATAGGCTCTTCTGCTTTGCCTGCACCCTGGACTTTGGAGTCAGAGAAAACTTTTAATTTGGGGGCTTTTCCTAAGATAAATGACATTCTGTATTTTGATATTTACTAAAGTGTCATTTGCCCCTTTTTTTTTTATTTTCTAAAATTTTGAGAGAAGTCTTTTTCTTCTTTTTTTTCCCCCAGTGGGGAAAGAAATCTTTTATGTAAGATTTAGAATAAAAGATTAAATTTAAAAACCATATAGACGACAGGCTTACATGCTAAATAACTGAATAGTATCTGTGGCTGAAAAATAGCACATAAGGAGATCTTATATTCTCCCTAAAACAGCAGAAAGCACTACCTCCTAAGGGGGCTTTGCCTTAAACACGTGTGTACAGCTCATCTTCCCTTCTCACCTTTCTCTTCGCTTTCCTGTTTGTTTAGTTAATTATGTGGTTTTTACGTTACTTGTATTGGCTTTACGTTGGGGGTGACTCAAGGGACCTCACATCCTATTTGTCTTCTGCCACATACATGTAAGAGCTGAGCAATTGCTTTTTCACCTGGATTCTTTTAACTGAAGATCATAATTTAGCCTTGGGCTGCCATTTCCGGAACTCAGAGACCAGGCTTACGTGGGAACTGTGAGGTTATGTCCCAAGACCAAAATGTATTAGAAAGAGGCCTCAGAATGCAGAAAAATGGACATTAGCCCCAGTTTTAAAGACCACCAATCTAGACTGTTTCATTGTGAGTCTTTTTTCCTCCATAGCTATGATTGCCTACACATGGAATGTACGGTTAAGATTAGGTTTGGCAATATATAGAGGAAAACCCAAGCTACTATGGCTTAAATAATACAGAAGTTTACTTTCCTCTCCCTTAAAAGAAGATGAAAATTTGGCAGCTCGGGCCTCATCTGGCCATTCCACGAGGTCAGCAAGGATTCCTGGGAGTTCTGCCATCCCTCAGCTCGTGGCTTCCAAACTCAAAGTCACCTTATATCCTAAGGTAGCTTCTGGGACTCCAGCCATCGTGTCTACAAATCAAGCAGGAAGAGAAAGGAAGCAAAGGCACCTTCTTTCTAGATAACTCAGCTCCCTTCTAGAGAGCTCTCTTGAAACCGCTCTCAACTTCAGATGTGTCATTGGCCGCCCCCTTCTGCAGGGGAGGCTGGGAAATGTGGTTGGTTCAGCTGGGTCTTTGCTGCCACTCACATTGTAAGTGTCTTTTACTAAGGAAGAAAAAGAAAATGGATAGAGTGGGCATAGTTGTCTCTACCACAGGGAAGTCACTCCTAACCTCCCCACCTCTTCTCTTTAAAGCAAATGCCTCGGGCCCCAGGCTGCCCTGCCCTCCTGCCCTGCCCTCCTGCCCTCTCAGTGACCCCGAACTAGACTCCAAAGGACCGGCAGCCTTTCTGCCCTCTCCCACCCCATCCAGCTTTCCCTTGCCTATCAGATGGGACCAAGTCTGACAAGAAGGGACTCTCTTCTTTTTTAAAATTAAGGTATTCAAGGCAGCAATCTTAACTGGAGCTAGTTCATCTGAGTCCTTGTGTTTGCGTGTCGTTTTTCCTGCACAGATTTCATCTGTACCCCTCACCGTGTGGCCACTGAGTCACAGAAATCACTGCCCTGTGCACAGGTTAGCCAGAGTGGGCACTTCTGTGCCTGTGGGTGGCCTTGTGGGTGCCCTGCTACAGGGTTGGGGGAGAGGAAGCGGTGGGGGCCTTCATCGCCGTCTTAGCATGCAAGATGGGCACAGGGTGACTGCCGATGGCAGAGCCGTGTGCTGATCACCCGGGACAGGCTACCCAAGGTTGTAGAGGTGGCAGAGGTAAGCTCTCCTGTCCTGTCTCCTGAGGACGTGCAAGGGAAGGTTCTCTTGGCCTTGGGAACAAGGCTCTTGCCATTTCCTTGCCACAGGCCGGGGGTGGCAGCATTCAGGAGGGGGCTGGTTGGGCTGAAATAGGTGATTAAAAAGTAGAAAGTATGTTCAGTTTGGTTATTAAAATCATTGATCCTGTTTTCCTTGACTTCTCTCTCTAACTCACTCTTTATTTTTGAACCCTATGAACCAAGCATGAGAAAAAATGGCTCTATAAGCCAGATGTCCCCCCGAGGACAGCCCTATGGACAGAGCACAGAAGCTCTCATGTTATGGAGGAACCCAGGGAGAGGATGTGATGTCACCACCCGTTTCTCATGGGACACCACCTCCCACGACCCAGCCCTTGCCTCTCTTATCTATCCGTCAAGACTTACCAAGCCCAGGAGCCCCCCAGGAGTTTTGACACCCCAACCTTCTGGCCAAAACCCCACTCCATGACTTTCTTCAAGTCTCGTGAATTAACTAGTGTTATTCTTCAAATGTTACATGGTACAACTCAGCCACTCCATTTGGCATCAAAGACGGAGCTTGTGCAGCTCTTAAAAGTTGAGAACGTAATGACAAATCAACAATGAAAATTTCTCTACCCAACAACTCAGCCATACTACCTACCCACCCGAGCTCACCCTGTCCCCAACCTGGGGCCAGAGCTGACTTGTCTCTTACAGGCTACAGTGTTCAGTGGACCCATGCCGGTTGAACCTTCCTGTCCCCAGATGCTCTATTCTGTAATTCTGCAAACAGATACATGACATAATTCCTGTCTTGATTGTAAATTCTTGCAGGCCCTGGGTTGCACACTGTGCACCCTTGTTTATCTCTCAGCATTAATTGAATGCTCTCCAGGACTAGAGGAGAGAGAAGTCGCGGAACTACACCAGCAAGGAGAGTTAAATGTTTACTTGACAATGGGCTTGGAGGATGAACATGGCCTGCGAGTAGGAATATTTCTCTTCCCTCAGTGACCAACTCCCAAACGATCGTCAAACTATTGAGTGTCCTGTGCACATAGGGGTCAGCTCTCTGAGGTGTAAGGCATGTCCAGGAAAAAGAATAAAAATAAAACCATAATGAGCATTCCCTCAAGGAAAGATCTAAGCACTCCCTTTTGTGTTTCTTGCCTTGCAAAGGGGAAAGGAGACAGTAATTTTGCAAGACTTCACAAAGAGGGTGCAGAAGGGTAATTGTTTCAAGGTGACAATCACTCCTCGGTACCCCTCCCACATCCCGGCCTCTGCCAGGCAACTGCCAGTCCTTTCCGAAGAATGACCCTCCCCCCCCACCACTCCTGGGCAATTTCCTCTCATTCCGGGCTGGTCTTTCCATTGCAGCCACTGCGCATACCAATGAGCCAGGCCAAGTTCTTCTGGGAAGGGCCTCTCAGCACTGTTTTGTCTTCTTGCAGCGGCGGACCCCAAAGTTGTTTCCATTGCCAACCGAGTTGCTGAGATTGTTTATTCCTGGCCACCACCAGAAGCCCAGGGAGGTGGCATCAAGTCCAGAGAGCATTTGGAATTCCAGGCTCTCCGTGGCCGGCGTGAAGGCCCCCAGCCTATAGCTTCGAGCTCTAAGAAAGGTAAACTTTCCTTCCGAGTGTTTGCATTGGGTGGATCGTTTGCCGGTCAGAGGTATAGGGGCGTTTTTGTATTTATTCAGCCCAAGGCTCTGCAATTTGAGAGTCTCTGCTGACCAGACTGAGGGCATGACGGCCACATGCTGGGTCACTGAGCTCTACCTGGAGACCCCAGCCCCAGGCAGGGGGACTGCATGGGCAGGTCGAACGAGCATGCCCAGCTCCCTAAGTCAGAAGAAAAGTCTCCCACTAAGGGAGAGGAGGACACACAAAACCTGCATTCAGCCTTGTCTGCAAGGGAAAATGCAGTGCTAGATTTGATCATGGCACCAGTGACCCCAGTGATCCTGGACCAATCTGCACTGGGTATAGTTGGAGCATCAAGCCAGAGGTTTATAACATTGCTCTGGGCTCCTGTGGAAAAGCAGGGGTCATCAGACACCAGGGCTGGTGCAGAACTGAGAAGGAGTGACCAGGCTGGGCCAGTTGTCACCCAAACTGGAGCAATAGCTGGGACTGCAGATCCCACCAGGCTGATGGGAACTCTGGGCTCTGAGGGGAGAGTGAAGGGGACTAGCACCAAGTGCCACAGCGAGAGAAGCTTGGTCCCCCCTTCCCTCACCAATGACAGGCCTCGTTCCCGCTCTCTCTCCCCCGAAAGTCCAGTGGAGGATGACAGGCAGAGGTGGCTCCTGGGTTTGCAGCACCCTGAGTGACAAGGTGCCAGTTCTCCCTGCAAAGGTACCAGTGTCTCCTGACACCTGAAGCAGAACAGTGTCCACACGCTGGGAGCCACAAACTGCCACCGAGACTCCCAGGGCGGAGCTGGGGGAGGAGGAGCCCCCTGAGTCCACTGAAAAGAAAGCATTGACACCACATTGCTATGCCAAGGGTGTCAGGGAGGTGGAATCCAATCCCCTAAGCCAAGTCAAAGCTCAGGCCCTCACCTTCTGTGCACGGGAGAAACTCAGGCAGCTGTTCCACAACTTTCCCCAAGACAGGCAGCAGCAGACGACAACTCCACTCGGGCCGTGCAGACACCTGTTCTTCCTTCTCTGCAGCCACCTGAGTCTCCCACTCACCCCTAGGCCTTCTTGGGACTTCCTTTGTCAATTTCCTGGTCATGAGGACTCCATGACTGCAGAGATTGTGCTGTTCTCTCGGTACCTGCCTTTTCTCTGTCTGGCTTCTGTCCTGCAACAGTGGCCGTTCTCCTCGGGGTTAGTTGTTAGCGAGTGCTGGGATGAGAACAGTCACCCTGCACCTGCCCGTTCCCACATGCACACCACACCCAGCTGCAGCCGTCCTCCCAGCTCCCTGCCATCTTAGCCTCGAGGGTGGGGAATTCATTAATTTTATCTATTTATACCACACCTTGTTGTGCAGAGACATAGCATACAAAGGATACATTTTAGTTGGATAAAATAAGTCAAATTTGAAAGACAATGTAAAAAAAAATACAAACACTGGAAAATAAGATGGGTGTAGGAATGAGGTTAGTTCTCGAACTGTAGGCCAAGGAGATTATACTCCCTTCTAGACGTGGGCCGCAGTTTTGGCTCTCTACTTTCTAGCAGCGAACACAAACGGGGAAAGATGATCAAATATGGGACTTACAGTCTCCATAAGGACAAAGTGCCATCTGCTGAGGAGAAGTCCCAAAACCAAAGGGAAATTTCTCCTAAACGTCATCATAGACAGGGCCATGTGTCGTGGAACCAATGTCCTCAATGACATGCTCGTAGTAGACATGGTGATGAGTGTCACAGGGAGAACTGGAGGCTGAGCAAAGGAGGAGGAGGGAAAAAAGAAAGGAGGGGGGACTGCAGGAGAAATGTCTGGAATGGTTTGTGTCTGAGCAGCGGAGGCGAGGGGAGATTTATTTGCTAAGAAGTAGACAGTGTGCTTCTTCCTCAATCCCTTACCAAGCCACAAACATTCATTGCCACTGGAAAAATTTAAGATTATTTTTTGCCTCTTTTAAAAGAAATAACTGGAATTTTCCCCTGACAGATGAAGAAGACCAAATAATAGCCAAGATTGTTGAGCTGCTGAAATATTCAGGGGATCAGCTGGAAAGAGAGGTATGAGGCTCCCTGAACTAATGTGATTTCTGTCTGTGCCCGGGCACTAGTACACGGGAAGGGAATGGCACTCCAGGTTGCAGACTTATTCCTTTTCCAAGTTCTGGTTTCTACACAGTCCTCAATTTTATTTCCCTTGGAGTCAAAATTCTTCATGCTGGCAGCATCTCAAAAATGAATCACTTTGGAAAACATAAGTAAACCTCCTGGAGCCTCCTTGGAATTTTTGGAAACTAAAAAAGGAACTTGTTATTGCAAGAAAAAACATCAGTAAATTAACATTTGCTGGATGGAAATATTAACCTCGTTCCCCATGTAATGGATCCTCAGTGAAGTTTAGACTCTTGTGTGTGCCCTGCAGCCTGGACGTCTGTGCCCCACAGTCACTCAAAGGCTGGAGTCCTTTCTGAAATCCTCTCCCCTGTAGTTGCTGGGCTGCTGTCTGCTCAAGGTCTCCCTCAGCAATTCGGCAGGGAGGCGGGTTAGCGTTACTTGGAGAAATTGTGGTTTTCCTGCCATTTAGAAGTTGAGACCCACCCTTCCAAGCAGGAGCACGTGAGGGTTGCTTTCAGGTAAAGAGTTGGTTAGCAACCCCCATGTAGTCCGAAGGGCTTCTCTGCTGTGTCCAGAGACTACTAAGTAATCTCTCGGGTGTGTCAATCAGGGTCTGGCCTGTGGACCCATGTCCTTGTTTTGCCAGGACCCTTGGGGACAGAGTCAGGCCCTGGGGGGGCTTCTGCAGGAGGGGAGAACAGCACTGACTGGCCTGCCGCCCTACCCCGTCATAGCAAGCTCCCGGCCCCTCTCCCAGCAGCTTTGTCAGAGCTGTGCCCACAGGATGGTAACCAGGAGGGCGCAGGGCCTGGGACATGGTGCAGAATGAGAAACAGCGAGAAAACCAGGGACATTCGGCTGCAGAAAAGAGAAGGGGATGTGTGAGCTTTGGGGCCACAAGTAAGGGTGGAGAGGGGGCAGAGGGCGCAGGAAACAGAACAGGATGCGTGATTTAAGGACAGTCCTGCGTTTCTCCAGCATGAGCATCATGGATACAGAAGCGATGGGGCGAATGATTTCCCCTTGGCGTAAAAATGACCTTTCTGGCACTCGGGCTGCGCCTCAGGGTCAAGGGCTGCTTTGTGAAGGGATGATCTTCCTGGCACGGGAAGAACTGCGAGCAGGTGCCAATAACCAGTCAGCACTGCAGTGCCCAACTCGGAGGGGCCCTTTAGACGACCTCAGGGGCGCTCACGGCAGTCTCCCGCCCAGCTTCCCTAAGGAGTGACTTGGCAGCCAGTCGGAGGTCAGGGAGGCTGGGGCTGGCAGGGGGTGGGCCACCCAGGGCTTGAAGAACGACGCTTTCCTTTTCGCCCCACAAATTACTACTCTCAAAATCCTCACTTTGCCTGATGCCCTCTCTTGGTGATTTCTGGTGATACTTTACACTGTTTACGTAGAGACCGTGGATGTTATTGCCTTGACACATTTCCCCGGCAGGGGACCCTGGGAGGGACGTGGGGCGGGTGTGCCCTGGCGCTGCGTGAGTGGGAGCTCCCAGCGCAGACTGGGACAGCGAGGCTGGGGCGAGGTAGGCCGGGGCCTTGGGGGGTCTGCAGAGCCTCGAGTGCAGGCTCAGCCTGTGCCTCCCTGAGAGGCCAAGAGCCAGGTGCAACCGGGAGGGGCAGGCCAGCAAACGCAGGGGCCGAGCTCTGAGGAAAGCCTGTCTTTCTGGAGTTCGATCCTCTTACTGTTCTGGCAGAGTCCGGCCGTGCAGCTGCCCACTCAGGCCTGCGCCGCGCTCACTGGCTGGGCTTGGTGTGGGGGAAGCTGGCCATTCCCACTCCGGATTTGTAACCCAGACGGGACCCGGGAGCTGGGGGTGGGCTCGGTTCAGGGAAAGGACACTGCCCCACCAACGTCTTCACACAGCATCTGACTCATCCCTCAGACACCCCTCTTAGCAACAGTATTTGTTGAAAACCTGCTTAGCTTATCATTCCTCAAGGACAGAGCTAGAGGATTTTCAAATAAACATTCGTCCCTGCTCCCTAAGAAACTTCCATTCTCACATGACAGCCATCATATTAACAGACATTTAAAGATGGCTTTACATGAGGATGATACATGGCTTTTTGACATGCACCCTGAGTTTTCAAAGGAAGCAGAGGAAGTATGGATTTAAAAGACAAAGTATGGTTGTTCGAAGGAGGTAAAGCAGAGAGATATCAGGTTCAAGGGAGAGTGGGAGGTACAATCAACAGGGTAGAGTAATGGGAAAGGAATCAACGGGATAGATTTTTTGTTGACGTTAACATATGCGCGTCAGGGAGTCCTCCCTAACCCCCACGCTCCCACAGTGTCCTGAAAAGATGAACATTTCCAGAGCACCTCCCCCATGGCCGACACTCTGCTAAGTGCTCAGTTACTCTATACTACAGGTACTGTCGCCATCCCAGTTTAGAGATGACAACACTGAGCCTGAGAGGTTAATTTCCCCAAGTTTGCAGCGCTAGCAGGAGGTGGAGCAGAGGTTTGAGCCACGGCAATGATTGCCAGGCTTCGGATCCCGTCTGTCGCCCAACCTCCAGCAAAGCGCCTAGTGCTGCCTTGCAGTGGCCACTAGACTGCGGGCCCCGCGGGTGAGGGCCTGACCCTCAGTCACCCACAGGGCCTGCCCGCTGCAAGTGCTCAGGAACTATGGGTTGAGTGTGGAATGCATGGACGGTTCCATTTTATCCCAAATTTGTCCCCATGAAATGAATTCACAGACCGGCACATACCCAGTCTGGTTCTTCAAGACGCTGTGCCTTGATGGAGACCAGCATCCAGGGTTTGTCCACCGACTGTTGGGGTGGCCCACATTTGAGCTAAAGCGGGGTCTCTGCCGGCCGCCCTGTGCCAGGCTGCTCTACTGAGCGCTTATCCTCTTCTGCGCAGTTGAAGAAAGACAAGGCCTTGGTGAGCAGCTTCCCGGATGGGCTGCCCTACTCTGTTTTTAAGACCGTCACAGACCAGTTCCTAAGGGGTGTGGACACCAGGGGAGAATCCGAGGTCAAAGCTCGGGGCTTTAAGGCTGCCCTTGCGATCGACGTCATGGCCAAGCTCACAGCTATCGACAACCACCCGATGAACAGGGTGCTGGGCTTTGGAGCCAAGTACCTGAAGGAGAACTTCTCGCCCTGGGTCCAGCAGCAGGGTGGATGGGTAAGTGCATCTTATTTAAGCACAGATCTTCCCAGAACTCAGAAAAGATGGGATGGAATGTTTTTTGTTTTTTAAGCGAAGGGAACATGTCTATGAGGCAGTTCTCATGGGTTTAGGACACTTGAGTGGCAAGAGATACATCCCATGGATGGGAACATATTTTTAGTGATTGTCTTCATCATTAATAAATATTTACTGAGCTCTGCAAGGGTATGTGGGACATGTGTGTGCGAGGAGGGGGACCGGTCAGATGTAACAGGAAATGAGGAGATGCTGAGATATGAGATGTTTAGATAGATGTAATTTCTGCTTTCACAAATTTTGCAGGAGACAGAAGTCTGGCAGTGACAAGAGGACAGGCAGGCAGTTCTCACACGCGTGGGTACTGATGGCGTGTTAGGGCTGATCCTCATGCGGAGATTCAGGGTCCATAACATTTTGTCATTGCTGCTTTGACTCAACCATTTTGACAGGGACATTTTGGTACAAACTAAAAAGCAAACAATTACGTTTTCATCTATTTTTAATTACCTGGTATCAGTCAAAACACACATCTTCCCCTGTGGCTCAGTCTCTACCCCTCCCCCACCCTTTGCCCCCTTTCCTTGAGATCTCAAAGCTGCCAGGTTCACGTGGCGACATAAGGTCGCCCTTGACAAAATGCTCTACCCCAGAAATTTAAGTCTCAATAGGCCCAGGCATTCCTAGGACGACAGGCCTTCGTCCCACCTTGTCCTTAGCCCTCTTTTCATTAGAATGGTCCAGGGGCTGTAGTAAGTTTGAGTCGGCTCTAGGCCTGGCCAGAGTGACTCTGGGACCTCCAAGCAGGCATGGTCTCTTGGCTGCCAGAAGGAAACTGCTGCCAATTTCACCCAAGGGGCCGAAGTGCCCACCGTGCAGCATAATGATATGCACATTTCAAGCATTCATTTTTAAATCATTATTAGTCCTGTTAATGTTTTTCCAGGTGGGACGTGGTAGCTACACCTGTAATCCTAGCACTCTGGGAGGCCAAGGTGGGAGGATCGCTTTGATGTCAGCAGTTTGAGACCAGCCTGAGCAAGAGCGAGACCCCCGTCTCTACTAAAAATAGAAAAATTAGCAGGGTGTGATGGTGTGTGCCTGTAGTCCCAGCTACTTGGGAGGCTGAGGCAGGAGGATCACTGGAGCCCAGGAGTTTGAGGTTGCTATGAGCTAGGCTGATGCCATGACACTCTAGTCCAGGCAACAGAGTGAGACTCTGTCTCAAAATATATATGTATATTAAAATATATAAAAATATAAACATATATTTATATATAAATATATAAAATATATTTTTTTCCCAGAGAAATTGTAAATATCAATTGGGTTCACAGGCCGGCTCTCAAAAGTCCATCAAAAGTCCATTTAACCTATTAATGTAGCTGAAATACCATTAATATTCTATAAAAAATAGTGGTTCTACACCCAAAGCACAAGCAACAAAAGAAAGAATAGATAAATTAGACTTCAAAGGACACCACCATCAAGAAAGTAAAAAAACAACCCACAGAATGGGGGAAAAATACTTGCAAATTATATATCCAACAAATGACCTATCTAGAATAAGTAATGAACTATTACAATTCAACAATAAAACGACAACCCAATTTTTAAAATGGGCAATGAATTTGAATAGACATTTCTCCAAAGAAGATATATAAATGGCTAAGAAGCACATGAAAAGATACTTGTGTGACGTCTTCACTTCAAGAGTAGGAAAATACAAATCAAAACCACCATGAGCTCTACCCATGGCTAAGATAAAATAGGCAAGTGTTGGTATTAGAGTGATGTACAGAAGCTGAAAGCCTCATATATTGCTGGTTGAATTGTAAAATGGTACAGCCCCTTTGGAAAACAATTTGGCAGTCCCCGAAAATGTTAAATATAAAGTTACCAATTTCATTTCTTGGGATATATACCCAAGAAAATTGAAAACGTATTTTCAAACAAAAACTTGGACATGAATGTTCATAGCAACCTTCATTATTCATGATAACCAAAAAGTGGAAGCAACCTGAATGTCCATCAACTGATGAATGGTGGATAAACAAAATGTACTACATCCACACAGTGGAATATTATTTAGCCATAAAAATAAATTAAGTATGGATACATGGATGAACTTTAACATTATGCTAGCCAGGCTCAGTGATTCACACTTGTAATTCTAGAACTTTGGGAGGCTGAGGCAGGAGGATCACTTGAGACCAGGAATTCAAGACCAGCTTGAACAACATGGCAAAACCCCATCTCCACAAAAAATTGAAATATTTACCAGGTGTGGTGGCACATGCCTGTGTCCCAGCAACCTGGGAGGCTGAGGCAGGAGGACCTCTTGAGCCCAGGGGTTTGAGGTTGCTGTGAGCTATGATGACACCACTGCACTCCAGCCCAGGCAACAGGGCAAGACCCTGTCTCAAAAAAAAAAAAAAAAAAAAAATGCTCAGTGAAAGAAATCAGACAAAAAGGCCATATACTATATGATTCCATTAATATGAAATATCCAGAATAGGCAAATTAATAAAGACAGACAGTAGATTGGTGGTTTCCAGGTGCTGGGGGATGAGGGAATAGGAGTAACTGCTAATGGATATGAAGTTTCTTTTTGGAGTGATGATAATGTTCTAAAATCAGAAGTGAGTCTCACAACTCTGTGAATGTAGTAAAGACCACTGAATTATGCACTTTAACAGAGTGAATTTATGGTATAATTATATTTCAATAAATCTAGTACAAAAACAGTGGTTCTAATTCTAGTAATCAAATAAAAAGAGAAAAGAAAAATGAATGCATTTATTTTTTTAATTTGGCTGCTAGTGCGAGAGAGAAAAACAGTTCCTATTAGAGAAAATAGATAAATTCTTCAGTAGAAATACTAAAGCGCATTTTCCAGGGCTTCAGAAATAGATGGCACTCGTTCTTTATCATCTGTAATTTCAATTCAAAGCATATCACTTATCCAGGTTATCATAAACCTTAATCTTAACTGCTGGCCATAGTTAGGTTTAATTCAGAGCGTGTAAGTGGAAATTGGGAGAAGAAAGAAAAAGAATGTGGGAGGAAGGACTGATTTTTTCCGAAGTGACAGAAAAGTGTTGAAAAAAATAAAGGATGTTGATAAAAAAAAATTTATGAGCAAATATGAGCTGATATGAGCTATGGCAGTGTGAAGGAGATGTGGACTGGTGCCTGTGCTCAGAATCCCTGAACAGGAAAGGAAGAAGACATTGAGGGCTGAACCTCCAGAGACTTCCACTGGCCATAAGTACTTTCGCAGCTCTCTGTAGTGTCCTTGTGTGGTGTGGAAGGAGGGAAAGCTATTCCCATGCACAAGCTTTGCAGAAGCTCAGGGTTCCTAACTATCTCATCATTCCATATTTCCTATGAGTGCATCCAATCTTCCCAACTCAATCTCCCAGAGCTCCCATTACTTTGCATACATCATAGATGTTCAGCCAATACTTGTACAACAGTGAATGAATCAAAGGAATGAACAGCAGCTCCATCCACAACACATGCTAAACACCTCCTGCGAGATTTTCATTGACTCCTGGGCTCTTTCTCCTCCCTGTAGAGCACCGTTCACATAGTTACCCTGCAGTCTTGCAACCTTACCCGTTCTATGGCAAAAGGGGAAGTTTGCAACCTACGCAGTCATCAACCTTTCAGTACCTGTTATTTTATTTATTTACTTATTTTGCATTTTAAATACAGACTCAAAGCTTTCCCATCCTCAAGAAACGGTCCAGCGTGTTAGCCCGGGGTATGTAACATACGACCATGGCTGATGCTTTCCTTGTGGGCATATGGAGAATGCCACCTCTCCAAACCCTCCCCCAACCCAACAGAGTCTCCGAGCCTCAGGTCATGCCCGGGATAAGAGCAGAGTTAACAGGCATATGTTTTCACTTCAACAGTGAATCAAACTGGGAATTTTAAGAATCTATTTCTTTTTTTCCCCCCCCTCTAGGAAAAAATACTTGGGCTATCACATGAAGAAATAGACTGAAATATCAGTTTCATCATCTGGAATACTCATTGTCCAACTGTGGTCCTGTGCACGTTGCTCTCGGTCAGGACTGCAGGAGAAAATCAAAACGTACAAGGCAGATGGAGCATCGAAGTTTTCAGAACCATCATTCCTGCGACCCAAGAGGCAGCAGGAGAGGCCTGGTTCATCTCCCACTCACGGAATGTAGCAGTGTGCTCCCTGACACTGATGTTTCTTAGGCCTTCCATTGAGTGTGTGAGGAAGTCTATAAAAAGTGGCCATTTTCCTTGCAAATGTTCAGAACAGAAACCGTCACCCGCCTGTGTGAACTACTTTAGGGAAAGTGTGTCACAGATGTCTGCTGACCTCATGAGGGTGACATGTGCATGTGCTTACTCTTTGGTTTCTAGTACTGTTTCAAGCCTATCTTTAGGAAGATGTTGCTATTTGTGTTAGGAGGCATAGCTTAAAGAAACTCTTAACATTTACTGCTCCATCCCCTAGTTTGTGGATATGACTTTTCAACTCACTTCTCTTGGAAAATTCTTCATCCATTTGAAAAACTTCCATGTGGTGCAAAACTATCCTTCCAACCACCCTCCACTCTCTTCTCAGTGACCACACCTCTCCTTCCCAAGGTCTCTAGTACTTTCCCTATTATTTTTTGTGGTAATGTACCGACTGGTAGCTGGTAAAATAAATACATAGAAAGACTACTGCCAAAAGAATGTCTTCTGATTAAAATAAGTAATACGTAATAGTACTAGGGTTTCTGTGAAGATCACATGAGCTCATTTTCATAAAGCACTCAGAACAGTTCTTGCTACCTAGTGGTAAGTGTTCATTAATGTTCCTTAATACGTGCTGCCCTCAGCTAAGCTGAAAATTGCCTCTTCTCCCAAAGCAGTCCTTGATTGCTTTTCTGAAATTGAGGTTGTTCAGAATGAGATTTCTTTTAGTAAGTGAAATATGTTCAATGGTAAGTGTTTAAGACACAACAATTAAAAAATATGATCAAATTATAAGATCTTACAAATTTCTGGATCTCTAGCATCCAGCATATGGCCTCATGTAAAATAAGTGCTTACTGAGCCTTTTGATGAACAAAGAAATATACTTTCAGGCTCAAGGGAAAATTAGGTTTATCTATTAATATTATCAAATGCTTCATTAGGCCACACATCTCAATAAAATGAATCATTCTCTTTTATTTTCTTTTCCTACATGAAAGTCATGTTAGGGATAAAGGAGTCTCCTTTTATATATAGATGGAGACACTGGAGACCACCACTTACCCAACTTTGATCCAACCATTCCAAACTACTTTCAGTTCCCCAAATGTATTATGCAACCTTGTATCTCTGAGCCCTTGTAACAATATTCTCTCTACCTGAAATGTCCTTCCTGTCAGCCTCCCTGTTCCCCTATTCCCACTAAAACAACTAACTCCAGACCATCTTTCCAAATTTACTCCATTCCTCCAGGAATCATTTGCTAAACCTTCCTTAGCCATCATGGGGCTATATTTGGATGCCTTTCCTCATAAGGATTCTCCAAAACCCCCTCCACACAGACATTATACGTAATACACTGGACCGTAAGAACTGGTGTACCCAGTCTTTCTTGGTGAATTGTAAAAACTTCTGAAGACAAGTGTTATGTCTAACTTAACTTTGTATATCGAATACTTGGCACGCAATTGCAGAAGATTATCCTACCTTCATTGCTATAGTTTATAAATCAATATGACTGCAGTGTGGCCCAAGATATGTGTCATTATAACAAGCTCTCCAAGTGTTTCCAATATCATCTGCAGCTTCTGGTCAAGATGAACTAACAGTAACCAGATTTAATCTCCTGTTTGAACCAACTGAAAAAAACAGATAAAATATGTGAAACCACAATTTTCAAGGCATTGGACATCAGCTAATGAAGAACAGGTCCCCGAAGTGAGCCCTGTGATTGTCCCAGAGTACAGAATGTGAAGAGTGTTCGGGCCATGCTGGAGTGAGGGGAACCCTCACAGAGTTCGCCAGTCTCCTTAGTAAAGGAGGTAGAGCTGGGAGTCTGGGAGGGCCACAGAAGCTAAAGTTTTCAGGCAGATAAAGGAGAAAAGAGAGGGGCACACAAAGCTCCAGAGACGCACCGAGGGTTTCCCTCAGGTCTTCAGATGAGTACTGATCAAAACATGCATGTGAAGAAATTACTCATGGCTTGGGAAAGAACCACCTGAAAATATTAAAATGAACACTCTCCAAAGCTTACATGAGGCCAGGAGTAATGCCTTTATTTTGGCAATAGGTAGGACATTCCAAAGAATTTTTTCTCAGAAATGGGAAAAAATTAGCCCTAGACTAAGCATTCTTCTGATCTTGCCCCACAGAGGTTAAGAGCGAAAACTGAAAGGACTAAACTGTTATCAAGTAATTCAGCAGTGTTCCAGAACAAACTCAAGAACCTTTAAAGAACCTTACCAAAATATCCAACACCCAACAAAGTGATATTCACGATGTCCGGCATCTAATCAAAAATTACAAGGCATGCAAGGAAGCAGAAAAATGTGACTCATAATAGGGAGAAAAATCAAGAAAACTAGAATGATACAGCTGATAGAATTATTAGACAAGGGTATTAAAATCATTATAATTGTATTCCCTATGTTCAACAATAAGCCAGAGGAATGACTGAACATGTGAAGTACATATGCAAGTTATGACTCAAACCAAACATTTAGAGACGAAATCTATAACATCTTAGATGGATTCAATACTGGATTAGATTAACAGCAGATTAGACATCATGGAATAGTAAGTAATAAATAAAGAATATGTAAACTTGAAGACATAGCAAAAGATCCAAAATAAAACACAGAGAAAAACGATTGAGGGGGAAAAAACGAACAGCAACAGTGAAGTGTGGGGTGAGGTCTAATAGCCTAATAGATCTGTAACTGCAGTGAAGATTTTCCAAATTTGATGAAAACTATAAACCCACAGAAGCAAAAAACTCAAGAAATGCCAAGGAACAAAAACATGTAGAAAACTATACCAAGGCATGCCATAAATTGCTCAAAACTGGTAATAAAGAAAAAAATCTTCAAAGCAACCAGAGAAAAAGACATATCACATACAGAGGGAAACAAATTAAAATGACAGCAAACTTCTTGGGAAATAATACAAGATAGAAGGAAGTACAGTAACCTCTCTAAAATATCAAAAGAAAAAAAAACTACAAACACAGAATTCTATACCCAGCCAAAACATAATTTCAAAAATGAAGGAGAAATAAAGACTTTTTGAAATGTACAAAACCTAAAAGAATTCCTTACTAACAGACCTGGACTACACTAAATATTAAAGGAAGCTCTTTGGGCAGAAGCCAAATTATAGCAAATAGAAATGTGTCTACAAAAAGAAAAGAAAAAAAAGAAGGAAGAACACTGGAAATAAAATGTGAGCAAATATAAAAGACTCTTTTCATTTAAAAGATAGTGTACTGTTTAAAGGAAAAATAATAATGTGTTGTGGGGTTTGTAGCATTTGTAGAACAAAATGTATAATAGTAATAGTACAGAAGCTGGGAAGAGAGATGGAAGTATAATTGCATGATTCCATACCACATGTGAAGTATATAATTTCACCTGGAAGTAGACTAGGGTAAGTTCAAAATGTATATTATAAACCCAAAAGCAACCACTAAAATACATACACACACACACACACACACACACACAATTTATAGCTAATAAGCCAACAAGGGAGGTAAAATTAAATCATAAAAAATACTCAATCCAAAGTATGGCAAAAAGGAGGAAAAAGAGCACAAAGGAGAGATGAGACAAAAAGAAAACAAACAGTAAGGTGGTTTAGCAAACCCAATCATATTAATAATCACAATAAGTGAAAATGACATAAACATGCCAATTAAAAGGCAGAGATTATCAAACTGGATTAAAAAAATCAGACCCAATTCTATATGCATCCTACCAAAAAAAAAAAAAAAACTTTAAATACAAAGACACGAACAGATTAAAAGTAAAAGGGTAGAAAATGATGTACCATGATAATAACATTAATCAAAAGAAAGACAGAGTGGCTATATTAATATCATCAAAGTAGACTCAAAGCAAAGAATGTCATTCAATGTAATAATAATAAAGGGCCAATTTATCAGGAGTACATACCAATCCTTATATTTATGCATCTGTTATAATAACACCCTCAAAATACACAAAGCAAAAATGGAATTGCATAGACAAAAACCAGAATTATAGTTAGAGATTTCAACAACTCTTCCTCAATGATTGATAAAACCAGTAGACAGAAAATCAGTAAGGCTACTATAGACTTGAACATTTGACCTAATTGAAATTATAGAGCATCGCAACCAACAACAGTAGAAAAAATATTCTTTTCAGGTACACATGTGACATGTACAAAGTTAAACTATCTTCTGGGCCATAAAACAAATCTCAATAAATGTAAAAGAATTTAAGTCATACAAAGAATGTTTGCTGACCACAGTGAAATTAAACTAGAAATTGATAACAAAGATATCTGGAAAATCCCTCGAATGTTTGGAAATTAAATAACATATGTCTAAATCACCCATGGGTCAATGAAGAAATCAAAAGGGAAATTAGAAAATATTTTAAACTTAAAAACGAGCACAGCATACTAGAATTTGTGAAAGGCACTAAAGTAATACTTTAGTACTTTAGTAGAAGGAAATTTATAGCACTAAACAGCTGTATTAGAAAAAAACAGTCACTAATTCATGACTTCAGCTTGCACCTTAAACTAGAAAAGGTAAATCCAGAGCAGGTCTGAGAAAGGAAATAAAAAGGGAATCAAGGAAATAGAAAACAAAACCCCCAAACTGGTTTGTAAACTGACTGATCAGATAAAAAGAGAAGACACAGTTACTAATATCTGGAATGAAAGAGGTGACATCAGTCATAGGTTCTACAGATATTAAAAGGATAGCAAGAGAACATTATATATACCTGTAGGCCAAAAAGACAACTTAGATGAAATGGACAAATTTCTTGCAAGACAGAAACTGCCAAAGCTCACTCAAGGAAAACAGAATGAAAAATCTACAATTTTGGATTAAAAAAATTGGTAGTTTCATAAAAAGATAAACATAACCATTTTATTGCTAGAAATTCTCTCAAAGGAAACAAATTTGGTCCAAAATTTGTGTCAAATTTAGTAGCTTTATTTGTAAAAGTCCAAAATGAAAACAACCCAAATGTCCATTAAGATATAAATGGATAAAAAAATTGTGATACATGCATACAATAGTATACTTATTCAATAATAAAAATGAATGAACTATTGGTATATGCTGAACATGGACAAATCCCAAAGTAATTACACTAAGTGAAATAAACTAGGCTAAAAAAAGTATACACTTGCATATTTATATAAAATTCTAGAAAATCCAAAATAAGTGACAGAAAGCAGATTATTGGGTGCCTAGGGACAGGGAGGGATGGGAAGAAAGGATTTAAAAAGAGGCATGAGTGTTCTGGGATGACAGAACAGTTCATTATCTTGATTGCTGCATTGTTTTATGGGTGTAGACATCACAGAACTTATCACTGTATACTTTAAATACATGCAACTTATTGTATGTCCATTATAGCTCAATAAAGCTGTTGAAGGTGAATGAAAACATTTTCATATAATAAAAATAATTGTTATGAGAAGATCAACAGTAAAAGGTATACCAAAAGAAATTTTCGGCCAGAAGGAAAATTATAGCAGATGGAAACTCAGATCTATACAAAGGAATAGGGACACCAAACAATATGATAAATATGTAAGTAAATAAAAATATTTTTCTTATCTTTAAATTTCTTTAAAA
>CM052440.1:75994386-76039836 GCA_028533085.1 Varecia variegata | reverse complement strand
ATGTGGCTATCCAGTTTTCCCAGCACCATTTATTGAATAAGGATTCTTTTCCCCAGTGTATGTTTTTGTCTGCTTTGTCAAAGATCAGATGGCTATATGAGGATGGTTTTATATCTGGATTCTCAGTTCTGTTCCACTGGTCTGTGTCCCTGTTCTTGTGCCAATACCAAGCTGTTTTAATAACCACTGCCTTGTAGTATAGTTTGAAGTCTGGTAAATTAATACCTCCCATTTTGTTTTTATTGCCTAAAATTGCTTTTGTTAAACGGGATCTTCTCTGGTTCCACACAAAGCGTAAAATTATTTTTTCTGTATCTGCGAAAAAGGATGTTGGTAATTTAATAGGGATTGCATTGAATCTATAGATCACTTTGGGTAGTATAGACATTTTAACAATGTTGATTCTTCCGATCCATGAGCATGGTATGCTTTTCCACCTGTTTATGTGCTCTGCAATTTCCTTCCTCAGTGTTTCACAGTTCTCCCTGTAGAAGTCTTTTATCTCCTTAGTTAAATATATATGACAAACCCATATATGACAAACCCACAGCCAACATCATACTGAATGAAGAAAAACTGAAAGCATTCCCACTTAGAACAGGAAGCAGACAAGGCTGCCCACTGTCCCCACTGCTATTCAACATAGTGCTGGAAGTCCTTGCGAGAGCAATCAGGTAAGAGAGCAGAATCAATCTCTTCTGTCCAAATAGGGACAGAAGAGATCAAACTCTCACTCTTTGCTGATAATATGATATTATATCTAGAAAACCCCAAGGATTCAACCAACAGACTCCTCGAATTGATAAATAAATTCAGTAAAGTCTCAGGATACAAAATCAATACACACAAATCAGAGGCATTCATATATGTCAATAACAGTCAAACTGAGAACCAAATTAAAGACTCAATACCCTTCACAATAGCAACAAAGAAAATAAAGTACCTAGGAATATATTTAACTAAGGAGGTAAAAGAGGGTACTTTTCTTAATGGAAATGTTCTGTTATCCTGATTTGGGTGTTGCTAACACAGTTGGATACGTCTGTCAAAGCTCATTAACTACCCATTTATACATATATTAAAAAAATAAACAAAACATATCTGAACTAAATAATAATCACTAAATGTGCAAACGAAAATCAAAGGCCCTTTAAAAGACATTTTCTAACTGGAAGATTCTCAGTTTTGTCTATGTTCATTACCATAAAGAGGTTATTTTTCTAAAGTAACAGTCTAGCAACCTGATTTGGAAACACATGCTATTTTGGTGTATGTGGTAAAATATAAATAATTTTAAATTTACCAGCTCAGCAATTTTAAAGGGTACAGGCTCAATGACATTAAGTACATTCACATTATTGTGCAATTCATGCTAATTTTTTAAATTCAAGTACCAGAGCTTAACTTCTATTGTGCTCATGTCTGATCTCCCTAACCCGATTGTAAGCTCTTTCTCAAAGATCTTCAAATCCCCTATCGTCCAAGCAGAGTGTCCACAGTGGCTACTTAATACATACATTAGTTATTCTTTTTTTAACTTAAAGTTAGAAGAATAAAACTTACTTGTAGTCCTACCCACCTGATCAACAATTTTTATATTTTTGAGAACATATTCTCTTTCAATCTTTCTTTACAGAAATATATATTTTATGTACTTGTCACCACAATAGAAAACACCATTTTAATAACTTTTTGCCCATACTGGAGCCAGCATTTTGGCAACATTTTTACATCAACTTCATGATCATAACATTTAACAGTTGTATAACTCAATTGTTTTATTTAATAGTTTTCCTACCATTAGAAATTAGTTATTAAATTTTTTTGCCACTGTAGATAACAGCATGATGTGTCTTTTTCCTTCAGCTGAATTAACTCAGAATTATCCCCAAGAGGAGGATTTGTGAATTAAGGGTATGAATATTATTATAATGTTTGATACTGCCACACTATGATTTAACAAAGGAATGTATCAATTTGTTATGCTCCATGAGTGATCAAACAAATTTTAGTACAACATTATCGCTACACTCAGTGATATCTTTTTAAAAATCTTTTTTTGCTAGATAAATAAGAAAAACTATGGGAAGCCGTTGGAGGATTTGAACCAAAAAATATTCTTTTCACTGGACATACTCCTGACAATGATATATAAATTGACAGAATCTAGAATTCAGTGGATGAAGATTATAGGAGGTAGAATTAATTGATTTTCTTATGCTCTCAGGGCGTAGGGAAGCTACGTTATTATTAGGAAATACATTTATTCATAGGATGAGTTTCACAGGCTGAAAAATGTGGTAATATATTAATACAGATAAGGGAATACTATTCAGCCTTAAAAAAGGAAGGAAATCTTGTCATTTACAACAATACAGATGAACCTGAGGGCATAATGCTAAGTGAAATAAGCAAAGCACAGAAAGACAAATACTGCATGATTTTATTTACACATGGAGTTAAAAAATTCAAACTCACTGAAACAGAGTAAAATGGTGGTTACCATAGGCTGGGAGATGAAGGGACTGGGTAAAAAAGGGGAAAAAAAAGAATAACCCAAAAGACTAGAGTAGTACAGATAAATGGAATACAAGTAACTAAGTTAGGAGACAGAGCAACTTCACTGCCTAATTATAGAAGACTAGACTAATGTTGGCATCTAGGCTTGCACAAGAAAATTACAACATATTTACCTCCACACGATAGCTCATCTTGAAGCAGAACCAGGTGCATGGGGCAAGAACACCTTGTAGTACCATCTCCTTTTACAAGACAAATATGTGAACAGCCACCATTATCCTGAGCACAAGGATGCTGCCCTGCAAAAGACAAAAGAATAAGGGACAACCCTGTCAATCACTTATAACTTATGAAGAAAACTAAACAAAAATCAGCTTGGACTTTATTTCTACACAATGAATCCTCACTCCATCTTCACACAAACTGTAAGATAATATTTCTATCTAACCACTGTCTTTATTTATTTTTTATTTTTGTAGAGACAGTGTCTATGTTGCACAGGCTATAGCCTCGAACTCCTGGCCTCAAGCAATACTCCCACCTTGGCCTCCCGCCTCCCAAAGTGCTCGGATTTACAAGCGTGAGCCACTGTATCCAGCTGGCCATTGTCTTTATATACAAAATATTTGAAGCAAGGTAATGGCACAATTGTTGTTAATTTTTGTGAAGACAAAAAGTTGACGACTGAAACTAAAAAACTACTAGGGAGAATGCTGAGACATGAATATCATTCTATTTAAAATATAAGAATTCTCCTATATTAAAGATTTTAACTTAAATTCTATATTTATAAAAGATGCTTTTACTCAAACATTACATTTTAATGAGGAATCCACTGAAAATTAAAGACTTACTGGAAGAAAAACCTTAGTGACACATGGAACTGAACCATTCAAAGACAAAATTATTTACTTGGTCAATTGCAAAAGGTAACTTGCAATATTACAAATGTCTAATTTCTTCATATTTGGGCTAAGTTAAATAAACAAACCATTAGGCAACTTTTCAAAGTCTGTTTTACAAGTTGTGTTTAAAGAAACCATTGCTTTGAATTTCCTATCTAACTTGTGTTAAAAGCAACTTGACACGGGTCATCACAAAATATCAACATCTATTGTAGCCACCATTTAAAATCTGACTCTTCTAAAATAACATTGGTCTTGCTTCAGTTTATGTCGATAAGACTGGGGGATTCAGCTTTCTACAAATGGGCATATTGTCTGTCTAAAATAGACATCTTAAATTGTATTAAATGTACAATCTATGCAGCAGTGTTTCTCAACTTTTTAATCCCATGACACTTTTGATGGAATCTCATTCCATCAAAAATTTCATTCTCTTTAATGTTATTAGAAATTTTAAAACATGTTTTTCCAAATATAAAGCCATATTTAAATGTTGAGTTACATAAAGAAGATACTCCCCCCTGAAATTCTGAAAACCTCTATTGTGACTTTCTGTAGTAAAATATTCATATATCAACTGAATAAATAACTTAGGTATTATGCCATTATTACCTTATTTCTATTAAACGTTCAGCATACATTACATTTCATAACATAAAATGACAACAATTCTAACTTTCTAATTCTCAAATACCTCTAACGTTACTTCTAAGTTCATGAATGGTAGCAACATAACTGAACACATGAACTGAACAAGGAATGATAGTCTCATTCCTTTATTCTCCTTTCATGCTTCAATTAGATTTGAAAGCATTGTGCTGAGAAGTTAATGAGTTTCAACAGGTCTCTCCCTAGTACTCCATCTAACATTAGCATTCCTGGTACCATCATGTAAGACCTATAATAGTGATTGCTATGAGGGTACTTTGATGATAGACATGTATTAACAAGAAACTAGGCCAAGATGATTAGCCATTTTCAAACATTTTCAATAAAATTTAAAAAAATTTATGACTACTTTTCTGAGCTGGGAATTAAAAAATTTATCCAAGAGGGGGAAAAAACAAGCACTTACTAATTAACTACAGTCTTCTCTATGTTTACACACTACTGTTTAGTTTGTTTTTCTTAAGAATAAGGTTAATCCATGTAACTATATTCCTCATTATATAAAATATAATTTTTAATTTTGTTCAAACTATGGGGTATAGAGGGAAGAAAAGAAATAGATGCTTTATAAACTACCACAGTATTCTCAAAGGAACTGAAAGAAATACAGAGAAGGCATGATAGGCGTAGTCATGGTTGTAACCTGGAGAAATTATTTTAAATAAGCAAGACCATGCCTTTCCTCCATTTCTG
This sequence comes from Varecia variegata, assembly GCA_028533085.1. NCBI lineage: Eukaryota > Metazoa > Chordata > Mammalia > Primates > Lemuridae > Varecia > Varecia variegata. The sequence continues at coordinate 76,035,049 of CM052440.1, read as the reverse complement.
GTTTATGAGGAGAAGAATATGTTTAATTTGAAAAAGCTCCCAGGTGAGCTTGATACAAGGCTTTAAAAGCATGAAGAGTTCAAACAAATGACAAAGCTAAAAGTGAATAAAAATTTTGAAATTAAAAGAGGTCAAAAAGATAGGAAAGGACATATTAATTTCTTAAAACAAACATAAGTCCTCCAAATTAGCATTACCCCATCAGCACTTACTATATTCCTGAAGGTTCAGCTCCTTCACTGCATGAATGTCACTAAGCTGGGCAATTCGAGCCTGGACTTTGGTTCTACCCTCTTGACCTGTCATGTCAATTTTTTCAATCATTTGCTGCTGCTTATCAATCCAATAGAGCCAGTTTTCAAACACAGTCAGTCCCACAGGCTGCAAGATATTGGAGTCTTCCAATACTATCCGGTTGGCACCTTGAAAAGGAGAAAATTCAACAGAAATGATTCCTGTGGGTCATATCATACTTTCAACGACTTCATGACTACCAATAAGATTCTAAAAGTATGGAAAAGGAAAATACGTTAAGCTCTCTACCACAAAACTTCAAAGTCATGCTGATATATAGATATCAGAAAACAGATAATAAATAGACATTCATGTGCAATCAAGAGCAAATAAGTGCCCAATGCATAGTTCATAGAAATGTAGAAGAGAACTTAGAGCAGTAGTTAAAAAATTTAATTATCAGAGTCCATTTTTCAAATTAAATTTTATGAAAAACCCTAACTTATATATAGAACACATGAAAATGGCACTTCTCTGGAGGAAGCAGCGGTGGTGAACCCAGAGCTTTGTAGTCCTAGTGTCCCCCACTTGTGGAGTACACCTGAGGCTTCCACGAAGAACAACTCTACCCTCACTCCACCTGGCTTCTCAGAATACAGTTTAAAAAAACTGACTGACTGAGAATTTACTTGGTGCAAACCTCACCCCAAGGTAAGAATTATTTCCAAATCACAGAGCCATCCATACTCTGAAGAGAGAACTTGTTCTATTGTTAGACAGTGAGAAAGTTCTTTCATACAGTGGGCTGAAATGTGTCCATGCAACTCTCCCGTTCACGGTTCTCTCTCACTCAAAAATAAAAAATATACTCATTCCTTCCCTCTTCTCCGTAAGAGTCCTTCAAATATTTATAGGAAGTTTTCATGGTTCCTAAGTCCTGAATTCAATCAAAGAAAGACATTAGCTAATATATTGGAAATACCAAGGAAAGTTCTAGGAAAGAGGCAAGCATAATGCAAAGTTTTAATATTGATAAATGAAGAAAAGTGGGGAGACATTCCAGATGGGAAGGCATTGCCTAAGTCAACATTCAGACCCATGGTAGGTTAAGCACAAGTTTATTTATGTTCCCTCCAAAAACTCTACTAAAATGGTGTTTAAAAAAAAAAGACATAAACCCATAAGGACAAAGAAGGCAAAAGAGTGGACAAGAGTAGAAAAGTGATATGAAATTTGGAAGTTGCAGAACAGATAGATGAGGGATAATCACATAGCAGCCCAGAGCAGCCAACAATGAAACCAATTAGCTCAGGAACTGGAAGCACCAGATATTTTAGAAATGAGCACAGGTAGGAGTTATATGGTTGGGGTTGAAAGGAGAGTATTAATTAAAAATATGTATAAGAAGTTAATGCAGCTCCTAGATCTCCTCCCTTACTCTGGCAGAAGACTGAAGATATGCTTTCTAAAGAGGGTGAACCAAACTTTAATACATTAGGCAAAAACAGAGTGCCATAAATGGGTCACAGGAGAATTACTTAGAAGTCTATTTTCTAATTGGTGAGACCCTCTCCAACATCCTTCAAGAATACCAGGGAGCCCACTTTTATCCTCATGCAGAAGACTGGAAGATTTCCCTATAGAAAAAACCAAAACAAAACAACAAATAAAAACAATAAAAAAAATCCTGAAGGGCTGGGCAAAGTGGCTCACACATGTAATCCTAGCACTTTCGGAGGCCCAGGGCAAGAGGATCACCTGAGGCCAGGAGTTCAAGACTAGTCTGAGCAACATAGCCAGACCCTGTGTCTCTACCAAAAAAATTAGAAAAAGTAGCCAGGTATGGTAGCATGCACCTGTAATCTCAGCTACTTAGGAGGCTGAGGCAGGAGGATTGCTTGAGCCCAGGACTTTGAGGTTACAGTCAGCTATGATAACATCAGTGAACTCTTACTTGGGCAACAGAGCGAGACTCTGTCTCCAAGACAAACAAACAAAAAAGCCATTAATAAATGTTCAAGTGAGATTACTCAGTAAGACTTAATATCCAAGAGTAACGAACTCCAGATGTCACCTGGGAGTCCCATTAGAAAACAGCCAGATATCTATAAGAAACTTACTGAGTCATAAGCAGCAGCACAAGTCAGCATTTTTTAGTGCCTCATACTAAATATAAACAGACAACTAAGGATTACCAAATTTTTTTTAAACATTTACCTTTAAATTTGAAGCCCAAGACAAATAGAACAAAGGAACTTAGAAAAAACAACACAATTAAAAACAGAAGAAAATAAGTTGATAGCAATTTTTAAAAACTAAAGAATAAGATGCATTCAGAGACAAAAAAAAGCCCTTAGAAACTAAAAGCATTATACCTAGAAATTAAAAAACAAAAATTCCATAAGAGGGTTGGAAGATAAATTTAAGATGTACTCCTAGAAAGTAGAACCAAAAGACAAAGAGATGGATAATAGGTAAGAAAAATACAGTTACAGTCAGGAAGGTCCAGCATCAAAATAAAAGTTCCAGAATGAGAAAATGGAAAATAAATTATCAAAAAAAAAAAAAACCAAGAAAACGTTTTAGAACTCAAGCTGTAAGTTTCCAGATAGAAAGGACCCACCTAGTTAGTAACCAGTAGAAGGAAGGAAGGAAGGGAGGGAGGGACAAAGGTACATTATCAAATTCGAGGACATTGGGGAAAAAGAGAAGCTGTGCGTAAACATTCATGGCAAAAAACCAGTGAAGGAGATCAATCGTGGGCTAGAATTCAGACCAGAGATGATAAGAACATAATCTAGAGCAGAAGAATTAGGAAAGGAGAAGAAACACATTAGAAATGTATTAGTTACATGGCCAAGATAAAGAAAACTGGCACATAATTAGATAACGGGAAGTAATCATGTTGATGGCTGAAGAAAAAGCTTTTTACCAACAAACTTGATGCCAACTACATTTAGTAAATAAAACTGTCCAGAAATGTGTATAAAAATCATACCATTCAAGAAAAATACAAATGCTATTAAAGAATGATCTTAAAAACTCAAATCAAAATTGGGTACCTGAGAGATCACTGCTTTCAATTCGCCGGAGATCTGAATCAGCCCAAAAGAGCTTGCCCAACCTGCTATCAAGGGCTAAAGCGATTGGTTTACTCAAGCCACTGAAAAAGAGGACCTCCCGTTCTGTTCCATCCAAAGCAGCCCGTTCAATTTTGGGAGACCTTTCCTGAAGATTGGTAAAATACATATATCTAAAGAGAGGGGAGGAAAAAATTAAGTTACTGAAATAAGAAACCATATAAAATGAGAATATTCTTATTGATTAAGACAAATCGATGTAGAATAATATTTTTAAAACTCATTTTTAAATGGTCTAAAATATATTTTTAAGAAAGGTTATGGGATACTTTTACTACTTTCAATAATAGTAACAAAGGTATGTACAGATAGAAGTTCTTTGGCAGCTTTTATAGATTAACAGAACAGTGTTAGACACAGGCATATCTACACTTCTAGAATAACACAATAAATTAAAGATCAAGGAGCAGAGAGTCCTGGACACCAAATTTTTAATCCTTTTCTAATTAACCTATTTAATAACTAAAAATAAGTCATATATGATTCATTTCTTATATTTAATTTGTAGATTTCATCCCTTTCCTATAATTCTTTTGACGTAAACTATTCATTCAGGTACAATTGAGTACTGAATATTTATTAAATGCAAAGCTCTGTATTAAATGAAACAAAAAACGACAACACTAGTTCTTGTCATAAAAGAGCCTAAAGTCTAGTAGGAAATATAAGACTGAAAAACAGTTAAGTATAAGGTAAATTGGAAAGGACTAAGTGTAACTATTAATAGAAAGGCACAGATACAGAGTGCTGAGTATTCAGAAGAGGGGAAAAGTCACATCTGGCTGGGGGTCAGGTAGATTAAGAAAAACTTCATGTAGGACGTGGCAGTTGAAATGGTCCTGGAGGTATGGGTAGGATTTAGAACTAAAGCAACAGTGACCAAGGAAAGAAATCCTAACCAGTGAAATCAGAGAAAGTAAAAGAAAGCTATAACAAAATGCAGGGGCAAATGGATGGAGAGAATACTGAAGCGCAGGACACTCAAAGGTAAATCAATAATGGGCTGAAAAAGAAGGTTGTGGAAGGTCTCAGATGCCATGCTATCTGAAGGCAACTTTAGTAACATACCCTTTCTCTGGGTTTACCACAATGGCTCGAGGTCTGTCTTGTTCGCCTTTTAGCACCACTCCAATTGATCTCCCATCTAATCTTGTCACGTTAATGACATTGGTAGCCTCACAAGTCCAGTAGATGTAGCGGCTATAAATATCAATGCTGAGGTCATAGGGTTGTATTTCTAGGTTCTGATTTGGAACTGAGCTCACAACCACAGTAAAGCCCTAGGGAAAAGACACACACGGAAAATTAGACTCCAGGGCAGACAGCCCCAAGGCAATCACTCACAGTGCTTACTCCTATGTGGTCACACACCTGAGAAGGATCTCTCATGTCTTAAGGAGCATTTCTTACTGATAAATATTTTTATAGGTAATGTGCTTCTTTAACATGTATCTCAAATATTCCTTGGGTTATTATAACCTGGGACAGAAGAGAGAGCTGAGGCCAGACAAGTTGCTCCAAGAACCTGATAATGCCTTGAGATTCAGAGATGAGAATGAGAAGGTAGCAACTGTCTCTCTCCTGTAACCTGGAGATAACTGTGGCTAGAACCACACTCTAGAAATCCCTCCAGAGCAATGGTTCTCAAGTAGAGGCCTCCATGGGCATTTGGCAATATTTGGAGACATTTTTGATTGTCACAACTGTGGAGCATAACTGGAAACTAGTGGGTACACTTGATCTCAGCCAAAAGGCCAAGAAGCGATTTTAGTGGGTAGAGGTCAGGGATGCTGCTAAACACTCTACAACGTACAGGGCAGCCCCCCACAACAAACAATTATCCAGCCCAAAAATGTCAATGGCGTCAAACTTGAGAAGCTCTGTTGCAGAGACAATAGCAACTATTCAAGGGCTACCAATCAAATCTATCAATCATACCTGATTGATAGATTTTGAGGATCTCTGATCCTCAAATCCATACACACACTTTTTTTTAAATAAAGTGAAACAAGAAGATAGATTTTATCCATTTGTTCCATGTGAATATGTTACATTTTATTTACTTGGTATCTCTGAAGTAAAATATTCCTTAATGAAGTTACCTAATATATTTGCCATGTCCTTGGCCGTATAGTAACTATAATTTCTACCTAGTGGATATCAGCCCCGTTAGTCCTGGCCTATATAGTGCATCTGAACTACATATCTATGACTATATCCCCAAATGGTCACTCAGCAGCCCTAAATATATTACCTCCTTGCTATTCATTGTGAGATAAGATATAGTGGAAAATAGTAATCTAATTTCCTTACATTTTAATACATTCAAAATATAACTTAGTATCACTGCTATAAGGAAGACAACAAATAATTATTTATAGTAATCCCAGTCTAACAGATGATTGGCCACAGAAAGAAAGAAGTATGGATAGTATTATGTGAATCCATGACTGGTATGTAAACATAGGTAAGAGTTATTGATAATATCCTCATTCCCATCCCATAGTCACCAAATAATATTCACCAAGAAAAAAAAATCACTAGATCAATGACAACACATCTTAAATGTCTTTAATTTTACTGAAATTGTGTTATATGTTTCCTAACCTCTGAATCTTTTAAGTAATAGTTTATTAGTAACATAAATGTTATTTATTGAGTCCCTACTATGTAACAGGTAAGAACTATATGCTTTGCATTTCTTTTAGCTTAAAAAAGTTCATAAGGATCGTAGTGAGTGATAGAACTGGCCTATTTCCAAACCAAGGCCTATTCCAAAGCTTCTAATACTCCATACAAAAGGAATCATACGGAAAGATTACATAAATGGATGTGGGTGGCAGTGACAAAGTCATCACCAATATAAGAGCTTAAGTTATCCTAATACAATTTTCATCATCAAGCAATTGTTTACTCAAAGATCACCAGGAGGGAAAAAAGCTACTAGGTCCAGAATTTTAGTTTCATACAGACAAACACACACACACACACACTCTCCCTCTCTCTCTCTCTCTTAAGCAGAGTCAAGACTTAAGTGAGACAGAATGGTTGGTTAATCTAGTCACTAGTCAGAAGAAATGGATTTTAAACTGAGCCCTGAATTACCTGGCTGCCATCCTCTTGTGCCTTTCGGATCATGTTTTGTCTTGAGTCAATCCAATAGAGTTGCTTGTCCAGTGGGTCATAGTCAATGGCCCGGACATTCCGAAGGCTATGGATAGGAAGGATGATGTCAGGGCTCTGTTGTTCATCAATCACCATGCGGTTGATGGCACTCTTTTGGCTGAAGAGCAGGAAGGTGGTAGGAGCTCAAAGAAAGAAAAGAGCAAATCTGAAATACAATTACTCTAAGTCCTGTATCATTATCCAAAGATTTGGATATCTGTTGTATATATCTCACATAAAACAGACATAAGATGTTGAAGAAGTAAGGCTATGGGTAGAATGCTTTGGCATGCCCTCAAAAACTCTCTTCAGAGTAAAACTAATCAGTGCTCTGGTTACCAAACCAGTTATGAACTTACCCATTGGCATAACCTCCTAGCCTATTTTTCTACAAATTGTCCACAGAGATACCATAGGAGATTTGATTTCAATGAGGCATTTGATAAAGATTTACAAAATTCTCCTTGTCTACCACATGAATAACCCCACTTCATGAAATGGGAAAATGTAACACAGACCTTTCCCTTTCCCTGGGACTAGGCCTCTGATTACTATGTAGAAAAGAATGGCATTTGAGAGTGCTACCAACAACTTCACAGTCTAATAACATTTTTAAAACCGTCATTAAAATATATATATACATTCCATAATTATATTCTAATTTCTTGGTGCTTTATTTTCTTCATCACCTAAATCCAGTTAAACTTTGTCCTTGTCAGGAATATAAAACATAAATAGTGAAGCCAGGACTCCTTGCTTTATTTCTTCCTATGCCCCATTCTTCACAGCTCCATTATTTATGGTCCCTCAGATTACTTTACATTTACACTCAAATGTATACTGGCTTAAATCCCAAAGGAACCCACTGGTACTCACAAAGAATACTGGTATTCACAACACTGCAATTCTGCTTCATTTAAGTTCTTCATTTGTCAAAAGCCCACACTCAGGCTTGGAAGATTTAGAAAGTATCCCAGTGATCTTACAGGACATCTCTATTATCTGGAGTCTATCACATATTGATTTAGCAACTTTTAGCAATTTTAGTAGAGCCTATGCCTTAAGTAGTAAGAACACATTTCACACAGAACAGCTAGAAAGTCTCCCACCATCTTTTTTTTTTTGGAAAGAATTTTTTGGCAGTACTACTTTCTTAGTAAATCAAGAGAAAAGGGCTCCAAATTTAAGTTTCCACCAAAATAAGCACCACTTGTACTAAGACACACAATGAGACTTAGAAAAAAGACTCACCAGAGTTTTAGTTCCCAATTTTCCTGCTTAGGAAGCAATTAAACAAACATATATTTGGCTCCCAGTATATTTTGCTGGGTACTCTTTTTTTCCCAAGTCAAGTTTTAACCTTCAATAAGATGTCACAATTAGGTGTGGACCTTGTTCTTCTATTAAATAGAAATGTGGATTAAGATAAAGCCAAATGTGGCTCCAAATAAATATCTGTTCCAAAGAGTCTACTCAAAGACATTAAAAATTACAATTAATTGGCTCAATATTTCTAAAAGTAACACTGAATATGTCATTTTAAAAGCCTAAATCTATCCTATCCAACTTACGTAAACTCTAACCACCATACCCACATTTCTTACAGAATAGTGCTTTAAAAACTGTCCCATCAGGTTGTCTGAGTCTTGCATTCCCACAATGAAGGCAGCAACATGAAGAAGTTGGAGCATGAGGTATTAAGCAGAAGGGAGTTTTTCAGCTCTCTTTTGAAAAGCACAAGTGTTCACTGGTAGTTTAAAGGAAGGCATTGCTCTTGGGTAAGAACAGAATAAATGACAAGGCCCAGCCCACCATGTATGACTATGCCATTTGTGCACTGTGCCAAGGGTATTGAGTAGGAACTGAAATCCAGTCCACACGTCATTAGCTACGCCGTGCACCTGTGAGGCTAAATCTGCCCAGAGGGAACATCTTTCCCAATTTACACAAAGGTACCATAGAGGCCACTTCAGTACTAAACAAAAGATTACACAACTTGGCTTTCCGTTTCCTCTCTTTATTCACTCAGGTCCAGCAACACCAGCCTCCTAGGTGTTCCTCTAACATGTCAGACATGTTCCCCCCAAGGCCTCTTCATTTACTGCCCCCTTTTGCTTGACAGGTCTTCCCCCAAATAGCCACATAGCTCATTTCCTCACCTCTTTCAGTTCTTAACATAAATGTCACTTTTTCTGTAAAAAATTCCTTAATCACCCTATTTAACTCTGCGATCCCTGCTACCATCACCCTTTCTTACTCTTAATATTTCTCCACAATACTTATCACCACCTAACCCCTGATAGAGTTTATTTAGTCCATTACCTTTCCTACTAGAGTGTGAGCCCTATGAAGGCAGGGATTTATGTCTATTTCATTCATTGCTATATTTTCCACTGGCTGAAATAATTCCCAGTATGTAGCAGGTGTTCAGTAAATACTCAGTGAGAGAATAAATGAAGAAACAAATAAAGAAACAAGCATTAGAGCCAGGCATGGTGATACGTGTCTGTAGTCCCAGCTATTCGGGAGACTGAGGTGGGAGGATCAATTGAGCCTAGGAATTTGAGTCCAGCCTGGGAAACACAGCTAGTGAGACTCCATCTCTTTAAAAAAAAAATAAAATAAAAAAATCAAGTATACAAGCATTGGATGACAAGGAGAGCCCTGTAACCATGACTCTGAAAGTAAGAAAATAAAATTATTTGAGAGAGAGAAAAAAATGAACATTTATTGAGGACCTCCAACATGTTATATATCATACTAGATGGTATTTAATTCCTTGAATTAATTCCATTTTATAGAGGAGGAAACCGAGGCTCAGAAAGGTTAAGTAGTTTTTCCAAGGTCACAAAGCTATTGAGTGGAAGAGCACATATCTTTTTCCAGATCCTGTCCTGCTTCTTCATGCATTTAACAACAATTTCTTGAGTGCATACCATATACTAAGCACTCTTCTAGGCACCTAAGATACATCAGTGAAGAAAACAGAAAAAATTGCTGCTTCATGATGTGTATATTCCAGTAGACAGTAAGCAATATAATAAAGAAGAAAGTTATAGTATATAAACAGTAGAGTATATAAATTACACACTACATAAAAGGGTGATAAGTGCTATGGGGGAAAAAAAAAAGTACCGTTAAGGGGCACTGGCAATGATAGACAGGTGGAAGGACAACTTGCAATTTTAGTGTAGACCAGGTCTCACTGTGAAGGTCACAAATAAGCAAAGACTTGGAGGTGAAAGATATCCAGGCAAATATTTGCAGGAAGAACATTCCAGGAGGGAAAATAAGCGGTATGACAGTCCTGAGATGGAGTAACTGGCATATTTGAAACTAGCAATGAGGCCAGTGTGGCTGTCATGGAGAAAGCAAGGGAGAAAATAGTATAAGATGAGGTTAGAGAAGGAAATTGGGGGATGAGGTGGAGAAAGGTTTACCAAATGTGGGGTATAGATTACGTAGGACCAGGCAGGCCACTATAAGAACTAGGTTTTACTCTGTGTGAAATGGGGAATCATTTTAAGGTTTTGAGCACAGAAACAACATGATCTGATTTAGCTTTTACAACAGGTCAAGGAGCAAGTTACATAATGTTAGAAAACTTTTGAGGGTAAGTACTTTGTGTTAAACTCTTGTAATATGCCTTGGAATCGAAAAAATCTCTATAGAAATATTAAATAGTACCCCATTATTTACAAAAAGCATGCAAGAAGCCTCTTGAAGCACCACTGATCTACCTCAAAAAGGCAGCCAACAGAGATACTAGGAACACTCAACAGTAATTTCTCATCACCTTCCTGACACAAACAACAAGCATGAGTATAAGCAGCTAAAACAGTAATGATCCCCAAAAGTCTTTAAATATTTGTTTTGTCTCCATCTTCCATCAGTTATTATCCCATTTTCTCTTTCCATTCAAAGCCAAACTTCTTGAAAGAGATGTCTATATATGCTACTGCCTCTTCCTTTTTTTCCCTTCACTTTTTAAGCTACTCCAATCTGCCTTTCACCATTATTTCCCTGAAATCACTCTCTTTAGGGTTACCAATAACCACCTTACCCAAAAATCCAATGGATACTACTTTAGACCTCACCTTAAATTCTCAGCAGCATTCAACACAGTTCACTTCTGAAACACCCTTATCCCTATCTTCTGTGCCTCTGTTCTCCCTGCTTTTCCTCTTACCTCTCTGGTTACCCCTTCTCAGTGTCCTTTGTGAACTTTCCCTCCTCAATCAGAGTTCCTTAGGTTACCAGGTCCCTTCTTTTCTCTCCACCAGAAGTTAGCAAACTATGGCCCACAAGTCAAATCTGGCCTACTGCTTGTGTTTGCAATAAAATGTTACTAGAATTCAGCCATGCCCATTTAAAAAATATATTACCTTTGGCTGCTTTCATGTTACAGTGGCCAGAGCTGTGAAGAGCTGAGCAGGTGTAACAGAGCCTACACACTCACAAAGCCTAGCCCTTTACAGAAAAAGTTTGCTGGCTCCTATACTGTATCTTCTCCCTGGGTAATCTTACTCACTTTAAATACATCATGGCTATTCCAAAATTTATATCTCTAACCTCACCTCTCTCCTCTGATAGTCCATCTACTATGACACCTAATCTAGAAGTTTATCCTTGCTTTCTATATTTCTTCGTTACATACAACCCATTAATAAGTTTTGTTCTTTCTAGCTTCAAAATATACCTTGAACCCCTCAGCATCTCTCCATTATCACACACACCACTGCCACCGCAGCCCGGGCCTACCTGCATCACCACACTGTCTAACTGACCTCCCTGTTGCTGCTCCTTCTCCCCAGAAATCAGGTCATGTATCTTTTTTAATCTTCAAAACAACACCATAAGGTAGTTACTATGATTATTCTCATTTGACAAAGGAGATAAACTAAGCCTTAAAATTTATTTCACTTGCGTAAAGCAAAAAGCTAATATACTCCAAAGTTGTATAACCTCTTAATCATTAAAGTATATGCTTGTATTCTTTCCCTTTCACAATTGAAGCCTGTGTCAGAAGAGACTAAATCCTTTCCTATGTGATTTCCAATATGTTCTCTAAGGTGCAGAATAAAGCAATTTTTTTTTCCTAGACAGGGTCTCTCACTCTGTTGCCCAGGCTAGAATGTAGTGGCCTCATCATAGCTCACAGCAACCTCAAACTCCTGAGCTCAAGTGATCCTCCCACCTCAGCTTCCTGAGAACCTGGGACTACAGACACGTGCCACCATGCCCAGTTAATTTTTTTTAATTTTTTTGTACAGATGGAATCTCGCTATGTTGCTAATGTCAACTCCTGGGCTCAAGCGATCCTCCCATCTTGGCCTCCCAAAATGCTGGGATTACAAGTGTCAGCCACACCTGGCTTTTTTGTTGTTGTTTGTTTTGTTTTGTTTTTAAAGAGAGAGAGTCTTGCTCTGTCACCCAGGCTGCAGTGCAGCGGTGAGATCATAATTCACTGTGACCTTGAACTCCTGGGCTCAAGTGATCAGAGGATCACTTCTAGCCAACAATGTTTTGTTATACATTTTGTTGTTAGCACTGGGTACATACGTGTTTGTGAATTAATGTGAATTACTTGCCAATCTTTAAAAATCAGGAGATACTATAGTACCCTCCACCCAAAAAAAGAATCTAGATTCATTACTGGATAAGAAGATCAGGTAACCTCTGCTATAGTTAAGTAGCAACTGCCCACTATGTTCAGAGCATGTGCTTTCCAGCTCCCTATCTATCCACTATTATTGTATACTGAGTTAAATTTTCTCACATACATTTTCTGTGTGGTCTCTTACACATTTAAATATTTTATGTATGTTATCAAAATCTATGGGATACAGCAAAAGCATTCCTGAGAGGAAAACTAATAGCATTAAATGCTCACATCCAAAAGACAGAAAGTTCACAAATTAACAAACTAATAAACAGTCTCAAGGGACTGGAAAAGGAACAGCAAAATCAATCCTAAACCTAGCAGAAGAAAATAAATAACTAAGATCACACCAAAACTAAATGAAATTGATAACAAAAGAACTATACATAAGATTAATAAAACCAAAAGTTGGTTTTTGGAAAAGATAAACAAAATTGAGAGGCCTCTAGCTAGACTGACAAGAACTAGAGAGGAAAGGACCCTAATACACTCAGTTAGAAATGAAAAAGGAGAGGTCACTACAGACATCACAGAAATACAAAACGTTATCTTTGAACACTATAAAAATCTATATGCTCCAAAACTACAAAACATGCAGGAAATGGACAATTCTTAGAAACACACAACCTCCCTAGGCTCAACCAGGAAAAAATAGAATTCCTGAACAGACCAATATAAAGCACAGAAATTGAAGCAGCAAGTAAAAATCTTCCAACAAAAAAAACTCCCAGACCAGATGGGTTCACACCTGAATTTTACCAAACTTACAAAGAACTCATACCTATACTGCAGAAATTATTCCACAACATTGAGAAGGATGGTATCCTCCCCAACTCATTCTACAAAGCCAACATCACCTTGATACCAAAGCCAGGAAAGGACACAACAAGAAAAGAAAACTACAAACCAATATCCCTCAGGAATAAAGATGCAAAAATCCTCAACAAAATCTTAGCAAACCAAATCCAACAGCACATCAAAAAACCAATTCATCATGACCAGGTGGGCTTTATCCCAGTGATACAAGGATGGTTCAACATAGGCAAGTCTGTAAATGCAATTCACCACATAAATAAAAGAACAAAGACCATATGATTCTCTCTTCTCTCAATAGATGCAGAAAAAGCATTTGACAAAATCCAGCACACTTTTATGATAAAACCTCTTAACAAAATAGGCACAGATGGGACATACCTTAAAATTATTAAAGCCACATATGATAAATCCATAGCCAATATCATACTGAACAGGAAAAAATTAAAAGCATTCCCGCTTAGAACTGAAACCAGACAACGTTGCCTACTATCTCCACTTCTTTTCAACATAATGCTGGAAGTCCTTGCCAGAGCAATCAAACAAGAGAGGGGAATGAAGGGTGTCTGAATGGGAACAGAAGAGGTCAAACTCTCACTCTTTGCTGACAATATGATATTATCTCTAGAAAATCCCAAGGATTCAACCAAGAGACTCCTGGAATTGATAAATGAATTCACTAAAGTCTCAGGATACAAAATCAGTGCTCACCAATCAGTGGCATTCATACACACCAGTAACAGTCAAGCCGAAAATCAAATCAAAGATGCAACACCTTTCAATAGCATCAAAGAAAATTAAATATTCAGGAATATATTTAACGAACAAGGTAAGAGACCTATAGAGGGAGAACTACAAAACACTGAGAAAGAAATTGTAGAAGATGTAAACAGATGGAAAACCCTACCATGCTCAAGGATTGGCAGAATCAATATTGTTAAAATGTCCATACTACCTAAAGTGATCACCATCACCATTCTTTACAGATCTAAAAAAAAATAATTCTATGCTTCGTCTGGAACCAGAGAAGACCTTGTATAGCCAAAGCAATCTTAAGGAAAAAGAACAAATTGGGAGGCATCAGTCTACTAGACTTCAAGCTTCACTACAAAGCTATTGTAATCAAAACAGCATGATACTGGCACAAGAACAGAGATACAGACCTTTGGAACAGTACTGAGAGCCCAGATAGAAAATCATCCTCATAATGTCATCTTATCTTTAACAAAGCAGACAAAAATATACATTGGGGAAAATAATCTCTATTCGATAAATGGTGCTGGGAAAACTGGATAACCCCATGCAGAAGACTGAAACTGGATCCCCACCTCTCACTTCTCACAAAAGTCAACTCAAAATGGATAACAGACTTAAACCTAAGATTTGAAACCTTAAGAATTCTATCTAGAAGAAAATGTTGGGAAAATTATAGACATCGGCCTAGGCAAAGAATTTATGAAGAAGACCCCCAAAGCAATCACACCAGCAACAAAAATAAATAAATGGGACCTGATCAAATTAAAAAGCTTCTGCACAGCCAAGGAAACTATCATTAGAGTGAATAGATAACCTACAGAATGGGAGAAAATATTTGCATGCTACACATCTGATAAAGGGCTGATAACAAGAATCTATACAGAACTTAATAAAATAACAAGAAAAAAATCAAACAACCCCATCAAAAAATAGGCAAAGGACATGAACAGAAACTTTGCAAAAGAAGACAAAATAATGGCCAGCAAACATATAAAAAAGTGCTCAACATCTCTAATAATTAGGGAAATGCAAATCAAAACCACAATGAGATATCACCTAACTCCAGTGAGAAAGGCCTTTATCAAAAAGTCCCAAAACAACAAATGCTGGTGTGGATGTAGAGAGATTGGAAGACTCTTACACTGCTGGTGGGACTGCAAATTAGTACAACCCCTGTGGAAGGTAATTTGGAGATATATCAAAGAGCTAAAGATAGAAATACCATTTGATCCAGCAATCCCACTACTAGGCATCTACCCAAAGGAAAAAAAGACATTCTATCATAAACACATCTGTACTTGAATGTATACGGTAGCACAATTCACAACTGCAAAATGTGGAAACAACCCAAGTGCCCAGCAATACATGAGTGGATTAATAAAATGTGGTATATGTATACCACGGAATACTACTCAACTACAAAAAACCAATGGTGAACTAGCACCTCTTATATTATCCTAGATAGAGCTTGAGCCCATCCTTCAAAGTGAGGTTTCACAAAAATGGAAAAACAAGCAAGCACCACATGTGCTCACCATCAAATTGGTACTGACTGATCAACATTAAGGTGCTCACATGGTGGTAATATTCACTGGGTGCCGGTCAGGTGGGAGGGGGCTGGTGGGGGTGGGTAAACTCACAACTAATGGATATGAAGCACACTGTATGGGGGAAGGACAGACTGTAGCCCTGGCTTGGGTGAGGCAAAGGCATTATATGTAACCAAAATGTTTGTACTCCCATAATATTCTGAAATTAAATGAATGAATGAATTTTTTATGTTTGTGTTATTATATGTACTTCAAAGGACAGGAGGTTATGTTTTGAGATTCTCCTTGTTTTACTGCTTGTACTGCTCTTCCTTTCCTTTATAATGAATAAATATGAGTTATGCATATCACACATGCATGGCTCTGCCTTTCCTGTTCCTTCTCTGATGCTAGGCAAAGTTTGCACTAAATATTTAATGTCCAAGGATAAAAGATCTAATTTTTCTATAACATCTATCTAGTTGCTATCATCAAACAATAAGTAACAAAAACGTTAATTCTTCCTTCTTAACCCTCTCCTTTCAACTAAACAAATGGTCCACTGTTAACTTTTACAATGTTTTACTTTAGAAAGAACATAAACTAAAGCACTTCCAAACTACTGCTTTCTCTCCTAATTCTAGCTTGCTTTGGGGGAAATGCAGCTTACCACTACAAGTCCTGTTGTCAGCGTTGAGAGAGTAGTGGGCAGGGCATCCACAAACAAAGCCGCCAACTGGCACAGCCAGGCAGAGGTGGGAGCAGTGCCCATTGCTGGAAGCACACTCATTCCACCCTGCCTGCCGAGAAGAGTGAAAGACAAGGATGTCCATCACATAATCCAAATGGCCCTGAATGATGGTGCGGTTTTGGCCACTGGTTTTGTTGGCACGCTCAATGCTGCGTCGGCTCCAGTCCGTCCAGTAGATATAATCTTGGTACTGAGTTAAGCCAAAAGGATGAGGCAAGTCATCTGCTATAACTTCACGGTTGAGTCCTATTTTCGGAAAGGCAATAGACAGGGGAGAAGCAGAAGGATGAAATATGTAAGAATATAAATGTCTTGCCAGCTAAAAGAAAAAAAAAACATATAAACATATAGCATATAAAACATTACATTTGTAAGCAATTTAAAATAGAACAATTCATTTAAAAGCAATTCTAAAACCAGATCAGTGCTCTGAAATCAATACATCTGCAGTCTGACCCCATGCCACAAATTTATATTCCTGCTATAAATCACTGAGTCAGTTTAAACTCCTGCAAATGATCTATTTTTATTGTGATTTTAGTTTCTCTACATAAGAGTCTACAGTTCAATTTTTCTTCTTCCTTCCCTAAAAAGACAGAAATATATCACATGAGGAATATCTAGGGAGCTATAAATTTCATTACAAGCCCAACAATAATGAAATTTTCACATAATTAAGAAATATGAATCTGAGTACCTGGACCACTATTAATAATAATAAATAGGATATAATTCCAGAAAAGGGGAAGAATCTAGACATTCATGTGAAGTTGTATTACAAGTATCTAACCGATGATGAATAGCAGCCATGATTTTTCCATAGAAAGAATATACTATCTGTCTGAATAAAAAAAATAGTAAGGCTTACCAAGCATATTTGAAGATTCTATTAAGTTGGTGTCCAGGTCTGTCCAATAAAGCCTCCTTTTAGCATAATCAATAGTTAGGCCGTTTGCCCGCCCCACATTTGGAACTAATGTAGTACGTTCACTTCCATCCATAGCAGCTCTGTCTATCTTAGGTTTTCCACCCCATTCAGTCCAATACATAAATCTAAATTCAAAACAACGGATATTTAACATTTCACTTTTGACTAGCTGGGAGAAAGCATCATATTCATGCATCATAACCAAGTAAATTTAAAGAAACTATATGGCAAATCAAGGAAATGGGTAAAACAAAATCATGGCTACAATTCTTTCAATTATTTTGGCACCCTCAACTAAATATTTTTTCTTATATCCCAAAAAGGAAGTGAGTCAGCTTTCCTTAGTCTTTCCAATAAATTTGTTTCATCCAAACCTACAAAATGGAAACAAACCAATGGTTTCTTCATTGCAGCACTGGCATTTATAAAACTAATATTCAAGAAAACAGCAAAGGATTAAAGCTCTGTTCTCAAAATCTGGTTCACTTCTGAATAAAACACCTTTATGTATTTCTGAATACAAGTAATTTGAGTTTTTAAAATGTTGAACTTACTTTTCAACTTGTGTAATCAACTCCCCTCTAAAACAAATTGTATGAGTACATTAAAGGTAAAAATAAATAGTGAGCCTTTAAGTCAAAAGCAAAGCTTGAAAATGTATTTGGTCATATGGTCCAAGAGAGTAGACTACATGAGTAAGAATAATGGATCACCACTTGATGTGTCAAACTAAGCAATGAACACTAACCTCTACAAGTCTCTGTGAAATTTTACAATAATTATTTTGCTTTCATTTTACCTTTCTGAGTTTTTCACTTTAATCTTAGAGCAACCCTACAGCAGAGGCTTTTTATAGATGAGGAGGCCAAAACACTAAAAGCTGTATTTGTCTAATGTCTTCCCACCAGTTACATGGCAAAGCTAGAACTAGAACCTAATCCTTAGCCAAATGCCCTTCAACTAAACTACTAAGGTGCTAGTTTTGGAGACACTCTGAATATCGGCACTAGGAAGGCACTCCACATGCCAGCTCTCATGAAATACCTCAGGACAGATATTCACTCATCAGCCTGTCAGCTGATGGCTGACTTGGTAGCAATGTATGAACATGCTTTTCTGAAAACTAAAGTTGTCCAGGCTTTGTTTGCATTTGCACTTGTCAGTTGACAGGCATGTGCGCACCATAAGAGCCAAAGAGAAACAACTGTGAGAGAAATTTCACACTTCCCAGCAGCAACCTATACCAGAGTCCTTAGTCCCAACTACTAAATTCATCTGTCTGACAACTAATGCTTAGAGCAAAGATCACCATAATCTCACCACGATATGTCAGTGCAGAGAAGCTGTCTTTGATACAGCCTTCTAACTACATGGCTAACTAATCATGGTATTAACGTGATTTCAGGGAAACTATTTTAAATTACAGATATGGTAAATATGTCCATATGTTCACACTGCTGACTTCTTTTAAAAGTGGAATATTTTTTCAAATTTCAGATTTCTTAGCTGCTGGCTTTTAAAAATTTGCTGACTCTTGTTAGAGGGATCACCTACCCTTGAAAAACATGTCATGGTTTAAGTAAACACTTTAGTCTATCTTGCAATACCAAAGTTACACCACGTTTATAACAATGATCAAACTAATTGTCTACTTTGAATTAATAAATATCCCAAACTTTTCATATGCACACAACATTGTTTCAGTGGGTTTACTATAACATGTTTGGAATCTAATACAACTGTGGAGGGGATGCAAGCAAATATAGACTGATGATACCTATAAAAAAAGGCTGTTCACATCTATATAATACTTAGTATATAAATACTGATCAGTAACATTTGATTATTAATCCATTTCACTCTTTCTTCACCCAATGCTAATAATGACAAAGTAAAATCAGCTAGTAATTATTCATTCTAAATCAGTGACATCTCAATTAATGGTTTTAAAATAAAGCCTATCTATTGTTTAGGTGCCAGATTCCTAATAAGCATTATTTAATAATACGTGAAGAATATAAGCTGTCATTAGGCCATGTTCCTCAAAATGTGCAATACAGTTGCAAGGAATGCAGATATAAAGCTGTTTACCCTTCGGCAGGGTCCAATGCTAGAGCTCTGGGGCTATCCAGATCTTTCCACACCAAAACTTGTCGGTGCTGCCCATCCAACTTTGACACCTCAATTCGATTCGTTCCTGTGTCTGCCCAGTACAAGTTCTTCCCAAGCCAGTCTACCGCCATGCCTTCTGGATAATCTAAGCCGAATTCTACCACATGTTCCAGTGCACTGCCATTCATGAAGGCTCTGCTGATGGTCTGCAAAAATAGAATCAACAACTAAGTCACATGGCATAAGTACAAAACACTATCCAGATAGAAGGTTCGGTTTGGTTTTTATGGGGCATGGGAGGATCTAGAAGTGCCAAGAGGTATACTGTTTCCTAATAAAATTCACATAATTTAGAAGCACAGAAAAATCTTGATGTCAATCTCTAATAAATGCAACTGCAACCTCAAGTTTTATTGCCAATTCAGGGGGAAAATTTTGAAACTCTTAAAAACCAAAAACGTATTCTACTAAATAAGACAGTGTAATGATTTTTCTTTTAAAATTTGGTAGCAATCATGTGAGAAAGATGTGATTGAGAAGATCTCAACAACCATATATCTTATAAAATAAATATAACTATTTTCACATTATTAACACTATAGCTTTGAATCCCATAAAATTTAAACCAATCATAATTCACACTAATAATAATATATGCTACTTCTTTTCAAGTATTGTTCTAAGTACTTTATGTCCATAGATTTTTCTCATTTAATACTCACAACTGCCCCACAAGATAGGCATCATCTCTTATTTTCAAAATGAGTAAACTTATAAGGTTACCCAATATAAGCCAAGATTTATTTATTTACTTCATTTATTCACTTAACAGATTTTACAGAACACCATTAGAATTCAACTCTGTCCAGCTCCAACATTCCATGTTTTTCATGTATTAGACAAAAGTTTACACAAGTTATCTGAAACAAGCCCAAAATATTCCTTCTTCCAGATTTCTGGTAAGGAGCTTCCTCTCTCTATCCTAGTACACTTTTCAATATTTATCCTATGAAAAAGAAAAAAACATATGCTATAACTCATATTTGGCATTTTCTACCTCAGTCAGGATCCAAAATTTTGTTTAAAATAAATCAAGGCTCAAGTCTCTATAACCCATTTTATGTGAAGCATACAAGTGTTTACTCAGCTAATTGCAGAAAATGCCATTCATCATCTTCAAATGGAACAAAGTGGAGAAAGATCATGTCTTCCAGATTGGGAATACTCTAGGCAAAGTATCTTGTATTATGTGATACCTAACAAAATACTGAATGGGCCTTTCCCTTCATTTCCTTTAAAAAGTTAAAGGTTTTTGTTGAACTGTGCCTATAAAGCAATGAGGGAGGTGTGACACAGAAGATTCAGAAACTCTAGTTCTCCCTTTTAGTCCTCAGCTTTAATACTCTAATTCTTTTGCTAACCTTGAGTGATATATCGGTCCAGTAAATTCGGTTGTCTGTCACATCAAAATCCAAAGCAGAAGCTTCTTTGACACCAGTGAGTGGAATTGCCACATTATTATTGTTTGTTTCCAAAGAAATTCGTCTGATGTCTGCTCTCCGTGAAAACAAAAGGAAAGCCTCTGGAACAATGCAGGTCTTCATGTCACTGATGAGTTCAAAGCCAATGGGGCAGGCACACCGAAGGCCCTGAGGTCTATAGAGGCAAAGATGGCTACAGCCGCCATTTTCTTCAGCACAGGGGTTGGAACCTAAAAGAGAAACTAATGATAAAAGGGCATACACATCGACACAATCAACACATTTTCACTTTTAAATTACTAAGCATTTGGTTCACAAAGACCTATGAAATCTAGAGTCTCAATTTTAATTTCACAAACAAGCAAGATGCGGACTAATAGGGAGTAAAAGCATGGCAAAATATTTTCCTTTTTATATCCATGGTAAACTTTATTTCTTTATTTATTTGAGACAGAGTCTCACTCTGTCATCCTGGCTAGAGAGCAGTGATATCATCATAACTCACTGGAATCTCAAACTCCTGGGCTCAAGCGATCCTCCTGCCTTAGCCTCCCGAATAGCTGGGACTATAGAAACATGCCACCATGCCTGGCTAATTTTTTCTATATTTTAGTAGAAACAGGGTCTCACTCTTGCTCAGGCTGGTCTCAAACTCCTGACCTCAGGTGATCCTCCTGCCTCGGCCTCCCAGAGTGCTAGGATTACAGGCATGAGCCACTGTGCCCAGCCCCATAAACTTTAAAATAAGGCACATCGTTCATACAATAGGATTGAATTATTCTGATGAAGGTGTGCTTGTGCCTGTGCCTGTGTATTTAGCCCTTCTATTAAACTGTGTAGCCAGAGTACCAAACCGATATTTTAAAGGTCACTTCTCATTAAAAAGGGGTTAAAGATGATTTCTATATTGCCTCAAAACATCAACAATTTACATTGCTGCTTTACAAGCTGCTGACTGTCTCTACCTTTTCCCATTCCTCATTTCCATTTATAAGAGAATGTTGGAATTACTTACCAATGATTCGATGAACATTTGTGGCCTTTAGACCCATGAGATCAGGCAGCTGATCTATGATGATTTCCCTCTCTGCACTTCGTTTGTGAACTCTTTCAATGCTACGCCTCTGCCAGTCAGTCCAGTACACATAGTCACCCAACAAAGTAAACCCAAATATGTGAGGAATTTTATCTTCCACTAGTACTCGTCTGCCAGTGCCATCAGTATTCATAACCTTCAAGTTTAAATTCAAAGAGAAGGGAGAGGATAAGATAATTATTTATCCTGCAAACATACATAAAAATGACAAATCCAACTGCCTGTTGTATCGAAATCCAAGAATCATCTTACTTCTTCCTGTGACAATGCTTTCACAGAATTACAACATGATGATTGAGTATGATTTCAAATATTCAATGTAAGCTCATATTTAACCTCTTTCTCGCTAATCTCTTATTACTCTTCCTTCTAAAAACTCTGGCAACTTTATATTTAGTATGCAACTCTTCTATTAAATGACTGTGTCAAAATAAAAAGGCATTACCATCACCTTAAGTTTGTTTGTACGTTTGTTTTCAAATTATTATATACCTTCACATATATCATTTTATCACATATTTTGTTTTATATTTTATTTTATCCTGACACTTTGCCTATAGAAACTGCAATTCATGTTAAGGTCACACGGCTTGTAAACAGATGTCTTTTTTAGGACTCTTTCCACTTATCATTCTCTTTATTGTATTGTTATTTACAACAACAAAAAACAGATAAAATGGCTCTCAATAAATCTCATTCCTTGGGGTTATAATCACAAAAGTATTTGGAGTTTATGACACCTTCTCTGCATCTAAGTTTCAAGAAACTAGGATATATCTACTCCCTCTAACTACCCAGTAACAACATTATTAAATCCATTCTGACATTTACACTGCAGCAACATGTACACTAATCAGTGTTGACTTATTTGGAATATCTCTTACTGATTTGATGGATAAAAAATTATTATTTGTATGTAAGATTACATCTGATACCCTTTGTTGGTGGGTAGGGGGCAGATACTGTCCATATATACATGTTTTTAGTACCAGAATAACATTTCTGAAGGCACATTTGCCTAGAACACAGGCTTCTTTAAATGGTCTCAGTTGGGGACTTGAACATGCTACTTTGGAAGGCTTGCTCCATCTTTCAGAACAGAAGATGGTCTTATCAGTTTCTACTACAGTATTTCCAAATTGATCTCCAGGAAAATGTACTGCTACTTCATCTAAAATGTCATAACAATTAACAATGAACCTATCTATGCTATTCATTTTAGGGGGAGTTCAATCATCCTATCAGGAAGCACTCAACACAGAGTGCTAAATATTCTGTATTATAAAACTATAAAATATTACTTTCTTATAAGATTATGGTATGTTAAAAAATGTCTGATTTGATTTTATTCCTAGTTTTAGTTCTATCTTAAATCAGCTGTCTTGCATTATCCTACATTTAACAAATTACACTGCTTTTGCTGATCGCTAGATTTAAATGTTGGCTTTCCTATTAAAGTTTATTTTTTGATCTAAAAGTACAAACTGGATGACTAATGTTAAACTTCTTTTTAAAGATAACATTTATATTTCTGCTTCAAAAATATTACAGGATTGACAAACTTCTCTTTCAGCTGTATCGCCCTGCAACATTTTTGTTTGTTCATTTTGATAAGCAGCTTAAACAAAAGATAGACAATTAAGTATAAATTAGGAAAATGTGTTATAAATGAAATTGAAAATCTCAGTGAGAAAAATAGCAAAAGCCAAATTTCAAGATTTTTTTAGTTCACCCAATGCTGCATCTTCTATTTAGTAGTTATCCTTCACTCTTCTGCTCTCTAAAAATCTCTCATGATCAAGAAATAATGTGGCAGAAATAGATTTGGATTTCAAATATAAGCTGTATCATTCAGTGGGTATCCTTAAGCAATTTCTCACATGTAAAATAGGGAAAGAATCACTACCATCACTGAATTATTTAAGGATCAAATAAAATAATGCTAAATATTATATAGCACAGTATTTGATGTATAGTAGGTGATTGGTAAACACTGGTTCCTGCTCTTTAAAATCATTTTATTAAAATCATTTCATCCCTAAATGTAAATAGCTAACTGGTATTTAAATAATTTATTTAAAAGTAGTACTTCAAAATAAAAATACATATATATAAAAGATTACGTGGAAATAAAAGACCGAAACAACCACACACTGTTATACTGAAGAACAAAACCAATACAGACCTTTCTATGTTCTGGCAACTAGTGGAAAACTACAGGGCTGCAGCCTTATTCCCACGCCCTACCTCCATTTTTATCGTTTGCTTTTTGCTACTAAAATATAAAGTAACTAAAACAGTAAACAAAAAGGAGCAAATAGTTTGACAATTTGATTGGAATATACTTCTGCTGCTCTACCAAACCACCCCCTATCTACTCCCCCTCCAAATCAAACAACATTAATAAAGATATCTAATGAATGCAAATCACCATGAAAGACATGATGACTACTGAGAAGTTTAGGACAGGGTTTCTTCCAGGTAAGTGATAACAATCCAGTTGGGGAGGTAAACTACATTTATATTAAAATTACACACATACACCCTCTCTGGCCTATAAGTAATCAAGAAAAACTTCAGGAAATAGTAGGAGCTGAAATCCACTTGGAAGAATTAGAATTTTGACCAAGAGAAAGAGAAAAAGATTTTCCAGAATAAAAGAAATAGCATGCAGGCACAGCAGTCAAGGATGCACACAATGTGTTTGACAATCAAAGAAATGCTTTGACTGAGGCAGAAAGAACACAAAGAGGACTCAAGAAGATAGTATCAGGCAGATGCCACCCTGTGGCAAGTATTAAATTCCAGGATAAGGAGAACCACAGAAAGTAAGCAGCTTCTGAAAGCACTTTAAGCAGTGACACAACAAAGCTATATTTCAGGAATACCTCCACATACCTTTGTCATTGTGTTCAGATTGTTTGTGCTAAAGATAAATATCTTATTTTAAATACAGAATTATGGTTAGCAAAATATTTTCAGTTTCTGTGAGATGGTAACAGAGGTCCAAAATACCTTATTAAAAAAGTCTTAAGTAGGGAGCAGCTATATTTCAGAATTCAGACTTTAAAAAAAATATTTAGAAAGCTTAAACACTGCACATAGCATATCACCTCAGTTTGGGTCCAAGGCAGCACTTCATTGCCAAACATGTTAATATTTCTGCAATAAAACATGTAAGTATTCCCACAAAATAGGATCAATAAAGACTACAAATAGTCTCACACAGCTTCAGGTCAGGTTTTCCACCAACTCAAATAACAAAAGCAACATTTGGTTTTCAGAGCTTTTTGGATTTCAGACATGCAGATCAAGGATTATAGATCAGAAGTACTTTGCTCATCTTTACTCCAACTCCTTAACAAAACTGGGGTTTCCATCAATGTTAATGTTGCTTAAAGTACAAGCAATGGTCTCAGAAGAAAACAGCAAAGGACATAATATTATACAAGGAAAACTACAAAACAGTGATGAAAGAAATCAAAGATGACACAAACAAATGGAAAAACATCTCATGCTCATGGATTGGAAGAATCAGTATTAAAATGACCATACTGCCCAAAGGCATCTACAGATTCAGTGCAATTCCTACCAAAATACCAATGTCATTTTTCATAGAATTAGGAAAAAAAAAATCCTAAAAGTCATATGGAACCAAAAAAGAGCCCGAATAGCCAAAGCAATCCTAAGCAAAGAGAACAAAGTTGGAGGCATCACATTACCTGACTTCAAATTATAATACAAGTCTGTAGTAACCAAAACAGCACGGTACTGGTAATAAAAACAGAAACGTAGATCAATAAAACAGAACAGAGATCCCAGAAATAAAGCCACATATCCATGACCAAATGATTCTTTGACAAAGTAGGCAAAAACATACACTGGATGTATGGATGTCTAAAGGACATCCTAAAGAACATAAATAATGCTGGGGCCAGGCATGGTAGCTCACACCTGTAATCTCAGCACTCTGGGGAGGCTAAGGCAGGAGGATTGCTTGAGGCCAGGAATTCAAGACCGACCTAGGCAACATAGCAAGACCTCATCTCTACAAAAATAGCCAGGCATAGTGGTATACACCTGTAGTCCCAGCTAGCTGGGAGGATGAGGCAGGAGGATCACTTGAGCCCAGGAGTTCAAGGCTGCTGATGGCACTGTACTCCAAGCTGGGCAACAGAGCAAGGCTTTGTCTCTATTTAAAAAACAAAAAAAAAGTGCTAGGAAGATTGGATAGCCATATGCAGAAGACTCAGATTGGACCCATATCTCTCATTGACTCAAGATGGACTAAAGACTTAAGTGAAAGACCTGACACTATAAAAATTCTAGAAGAAAACCTAAAAAAAAACCTCTTCTGGACATTGGCCTAGGCAAAGAATTTATGACTAAGACGTCAAAAGCAAATGCAACAAAAACAAAAATAGGCAAATAGGACTTAATTAAACTACAAAGCACAGCAAAAGAAATAATCAAAAGAGTAAACAGACAACCTATATAGAATGTGAGAAAATATTCATAAACTATGCATCCAACAAAAGACTAACATCCAGAATCTACAAGGAACTCAAACAACACAATAAGAAAAAAAAAATAACTCCATTTAAAAGTTGGCAAAGGACATGAATAGACATTTTTCAAAAGAAGACATACAAATGACCAATAAACACATGAAAAAATGCTCATCATTAATTACTAGAGAAATGCAAATTAAAACCACAGTGAGATACCATCTTATACCATGAGAATGGCAATTAATAAAAAGTCAATAAACAATAGCTATTGCCAAAGATGTGCAGAAAAGGGATTGCTTATACACTGTTGGTAGGAATGTAAATTAGTACAACCTCTATGGACAACAATATGGAGATTTCTTCCAAGAACTAAAAATTAAATTACCATCAGATCCAGCAACCGGACTACTAGGTATCTAGCAAAAGGAAAAGTAATCATTATATCAAAAAGATATCTGCACTCATATGTTTATCACAGCACTATTCACAGTAACAAAGATAAGGAATCAACCTAAGTGTCCATCAATGGATGACTGGATGAAGAAAATATGGTGTATATGCACCATGAAATACTACTCAGCCATTAAAAAAAGTGAAATCATGTGTTTTGCAGCAAGATGGATGGAACTGGAGGCCATTATCTTAAGCAAAATAACTCAGAAATAGGAAGTCAAATACTGCATATTCTCACTTATTACGGAGAGCTGAATAATGTGTATGCATGCACATAAAGAGTAGAATAGCAGACACTGGAGGCTTGGAAAGGTGGGAGAATGTGGATGAAAGATGAAAAATTACGTAATGGGTACAATGTGCACAATTTGGGTCAGGTTACACAAAAAACCCAGACTTCACCATTACACAATATATTCATATGACAAAACTCCACTGTACCCTCTAAATCTATAAAAATAAAAATAAAAAACATCTTTAGTAACGTCTGGTGAAACAATGACAAACGGTAATAAAGGTCTTACAGAGGTCTTCAGAATGGCACAGTGGCCTACAACTAGAATATAGTTCCTGAAAAGCCACAACTGAAGATTGGGTTGCTTTACCCACTAAAGCACTAGTCCCTTCTAACTAATCCTTGTTCTCTCACTTTAAAAGCAAATACTAAAAGGTAATTAAGATGTGCTAAAGATTTTTTAAATGTAGTTTTTTAAGCACACTGTTTCCTTCAATTTCCTATCTCTTTGTTTTCATCTGTTGTAGTTTTTACAACAGGTTTGGGTCTAAAACAGTCCTGTCCAAGAGAAATATAATATAAGCCACAAATGTAAGCCAAATGTGTCAATTTTAAATTTTCTAGTAGTCATATTTTAAAAAGTAAAAAAGAGTAGGTAAAATTAATTTCAATATTTTATTCAATCTAATATATTCAAAATATTTTAATTTCAACATATAATCTTACGTAATAAATACATAATGACATCTTATGGGTGTTTTTTTCATACTAGGTCTTCTTAGTGTGTATTTTATACTTAAAGCCCATCTCAATTTAGACTAGCCACATTTTAGGTGCTCCACGGCCACGTGTGGCTAGTGGCTACATATTATACTATGCTGTAGTGTTGTCTATACAGCCTATAAGAAACTGATCTGCTTCTTTTTTAGTTGAGATCACTATCCTCTCCCACACCTGTCACCTTCAGGCTTACCCTAGACCCATCAGGCTCAGTAAAGCCACAAACAATTAAATGCCTTCTATTTGGTCTCTTTCTTTCCTCCCAGCTATACAATATTTAATTCTATAATAATATGGGTTAAAATTATTTCACAAAAACAGTCTCTGATAAAAAAAAAACTACTTTTTTCTTCTTATATCACATTTGCAATTTTACATTTCAAAATACTAGCTGAGATCTATAAGAGCAAGGACAAAGACTTGATTCTTACTAAGATCATAGTTATATTAATAAGAGAAAATAAGAGAATCTATCTCTACTGTCTCCTTAGCTTTCCCCTTAAGACATGCTGCATCAGTCATGTACTAATAATGGTTGAAGCTAGGTGGTTCATGATAATCTTTACTCTGCTTTTTATATGTCTGAAATTTTCCATAATTAAAAAATGAAGGGAGAAAAGATAAGGAGCAAGTCCAAGAATACGTAAATAATAATAATGACGATAATTGCTGTCATTAATAAATGCTGTTATTTTTGTTGTTACGATGACATAGAAAGCAATTATAAGGATCCCCTGAAGAGATTAAGGGATCAACAGCTTAAACAAAATCTGATTGTGAGACTTTGCATCTAAAGAAACAGATATGTATTTTCGTTTTGCAGGAAGTCCAATGATTACTTTCTGAAATCCACTTCCTTCAATTACTTTCGCAGAGCTGACACTCCTATTAGAAAACTGGCTTCTCCACTAAATATTGTTCTTGCACCAGCCATACAATATCCTACTGGGTAGGAGCAACATAATGAAACAAGAACATGCTGCTTTGTCTCAAAGAAAATCACTATTACATTTCTCATATCCAACAAGTAAAAGTTTTGGACAAGTTACTAGGTCTGTAAATATGGGTTTAAGTCTCTTATGTTTAAAATAATACAAATTCTGGTAAAAGCATGTTTGTACATTCTGAACCCAGAACAAATGAACCATTTTAGGTGATTCCAAAAGATTACCCTTATGTTTTAAAAGCTGAGCCAATGTTAATTAAATCTGGCAACTCTTGAGGGTGTGCTTTTACTTCATTACCTCAGAGTGGTTTAATTAGTTAAACTGAAATTAGGCTTCTGTCACTTCTAAAATCTAACTCCAAATCTGAACCAGAGTCTCCAGTGGTTTTGGCTGCTTCAACTACATTGTGGTGTGGGTTTAACATTCTGAGGCATTCTGAAATATTCTAGGAATACAGGCTACAACAGGAAATAGATGTTGGTTAACCATAATGTTATCTGCACAAAGAAGAGGCAATGGCAAACCTTCTATAGATAACACATCTAGTTTTTGAGCAGTTTCACCAGCTCATTAAATGTTAAGACAGGATTACTCATGAAATCTTGGAATGCAGCCAGCCTACTACCAAAATTGCTGCTATTCAACTTCACTTGACTAGACACGTTCAAGGAATAGATGACAGGAGGACAACCAAGAGCCTACCATAAAATGAGCTAGAGTAGGAATGCCATAAAGTTCTAGAAGAGAAACTCAAATTATGCCCCAAATGAACCACTCCTCTTCTAATGTTTCAGCCAATATCCAAAACAAGCAGTTAATTAAAAGTTTATGAATAAGAGAGACAAACAGACGTGACTTCGGGGTTGGGGAGTATATCTTTTCTTTACCAACTTCATAGGGTATAAAATATAATTTCACATAAAAGACATGTTAAAAGAATATATATCTGTGGAAATAATATTTCAATCATACCAAATCTCATTGAAATGACAAGTAAAGAGAAATGCTTTAGAGCCAGTAGGAGAAGAAAAGGGATATCATACACCTGTTTAAGACAGCAGTAAGGGCAGTTACAGTGCTATATTCAAAGCCTTTTAATCTAGTTCAAAACACATTATATCTAAGGACATACAAGTGATTTTTAATATAAAAAATAATGTATTATCAATTAGGAAACTTGAATTCCATTCTTTTCTTTCTAAATAGAAAGCTACATGACCCTGGGCAAAAAAAGAAAAAAGAAGCTAACTAAGCAAAAAGCATCAACCATTGCTGAATTTTTATTAATAGAAAGAAGAACCTAGGATGGAAAGAACCTTGTGTGTCTATATGGTACTATCTAGAAACAAAAAATGGCTCATTTTACGAGTTCTGAAAATAGCTTTCTTTTATTCAAAGACAATAACATTTTGAAAATGCACGAAACATGTTTACTTACTATCTGAATGAAATTTATTGTGGCACAGAAGAATTTTTTTCATATTCTAAGAATAATATAGTAACTAGAACACAAAAGCAATATTATAAACCTCCACTCTCCACCAAGTTCAAAAGCCAAATCATTAGTCAATCCAAAAACAAAAATAAATGAATAAAAACAAACCAAAAAATCTGAAGAGGCTACATTAATTGCATAAAGCTATAATAATTTCATCCCTACTTACAAACTCAAAGTCTGGCAGATTTCTGAAGCTCAAAATTATAAATGAAATACTAAAACAATATCATGCTATCAAAAATCTCAGTAGAATAAAAGGAATTCTAATCCTTCTCCAAGATTTAGCTATTTCAGATTAAATCTAACAACAAAAAATTATACTGTACTGAATGAAGAAGTTTAGGAAGTCTATTAGAGTTCAGCAAAAAAATTTACTGGGTCTGCTTTATTACATAGCAGGTCTAAATTTTTAAATTGCAGACCACACTTAAGGTGGAAAAAACTGAAGGAGAATCCCTTGTTCATTGTGGATAAGTGTAGGAATGACTATTACGCAGAATCTTTACATAGGTGATGAGGACGTTAAACTGAAACAAGAAGTTAAATATCTATCACTGTTAACTGCTCCATGGTTTGCAAACTTCCTTCCAAGAAGTTCCAAAACTGTGGCCCTTGCCATTAACTGTGGAACCTGCCCTTTCTAACTCTTCTTAAAAAAATCTCCGTGACCCATTTAAAACTATAGTAGTTTCCCACCTCTACAGAAATAATCTCCACTCTGAAAAATCAATATTTCACATGGACTCCATAGGTTTAAAAAAATAATCATTTATATGTTTGGCAAGCTTCAAACATTTATTTAAACCTACCAAGCATGTTACTAATAGTGTGGGTTACATAAAGGTCAGTACAAAATCTAAATGAATAGCTTACCAGGGGAGATTGTTTCAGTACAACTGAGTTACTAAAGACTTTGGCAACAAGTAAGTTTTTTTAGATAACAGGGTTAACTGCACAGCAAATAAGGAAAAGTTAAAAGAAAAAAACATATTCATGTCATATACAATATAAATTTCCTTTTAGCAATTTTCCCAAGGCAAAATGTATTATTCATTCTTAACCTAAGATGTGCAGTTAGTACAATAAACATCAGAAAATGTTGTAACTGAAAGGAACCTTAAAGGTCATCTGTTTCAAGTGGTTTACTGGCCAGAGATTATGTGAATTATCTAACATCTCTCAGTAAAATGGCAAAATCAAACAAGAATTAGGGTCAGGGTCCACCATCATAAAATATTTCAATAAAGATCTGGAGACCACCATTCTTAACAACTAACCACTGTCATAAATTAAGAGCCTGACCCTCTTCTGAAGAAAGTAGGACATTAAAATCAACACACTTCTACTTCCTGAGTACAAAACCCAAAGGAATAAAGTACTTTCAAATAATCAGACCAAAACTAAAAATATTTCCATGCATAAAGTTTTATACTAAAACATGAGATGAAAAAGTGTAATGACAGAACATTTTTAAAAATGGTTCAAGTTCAAACTTGGTCACTAAAACACTTTCTAAGTACTAATATGCATCAGATTATCCAATTTATATATATCCAAACTCCTAATTGAGTCAATTAGGAGTTGTTTCGTGGGGCTGTTTCGTGAGGCTCTAAGGTTTCTTGTGGCAGTTCAGCATGGCACGATTACACGTACCATCAAGAACGTTTCTCTCATTATATACTTGGAATAATTTTTTTAGAACCAGACAAAGTAGAGTGGACAATGAGACAACAGAGCATATTAATGGAAGATGTACTACTTTGGCTGTTACAGATTATAACAATAAATAATATTTCTAACAATAAATAAAGAAAATAAAATAATATTGTCTATCAACTGGCAACCTTCGAATAGCAGTTCACAAATTTATTATCAAAAAATATGTCCGAACAGATGCAAGATGGTAGAACAGTACCATGTTTATAACTAATGAATATGTAGGCCCCAAATTCAGGTGCTCCGCTGAGTTGAGGAATCTAATGATGGAGTTTATCAATATCATTCTTCTCTAACCATAAGTCATGAAGATTTGGGGAGAAACATACATTTACACACATATAGTACATATAGTAAGGTAGAGCAGGAAATGGGCAAAGACTCAGGTATTTAAGTTCATTATCTTGAATATTTCCCACACTAAAAGTATAACCAATTTTAAGGAACCTGAATATTATAAACTAGTAAAGATTCAAAAATACTTGTTGATACTTGTCATATTATCAGAAGAGAATATCTCAATAGATAATTATAATTTCTTAAGAAGAATTAATCTTAGAAACTAACAGTAAGAACTACTAATATCATCCTTGTGTGTTTTTAAAAGACTCTCATAATAAACACAGGCTAAAAATGCCAGACAAAGAAATTCCTTTAAAAAGAAATCTGAATACTTAGTAAACAAATTTCCTTATTAGGGTATTGATGAAATAGAGGAAGTTATCAGAAGGAAACGTAGCCCTGCAATTTTGCGCTTAGAATGTGAAATAGAACATTCACCAAATGCCAAGTTTTCAGCACGCATCATACGTGATAATACCCTCTTTATTCAGAATTTCTTGGTACAAAATGTTTTTTGTACCAAGTATCTCCATTTCTGTATCCTAACAAAGTTGTGCTAGGTCTAATTTGATTTGGACACAATTATCTATGGACACTGTATCCTCTTAAAGTAGGGAAGCTTACACTAAGAGAGACTTAAAACAAATACATATGCCCTTAACAAAGATAAGAAAACCTCTCTCTTTACCTGTAACTACCAAATGTTGCTGCATTGTCAGCAGATGCTTAGAAATGAAGGCAGATGGACTGAAATAGAAAGTATATAATGATAGAATAAGCTTTGAGGAAAATTAGCTATGATAGTATTATTATTTTCAATGAAACCAGTGATTCAAAACATATTAATTTTGTTAATCAGTTAAATTGCTATATAATGAGAAAAACATCCTCAAGAAAATACAAGCTAATAGTACATTCTTAATTTTATATCATGGCAAGAAATGCTTTAACCTTAGGATTTACCAATATGTCTTTGCTATTAGTAAGTAGTACTAATAGCAAGGCCCTCAGTACAACAGATGCTTTTGGTAGAGAAACCAGACCAAGAAAAATGAGAATGTTAAAACACAATATCGTTAAAACACGATGCTGTTCTGCCTCCTGCAGGCTGATATAAAATAGAAATAAAGGCTTTTGTTGCTTCTACCAGAAAAATGGAAACTATTCTTTCTGCTAATGCTTTCTTATTACTGAGAGGCATCAGAACACTAGAGTAAAAACTGGGGGCAGGGGGGGGAGAGGGGAGGGGGAGAACCACAATGCAAACAAGTAAACTAGAACGTTTGTTGGTAAAAGGCCATGAAGTCATTTCAGCATAATGAAGAGGAGAAATAAACAAGTACCAGCAAGTACCTTTTAAATAATACCTACAAATGAGTGGCCACTATCAACTGACAAGTAGGGAAAGCAGACATATCCTCATATACATACTATTATATTAAAGCTGCAGCCAATACCACAACTGCCTTTTTTTTTTTTTTTTAATGTGACATCATTAGGAATGCCCTATGTTCAATCTCTCATTTTGGAAGTTTACTGTAAATCCAAGGTAAACCTATTCACTGTTTCTATAACTCTGTACAATTAAAAAAATCAAGTAAAAAACCCCTCAGTTCCCCCATTCTCTCTTGCTAGTCTTTAGACCCAACTCCCTAATATAGCCAGCATCTTGTCACATCACTGCTTACAAGAAGAAATGCGAAGTTGATCTAAGTACTCAATTAAAGGAGCAGATATAATAGATGAATGACCATTATGAGTTTTTCCCATGTGATCCACTCAAAACACAAGGGCTTACTATGTCTTACATTCTTTTCCTCTCAAATGTACTATTAGGTTATTAAGTGTGAAATGTCCGATTTCCCTAAGTGCTAAGTTTGACAGTTGATATCTCTGACATTTCATTGTGACCCTTCTAGTTTTATTTTTATTGTGAAGGTACATTCTCAGTCTTTCAAAGACATATTTTGGCTTATGATTATCTTTCAAAATTTTTTTAAGAGCAATTTTTGTGAAACCATGGATAAGTCAAAAATTAGTGTTATTTTCTAATATGAGTTGTGGAACCAATGCAGCACAGACAGCTCGAAATATCAGCAAAGTGTTTGGGAAGGATGTGGCTAATGAACACACAGTACGTCAATGGTTTGAGAAGTTCCATTCTGGTGATTTTAATCTTGAAAATGAGCCACATGGGCAACCTGAGACCAAGGTGGATAATGATGAGCTGAAAGCTGTAGTGAGAGCAAATCCATCTCAACCTAGGCATGAATTAGCAGGAAGGTTTATCGTTAACTAATCCAACAGTATTGGACGATTTGAAACAAATCAGAAAGTTAAAGAAGCTGGATAGATGGGTTCTGCATGAATTAAATGAGCATCAGAAGAGAAATCGTCTTAAAGTTTGCCTTTCTTTGCTGTCACGACATAAAGGCAAACCATTTCTACACTGTACTGTTATGTGTGATGAAAAATGGATCTTTTTGACAATCACAAGCATTCAGCACAATGGTTGGATAAAGATGAAGTGCTGAAACAGTCGAAAACCAAATAATCATTTAAAAAAAAAGCTAAATGTTGCCTGTTTGGTGGTCCAGCGCTGATATTATCCAGTACAGTTTCATGAAACCTGGTCAATGCATTACAGCAGATGTCTACTGCAACCAATTTGATGAAATGATAAGGAAGCTTGTAATTAAAGGCTGAGATTGGTCAATAAAGACAGGTTAATCCTCTTGTAAGACAACACTCAACCACCAGCTTTTGATCTCCCTTTACTTGATAGTAGGTGGATAATATTTAACTTGAAAACTTAGAAAGATATGTAATTTTTAAAATGTTTCCTTTTCTAAAAAGTGTATGTGCTAGCCTCTTGTTATGTAGTAGTTGATTGCAGATACTGATCTGACCTAGTCTGGGTGACATGCTTCCTTCTAGTCTCACCCACTTAAGAAGGCTTCCCCCAGCTTTTGTCATGCCCAGGAATGAAAGCTGCTTTTCCCTAGGACTATAAGAGATTATCACATTGTGGTTATGATAGCCCTATTGCCTTCTGGAAGACTTAGAGTCTGTTTGGGATTAAACTGCCCTATATGTGTTTGTGTTAGTTCATTAAATATGAAATGTCCAATTTCGAATCAGAAGTGTAGTTTATTATATCACAAACAAGAAGCATTACAATTAATCAAAGTGTGCACCTAAACTATTGCACAGTTTTGCCATCTTAATGGTAGCTTGTTTATGCCAGTAGCAAAGAAGCCTGGAGAAGAAGTAGTGATGAAATCGCCAAAGACATTTTCCACAGCTTGTTGAGAATTGAATATTCTTCCTCGCAAAAAGTGGTCCAAAGCCTGGAAGAAGTGGTAGTCACCTGGTACAAGGTCTGCCGAATACAGTGGATGACAGAGAGTTTCCAAGTTCAGCTTCTGTAGTTCGAGCAGCATTGTTTGTAGGACACGTGGTTGAGTGTTGTCTTGTATGTAGTAGTACTGTTAGGATGGGAAACTAACAGGTTTTCTCCTCTAGTTATGCAAGATTACTTTAGATGAAGAGCTGTGCTCTTTTCTTTAGTTTGCCATGTACCAGCAATTTTACCTCATCATAAAAAGAAATAAATAACAATACCTCTGCTCTCCCTACTTCCCAGATGTGTCTATGTAAAGAAAATGACAAAAGCATTGACACCCAACTAGTGAAATTTCATCAGAATCTCTAGGGGAAAGAATCAGGGGAGGTCTTCTTCATGTACACAATTTGATGGAAGTAAATTTAACACTAGCACCAAACAATCTGTCAAAAAGAGGACAAAGAACAAACAATGGCTATGGCTATGTTCCAACAAACCTGGAAGGAGAAAGATGGATCTAAAAAACAAGTTTAAGGATGCTGGTACCACTCAGGGAAGAAGGAAACACAGGATAAGGGAACAAATGACACCATTGGATACACATGCCTAGCTTCAGAAGATATAACGACGAGGCCAGAAGGAATACTAACTTTAAGATCTATTCTACTCACTGCAAACCAAGAAAATAAATCCTGTTTAAGCAATGTTATATATGGTTATATGATATATAACCATTTTTATTTTTAAACACTGTTACTCAGGATGTCCATAAATTCTAATTTCTTTATCTGAATCCCTCCTGAACTATTTGTGATTCTGAATAAATTTCAATATCTAAAGTATTAAATATACCTGAAGTGGAAAAAATAAGACTTAAATATTTCCCAGTAAGAAACAAATGATTTTATTTTCAAGCTAATCAATCAGTCATAGTAGGCTAAGAAAAACATGACCAAATATACAATTTTTTAAATCCCTACACAATAATGTATCAAGTGTTCTTCCCTTATGTAAGTTTTATTGCTACAGACATTCTTCTGGGACACATGAGCTTTAAACTGCTTTCCTCAGAGTATTAATACGTATACACTCATGTATGGTCCATAGCTGATCAACAATACACAAATGCAAACTGGCTGGGATTAGGCAGGCAATCTAAATTAAGCAGATACAAATGACGGTAAAAGTCCATCTAAAAAGTGAGCTCATAACCTTTGTCTCATTAGCAATGCACTCCAGCGTTAAAAGAGTCAAACACTAACTTGGATTTTAAGGAGGGGCTAGGGGCAGTGAAACACTAACAACAGGGAGAAAATTTACACAGTTAATCTACGCAAAATTTTCTACTAATGGAAACCAGCTGCAAGAGATGCCCTTCTCAGTATTTGAGCCTTGTAGAATACTAATGGGGGGTTTCTCCTATTCCAAGTTTTCATTTTTGGAAGGAAGGCCCTTTAAGTCATTCCCTCAGAGTTCCTAGCACTCCTCAGAATTACCTTTCTAAAATAACTGCTGTAGAGTCCAAATTTTCTATTCATTAGATGTGTGCAGTGGCTCTCTGAAAAGCCATTCAAAGCTATTCCTTATATGAGAAGTCATGTATTCCCCAAAGAAAAACTGAGACCCTAACTGTTTTAAGCATGGGATCCATAAGATTTCTAACATAGTCTCATTTGAAGTTGCAAATTTTAGATCTAACACTCAGTATCAGGGATATATGCCATTTACAAAATTTGTGATAAAATATTCACTACTGATTGTTTTCTCCATATTCTATTTGATTGCCACAAACTTAATTCTACCACTTGGTAAATATTTTTTCCCAAACTTTGGTAAATTAACCTTTCTTCCATGCAGCCCATAAATCAATTTAAAAATTGTCTGTATGTAGCCATCTAAATATTTAATATGTTCCTCCACCCACCCCCAACACCAATAACAACAATAGAAGTTATATATACATATGGGCTTTGTTTTCCTAACTTAGGATGGCCAGCTATTTCCGTATAGATCTCACATACTTTGGGGTTTGCAGAAACTGTCCCTAGGAAATTTAGGCAGTGGCTTTACTTAAAATGAAGAAAATCATTTACGTAAGCTTTTAAGACTAGAAATAGATGAACACCCATTTCCTATGTCAGTATATCTCAGAAATCCTGGGATTATGTGGAAGAGAATACATTATTCATAGAAAAGTGAAGGTTGAGTAAAATTTCTACAAAAGATACCTCTGGCACCCAAGACAACTGTTAAGAGACAAGAATATCTGTTATCAAATTACTATCAACTCAAATCATTATAAAACTAGTTATAAAATGAAAAACAAACCTCAATTTTGTCTGTTTTGGCATCTCCCCAGTATATTTTGCTTTCATCATAATCCAGGGCTAAACCATTTGGCCAACCAAGAGAAGTGTTAACCAATACTACACGGTCAGAACCATCCAGAGCTGCTCGCTCAATTTTTGGGATTTCTCCCCAGTCAGTCCAATACATGTACCTATAGAAGTATACAGAAAATGAGCTAAAAATATATAACAAAATATAACTTTCAGATATATAAACATAAAGAGTATGTTTAAGACATTTATAATAGCAGTGTATAAGCTTGTAAGAAATTTTCAAATCAGTATTTTCTAAAACTGATCCTGAAAATGCCTCTCAATAACAAGACTCTATTTTTACTTACGTTTTTTCAAAATATTTTGTGCTCCTTTCCATGAACTTCACATCTTTATCTTGGCTTGTCATCCATGACACAAAAAGTTTACCCCAGTAGTAACATTCAGATGACAAACTGAATTCCCCCCAAAATTTTTCTGCACTGCTAAGTGATTCTTATGGCTCCTAGATGTTTAAGTGGCTCTAATGCATTGTGACACTCTGAGGTGTAATAATTTGCCACTATGTTCAGCCTCAGAATAAATCTCATAGTAACAATAACACTGGTGAGTATGTAAAAAGTTTTGCTTCCCTGGACTATGGCCAGGGTGGCATGGCAAAAAAAAAAAGAAAAGACTAGGAGTAAAACTGCATGGCCTGACAAAGTTTTGTAAAAATTCATGTATTTGGGAAATATAAAGTAAGATATATTCTTACTATAAAAACTGGAAACGGGATGAAATGAAATCTTCTAGGGGAAGAGAAAGTTCTGAAAACAATTTATTTCCACATTTTTCATGGTCATGATGCAATCTGAGCAAAATCTGCAGACAACACCCAAAGTCAGCAAATATGGACTTAATTAGAAAGAAAAAATATTCAAAATATTCAAGGCAAAAAATTAGCATTTCTTTAACTTGAGATTTTATTCCAATCACTAGATTCTAAAAATGGACAGCCACTAAAGAGCTGTTTAATGGAAACCAACATATACTTCATGTTGTCTTAGTCAATGTTTTTAGAGACCCGTGAAAATCAAAAACACCAGATAGAATTTACTATCAACAGAGCTTCTTACCCAACCATTGGATCTAACACAATAGCCCGGGGTTCCTCTAAGTCCTCTGAAATCAAGATCTTCCTCATGGTCCCGTTGAGCCTTGTCACTTCTATCCGATCGGTGCCAGTATCTGTCCAGTAAAGATTTCGTGCAACCCAGTCAACAGCAATACCATCAGGATGAGCAATTTGAGCAGTGACCACAAACTGACTGCCAGATCCATCTATGAATGAACGGCGTATGGCCTTCACTTCATCATCAGTCCAATAGATATAGCCTTCCACAGGATCGTAATCTATGGCAATGGCATGGCGAATGTCTTCTAACTGCAGAACAATGTCTGTAAAATCTGGTGTATCCAAAGAAATGCGTCTCAAATCTGTCCTTCTGGCTAAAAGCAGTAATTCAGTGGCACCTGAAACAACAAAGTGAAATGAAGAAGAAATAATTTGAAACCTACAAGCAAAATTTAGCCACTCTAAATAAAGAATGCAGAACTTCTTCAGGAATTGAAAAAATAAACGGGTATAAAAGGACACTGTCTCTCTTTGGAGTAAAAATGGAAAATAATACAATGAAATAGGAAGAGTCTGCTCTAAGGTCAAGCTCTACAATGGCTAGCCTTTCCAAATCAAGTTTTGATCCAAACTCTCTAGTTTCATTCATTATATAGCTTCTAGAATTAACACAGCTATCTAAAGTACAAGGAATAATGACTAAGAAGCTAAGTAGCTGAGTACTAAAGAAGGAAGGAAATGTACGAAAAAGAGCCTTTGTTCAAGAAGTATTTTTAAAAAGGTAAAGAAATCTAGGACAGGAATCTTTGTGGCTGATGGGAATGTTCTAAAATTGGATTATGGTGATGGTTGCACAACTCTATAAATTTACTGAAAATAATTGAATTGTACACTTGAAATGGATGTATTTCATATGGAATGTAAATTACATTTCAGTGAAACTGTCTTGACAAAGAGAAATACAGGGCAATACCTGACAGAATGAAGGGCAAAGGAGAAGAAAACAGCAGCAATGGAGAGAGGAAACCAGATAAACATAACACAGTGGTTAAGAGTAAGAGTTGTGGATCCAACAGAACTTGATTCAAGTAGCTACACAAACTACTTTCTAAGTCGAAACAAAACATCTAATCTCTCTAAGCCTATTTTCCTCATCTATACCTCAATAAGATTGCTGTGAAGACTCAAGGAGATAAATGCAAAACTCAGGAAGGTACTGAGCATATAAGTACTCTATAATTATTAACTAATATAATATTATTAGCATTAAAAAATGAAGACTTTCAAATTTTTATTTCACTGAGTTTTAAATTAGATTTATTTATGAAATGTTTTAAACTCAAACCCCAAATGTTTAACCCCATAACTGAGAACAAGGACACTGAGCTCATTCTTTGTTTTCGTTTTTAATGTTCAAGTAAACCACCATCAAAAAATTATCTAATTATAAGAAGCTAACAAATGATGGTAAGCAAATTGACAACTGAAAGAGCAAGGTAAAGATGACCACTTTAAAAATGAGTCCAAAAGAAAATACTGGGGCCGAGCATGGTGGCTCACACCTGTAATCCTAGCACTCTGGGAGGCCAAGGTGGGAGGATCACTCGAGGTCAGGAGGAGTTCGAAACCAGCCTGAGCAAGAGCGAGACCCCGTCTCTACTAAAAATAGAAAGAAATTATATGGACAACTAAAAATATATATAGAAAAA
>CM052440.1:75974305-75994286 GCA_028533085.1 Varecia variegata | reverse complement strand
AA
The DNA here is from genome assembly GCA_028533085.1 of Varecia variegata. Lineage (NCBI taxonomy): Eukaryota > Metazoa > Chordata > Mammalia > Primates > Lemuridae > Varecia > Varecia variegata. The sequence continues at coordinate 75,994,284 of CM052440.1, read as the reverse complement.
AAAAAAAAAAAAATAGAAAATAGTGGCATATAAACTTTAAGCATCAATCTGGAATTATAGTTAAAAAACTGAGAAGAGGAGTGGAGAGACTCTCAACTTTAGCTTTTTCACTCTGGGGCTAATCATAAATGAACTCTAACTTGGAGAAAATATAGCCCAAAATGCCATAGTAGGCACCAAGTAAGAATAACAGCACAATTCACTGGCCCTGCTAACCACCAAGAGAAGCCAGCCCAAAACTTTGCAAACAAAGAGCTGTTACTTTGAGAAAGGTAATCAAAACAGAATAGTTAACTTAAGGCTACTACATGCCAACCGTACAGCTGAAATTCAAAACTGGTTAAACATGTACATTTGCATTGCGAGGGAGCAGATAGACCACTACTGCTAAAATAAATCCTCTGTTTTAAAGTCTGAGTACATTTTTAAACAAAAAAGCAATGCTACAAAAAGCTTTTGTTTTAAATTGAAACCAAATTATTGTTTGCCATAGAAACCATTTGACAAGAGTCAGCCAGCTTCACCTTTGACTATGAGGATAATTTATCAATGCCAAGTCATAACAAACATCCTGTACATGGACTCAATTCCATCTCTCTGACTCCCTGACCCCTTTGCTAGGAACTCTCTAACACGTTCCAAAATATAGGCTTCTGCTTTTCAGATTTAGATAAAGAAGCCACTGCTAAATATAACAATTTTCTTAACGGGTCTTGCTGGTTGCAAGAGAACCAGCCGGTGATCCATCGGGGTAAGAATGAAGAATACAATTCTCATTAAGAAGAAAAAGAGAAGAACTGGTGTTCTTCCAAACCAGAAGTCCCTTGAAATGTCCTAAATCAGTATACTTCTCCAACATGCCCTCTCTATATAAGGAATTAAGAGTAAGGAGAAGAGGCAAAGTGTGGTTGTTAAGTATAAAAAAGAAGTTGTTTTAAGGCTGGGCGTGGTGGCTCACACCTGTAATCCTAGCACTCTGGGAGGCCGAGGCTGGCAGATCGTTTGAGCTCAGGAGTTCCCACCAGCCTGAGCAAGAGTGAGACCCCGTCTCTACTAAAAAAATAGAAAGAAATTAGCCGGACAACTAAAAATATATAGAAAAAATTAGCCGTGCATGGTGGTGCATGCCTGTAGTCCCAGCTACTTGGGAGGCTGAGGCAGGAGGATTGCTTGAGCCCCAAGAGTTTGAGGTTGCTGTGAGCTGGGCTGACGCCAGGGCAGTCTAGCCCGGGCAACAGAGTAAGACTCTGTCTAAAAAAAAAAAAAAAAATTGAAGAAGTTGCTTTAAACAGTACAATATGGAATTTTTTTCATCTTCTGAAAGCACTTCTCTGTCATTAAAAAGCAATTAAAAATATTCTTCAATCATTTGTTTGAAAATATATCTATCCCGTGATATTCCTTACAGATAAAAGTATAATAAACATTTTTTCCTCTAGAGGTTCTTTATTTACAAGTACTACCTACTGTCAAAACTGCATTCTTTAGGAGAAGTTATACTCCTTTCCACAGGAATCAATTGTGATATCAATGACTATAAGATTTGATGGAGAAAAGATACAGCACCTTTTTTTTCCAAAAATATGTTACTTAAGAATTAAAATAATTTATAAAATAGCATTCAAGAGATGCCATAAAACACAAAGGACTTCTGTTATATAACCATTTGGGAAGGTTGTAAGATTATACCTGGTCTCCCAAAGCACTGTAACCTACAGGGCTGATTATAGAGAAGCAAAATAAATCATAAAGAATCTCAATTATTATCATAAAACTTTTCCTTCTTAGATAACATTTTCTTACCATCTTTGCAGGTTTTTCCATTCTCCAGGAGTTTGACCCCAGTTGGGCAAGCACACTGATAAAAAGGCTTGACTGGAGACATCAAACACAAATGGGAACAACCACCATTATCAATTCCACATGGATTTGTAGCTGTCAAATATAAATCACACTGATTAATACCTAATGATTACTAGGTACACAAAGGTTAACAACCATAACATGAGCAACGGTGATAAACTAAAATTATTACCAAATGTCATCCAGGTGTTTGACTACCAAGCCCTATGCACAGAGGGGAATTAATCAGTGAGAATTTACTTAGCATTTTTTATCCAAAGAGGAATATACAAGAAGTAAAACAAGAGATCCCTGCCCTAAAAGAGCTTACAATCTTGTCAGTAAGCCAAAATTAACAAACAATAAAACTAGAAATGAATATAAAACAATGAAACTATATGCTATTTTACACGTTATAGACTATAAGTAAGTACAGAGTCAAATGGGAAATAAATCACTGAGGTTTAAAGACCTGGAGAAAGGTTTCATGGAGGATATAGGACACAGCAGGAGCCTTGATGGATAGGAAGGATAGACAGGAGGACATTTCAAGTGTGGTAAAGCCACATGAATAAAAGCTTGGGGGCTGTTCACTGGGTGAGATAATAAGATGAACAGTGTAACTGGAGGTTGACGTTTCTATTGACTAATAGGAATTAAAGTGGAATGAGCACAAAGAACGGGACAGACTGTGGAGGAGGGCACTGAAAGCCAAGTAACATAACTAGAATGTTGAAAAGTCATGCTTTGGAAAAGTTAACATAAAAAGAATATGCAGAATGGATTAAAAGAAGGGGAACTGAAAAGCAGAGGAAACTAATTAGCAAATTTTAGAAACTATGGAAAGAGATGTATTCAAACAATATTCATACAAAAAAAATCAACATGAGATAGAGACCAACATAAGATGGAGAAACATGAAAGCTAAACTAAAACAGTATCAAAGATAACTACAAATTCTCAAACTAGTAAAACATAAAGGATCAACAGCGCCATTTAAAAAAAAATTTTTTTTCCCTGAGGGCTAAGAATGAGAATAAAAAATTCGTGAGTGAATAAACATTTTCTTTTTTACAAAAGAGTAACACATACATTTAAAACCATTTTTAAGAGCTCACAATCATCAGATTCCAACATAACACATTCAATATTTTATTATCTTTTCCTAAATGGAAAGAGCTAATAAACACAAAGCAATGGATGATCCAAAAACTCTTCATTTTTGGCTATGAAACACAATCTGAAATACACTCAGACACATGCCAGACATTTAGTTACACACAAGTGCCAAACACTTAACATTCTCGTATTCCTTTTAAACCTAATTCCAGTCCTCTCTTACAAGAAGTTGTTGTCAGCAGTTACAGCCTAAGTCATTGTAAAGGTTGACCAAAAAAGGAAGTAAAACTAAGGGAAAAGGGGTGGAGGGGTTGCACAGAAAAGTTTAAGCAGGTATTTCTTTCAATAAGATGAGGTACTTAAATTCACCAGCTAGATTAACAGAGGTTTCCATTCGAAAAAAAAGTATTTGTTGTTTAAACACACTCACATGAACACACTCAAACACATACGGAGAGTAGTAGTATGAACAAGAAATACCTTTGTGTATAAGCTTAGCATATGAGCCAGCTCAAATTTTATTTGCTTCTCTCTTCTCCGACTCTATAACCTATACCCCAAACAAAGAGTTGAGGCGGTCTGTAGTGACAGATAGGCTACAAAATGGTTTAGGCTATTGTTTAAACTGAACTACATTTTGATGTTTTCTCTCTTTATTTTTTATTCCTCCCAACCTCCTCTGGGTATGTTCTCCCCTCTCCTAACCCTCACTAAAGCCAGACATTAGAGTGCTACAAAGCTATTCCAACTTGCAATTTAAAAATCAAGATCACTTACCATTTGGCTGCCTCTGTTGGCTGAAGGCATGGATATCCATGGGAGAGAAGATGTTAGAATGGATTTCACGCAGACCCTCGCCAGTATACTTGTTGCAAGCCAAAATGGAGTGTGTATTCCAGTCAGTCCAGTACAAAGTGTCCTCAAATAACGTCAAGGCAAAAGGATGTGGAAGGGAACCTTTAACCACTGCCTGCCTATTAACACAAAGAGAAAAATTCAAACTTAGTTCTCAGTTTTCTTCTTCTATCCTAACTTCATCTCCCCCATTAAAATGATCTTAGTCCACATTAACATGTATAAATAAATCCTGAGTGACACATACCTTTAGGTCAAATACACCTATGAAAAGAAATTCACATGATGAACTCAAATACATTTTTAAGATGCCCAAAATCCCCAACCAAGCACTTCAGAATGGTCCCTAACTTGGCAGCAGGCCCCAAGTTCCCTACAAGCTACCAGGCAGAAAGAAAGCACTGCTTTCTCGTCATTAGCACTGCTGTCATTCCCACTCCTCCACTACCATCTCTGGACTCACAGCTTCCGTCCTTTCACATAATTCATGTCATCAGAAGGAGAAAGGTAAGCAGTAAGAAAAATCCCAGGGGTTACAGCTGGGATTTATTTCAGGAATAGGCTTTTTCCTTCTTGATGTGGAAGAACAGAGACCTGAGCCTGTTTCTTCCATACCTTCTTATGGTTTTGATAACTGAGAATGAAAACATACACACGAGGCTAAAAGACATTCAGGCAGAGCTCTCCCTGCAAACCCCAGTCTAGCTCCTGCGAATGATCATCTAAGCAGGCTTTTTGCTGTATTATTATTAAACTTTCCCAATGCATGCAGCCAAAAGGAAGTCCTACCACTGGCAGAATGTGTTCATGGGACAAAGGAGACCCAAAATTTTCACAAGCAATAGATATTATTTAAAAGGAAAAGTAAAGAGCTTGATTAGTACTCAAGGCACAGAACTTTACAGAGTGTCATAGTTAATAAGTAAATGCTCTAGAATAATGAACAAATCAGTTTTGTTCATTAAATAATACACCAGAAAATAAATATTTGATATTTTCATAAACCCAAGTTTCCCAATAGTCCATCTAGGAGGGGGAGAGAGACGGGGGATAAAAGAGAAAAGGAAGGGAAAAAACAAGCTATTGGAAAGAAATAAAAAGTATCATGTATCTTAAGAAAGATGATTCAATTTTTAGGTTTTTGAGGTTACTTGATCTCTAGTATCTCACATTACCAGTATATTAAATTAAATTCAAGAGCACTATGATCATTTTTATCTAAGCAGAATTATAATCTGTGATTGCACATGGAATGGTCCTAGCCTAAAGTCTTATAAATTCAGGCCAAATATTTTAAAAATCAAATAAAAGATTAGCATGACTGGTTTGTCAAACTTCATATTTTGGAACTTCATACCTACTCTGCCAGTTTATATGATCACAGTTTCCTCTTCTCATTTTCCTTAATTCTCTCTTCCCTAGCAGATTACTTTTCCTTCTCATTTCTCAAATAGAACTGCCACAATGCCCACTCCTGAAGCACAGTCTTCCATTTTTTAAATGGACAGTTTTTTTAAGTTTACTAAAAGGACTACATTATTTATAGAAATGATATCATAGTTTAAGTTCAATTTTTTAAAAGCCTGTATATTTCACACTAACATCTTCCAAAATTCATTATGGTAAGGCACAAAGAGTACTGATAGGCTGCCAAGACAGACAAGAAACACAAACAGAAAATAAAGAATAGTAAAAAGTAAGTTACTTGACACTTCATCAACCATCTTAAAGAACTTCAAATTACATAACCAGGTCTTTGAAAAACTTGAGGAAAAAATAGCCTTTTAAGTCCTTTGTATATCATTAAATGTTAAAATTCACTCTAATGAACTAGACATAGGAAAATAAACAAATGGAAAAAGCAAAAGGCCACTCTAAAAGCTATACTCATTTTGTATTGTAACTGAATGCATAAGAACAGAAATCAGACAGAGTTAAATTTCAACCTACACACATACTTACTACTTACATCATTTCTGTAAGCTTTGTTTTCCTCATCTGCAAATGTGAGAAAATAAAATATCCTCACTGAGTTACTGTGAAGATTGAATAACAATGTGTGCAAAAGCCATTCAGCACTATGCTTGGTACTTAATTACACTTCATAAATGATTCCTCAATTTTAGGGCACACATTTTCAATATTTTAAGATTTCTGATATAAGCATAACATTTTATTATGTGAACATCTCATGTGGTTGTTTTTAAATCCCTAAGTGCTTAATACTGGCAGCTTATGAGAATCAGTAAATACTAAACTAACACTAAATTTTAATGTCACTTCCTTTTCATAGCCTTCCTTAATCTCCTCCCCCCACAAGCCAAGTTACCATCCCTCCTCTGTGCTCTCATAACATAAAACAGGAAACTTGTTTTATAACTGTTTACCTATCCAACAACTCTATAAGTGATAACCTTTTTGAGAGTAGGGACTCTGGCTTATTTATATTCCCAGGATCTCACAGAATGCTATGTCTACAAATTATGAGCACATAGTATAAATGGCTTATTAGACACTCCATGAATGCTTGATAAAACTAAATGTTTTTAAAGAAAAATATGTGATTAATAGAGCTGAACAAAATGCAAGGCTAAGAAGACTAGAATTCTTGGATCATTTACGATTTGTCCAGCCAATGGCGACTTGTTCCTGAAAGTAGAGATTACCATATACAGTCTTCCCTTTCTCTCTGTTAAGATTACCAGGGAAGCCTACCCTCCTGGTTCTCCTCTGGAAACACAAGTTAGTTCAAGAAGGAGTTAGTCATGGCCACTGAAAACAAAAGTGGCAGGTAAGATCAAAGCCCAGTTCCTCAGTAGTATGTCACAACAACAACAGGAGCTAAAAGAATGGATCTCTACTATGGAGAGCACAGGAAAGAAACTGAGACAACCCCCTCCTTCTAATGTTTTGATTTAGCACTAGCAATCTATGAGCATCATTTCCTCCTTGTGTCTGTCATTTTCTGCAGCTTAGTGATAAGCTTACCCCAACCAATACCCCAAATACATGAGCCCTCTTGCCATCTCTTTCAGATTCCATGAACTTTGCAGGCGCTTCTTCTGAATTCTGAACCAACTGGACTTATCCTTTATAAAATACCTATGTACTCTCATTCACTTTTTGTTTCTGGACTCGCTCCCAGAAAGTCGTCCTCTGCCCCCGTCTCAGAACTGCCCACCTGTATGGGTAATAAATCTTTCTTTGATCATACCACAGGAGAACTATCATGAATTTTGACATCAGAACCTAACCTTGGAAGGGAGTTTCTCTCCATCACAGTGAGGTTATTATAATACCTAAGAAGATAACATCAGTGGTGGTGACATAGCTTTTGAAAAATCTTCACATATCCTCCACATGAAAACAGAGAGAACAAGTAGGTAACAAAACCAAAAACCCATGAACAACATTCACAAGAAAGCTAAGTGAAAAAATACAAACTCAGGATACAAAAAGCTGTAGAAAACTACCAATAGCCATTAAGACCCATTTGGTATCAACACCTCTGCAGGAGAAATCAGAAATAAACAACAGAGCACCTGTCAACTGTAAGGATAGGAGAACACACGAGATAAACATGCTTTCCATGGCAAACCAATCTGAGAACAGCAACTGACGAGGAGAGGTTCTGGCCACTCCAACAGTGAATGAATACAATGACTCTAAGGTTAGCCCTGAAAAGGCTAGCATACTTTAACCTACCATGAACTCTCAAAACTGAGCTTCCAAGGCTCCCTTCCAGACAAAGCCTCATAGTGAGAAATCACTGGGAGTGGAATGAAAAGTGTGTATGATTGGTACAAGAGAAACAATGGAAAAATAAGGCACAGAAAAAAAGTGGGAGAAGGAAATACAGCCAGGAAATCCCAGAAAGCAAGCTGTCAGTTTTTTTAAACACACACACAGACATGAAACACATGTGAAGTTGGAAAAATTATGATGAATCCTGCCACCTTCTATCCATTCAAGAAAACCAATTTCACATGAAAATAAGAAAACAAAGTATTATGGTCAAATCTCATTTTAAAAGTTAATATTAAAAACAAGGTAAGGATAAAGTAAACAATATCCCTGTAGATGATAAAAGTATGCCAGAAAGAAAAGGAAATAGAACAAATTAAATTGATAACCTATTTCAAAACAATCCAAAAGACTTTAAAATGACTAGACATGGTGGCACAAGCCTGTAATTCTAGCGCTTTGGGAGACTGACGCAGGAGGATCACCTGAGCCTAGGAGTTGGAAACCAGCCTGGGCAATATAGCAAGATCCTGTCCCTACAAAAAATTTAAAAATTAGCCAGATGTGGTGGTGTGTTCCTGTAGTCCCAGCTACTTGGGAGACTGAGATGGGAGGATTGCTTGAGCCCAGGAGTTTAAGGCTGTAGTGAGCTATGATCACACCACTGCACTCCAGCCTGGAAGACAGAGCTAGACATTAAAAAAAAAAAAAAAAAAACTAAAATAAATTACTAGTCATGAAAAAACAATGCAAATCAGAATTAGAAAATTCAGAGTTGAGGTGACAGAACTGATGAAAGAATTAGAAATACAAGAATTTATCATTTAAGAGATGAAGAAATCACACAAGAGTGAATAAACAAAAGATAAGGAAACAGAAACAAGTTGAAAAGGAAGAAAGTTTAAAACTCAAAAGTAGAAAAAAATTATCTTAAATAAAATATTTGACAAAGGACTGAGGAGACAGTGGAACTATATTGAAGCAAGAAAATGACTGCACATGGTAACTCAAACCCTTAGGAAGAAATAAATAATACCAGAAAAAGTATGTATGTAGGTTAATACAAAAAACTATATAAATAATGTTTTTTTCCTTTTATTCTTTTAACCTTTTGATAACATAGAACATTACATAAAACAATAATTATAACATTGTATTGGTTATAACAGAAATGTAATATAAATGACAATAATATCCCAAAGGATGGGAGAGGGAATGGAGCTATACTAGAGTAAAATTTCTGTACTGGACAAGAATTAAGAATTTACCATTATCTTAAAGTAGATTTTAACAAAACACATGTTGCAATTCCTAAAATAATCATTTTTTAAAATCTCAAAAATATATTAATAGTTTAAAAATATCCAAAAAGAAATTAAAATGATACACCAGAAAATACCTACTTAATGCAAAAGAAGGACAAAGGAATAATGACATAAGATATAAAAAGAGAAAAATCAAAATGTCAGATGTAAGCCCAGCCATATCATTCATGACATTAAATGTAAATAAACACTCCAAGCAAAAGGCAAAGGTTGTTAAGCTGAATAAAACAGAAATCTAACTATTAATATATGCTGTGTACAAAAGATACATTTTATAATACAGATTTAAAGACACAAATAGGTTGGAAATAAGTTTACAGGAAACAGTAACTGTAAGAAAGCTGAAACAGCTCTATCAGACAAAATAGATTTTAAATAAAAAAATATTACTAGAGATACAGAAGCACACTTTATGAGAAAGAGTCAAATCATCAGGAAGATATGGTAATTAAGAAACATACAGGCAAATAAAAAGATAGCCTCAAAACAAATGACGCAAAACCTGACAGAATTGAAGGGAAAAATAGTTCAAAATAACAGTTGGAGAACTCAACACCCTATTCTGATAAAGAAAATCACCAAGGATATAGAAAATTTGAACATTATCAACTAACTTAACCTAGCATCTATAGAACACCCCCCGCCCCAACAAGAGAATACATATTCTTCTTAAGTACCAGTAGAACTTTCTCCAGGATAGACCACATGCTAAGGAACCATTAAATTTAAAAGGCTGAAATCATTCAAAGTATACTCTCTGACCACAATGGAATTCACTAAGAAATCAACATCAGAAGAAAATTCAGGAAATCAAATTCTTTTCTAAATTCTAAATTTTTCCAATTCTTCCTCAATTTCTTCTAAATAAACAATGGGTCCAAGAAGAAATCACAAGATAATTTTTAAGATATTTTGAGCTAAAAAAATGAAGATACAAAATATAAAAATGTATGGGATGCTGCCAAAGCTGCAATTAGGAGGAAATTTAGAGAACACAAATGCCCATGTTAGAAAAGACAGAATTCATTCACAGTACCATCAAAAATGATAAAATGCTTGGAGATAAATTTAACAAAAGAGTATAAGAATCATAACACACAAAAATTAAATCAAAATGGATCATAAATCTAAATTTAAGAGTTAAAATAATAAAACTTTTAGAAAACAGAGGAATAAATGTTTATCACTTTGGGTTAGGCAAAGATTTCTGAGGACACCAAAAGCACTTTTAACAAAACAAAAAATTGATAAACTGAATTTAATCAAAATGAAAAACTTCTGTGTTTCAAAAGACACCATCAAGAAAATGAAAACAGGCCGGGCACGGTGGCTCACGCCTGTAATCCTAGCACTCTGGGAGGCCCAGGCGGGCGGATTGTTTGAGCTCAGGAGTTCGAGACCAGCCTGAGCAAGAGCGAGACCCCGTCTCTACTAAAAATATAAAGAAATTATATGGACAGCTAAAAATATATATAGAAAAATTAGCCGGGCATAGTGGCGCATGCCTGTAGTCCCAGCTACTCGGGAGGCTGAGGCAGAAGGATCGCTTGAGCCCAGGAGTTTGAGGTTGTTGTGAGCTAGACTGACGCCACAACACTCACTCTAGCCGGGCAACAGAGTGAGACACTGTCTCAAAAAAAAAAAAAAAAAAAAAAAAAAAGAAAATGAAAACATAAGCCACAAACTGACAGAAAATATTCCTAAATCATATATCCAACGAAGAACTTGTATCTAGAATATATGGAAAACTCTTATTTACAATCCAATGATAAGATAAATAACCAATTTACAAAGGGACAAAAGACTTGAATAGTGCCCTGAACATGTAACTGAGCCTCATGTGAGAGAAGGCTGAGCTATACCGTGTTCAGAAGGATTACAGGCAGGCCAGACACAAGTTAGTAAGGATCTGCAATAGAAGCAAGAATAAAGCATAAATGGACTTAAACCATTTCAGCAAAATGTGGCATTTGGAGATTTTTTCCAAAGTAATTGTTTTTCTCCTGATTATGAAATGAATACATGTATGTTCACTATAAAAATCAGGAACTAAAATTGTACTTGTATACATTATATACATGTGTACATATATACAAATACAAGCAATTCTCAATTATCAAGGAATGTAAAAAATGGGTTTCTGTTTTTTAAATAGTTAAGGCACAAGAGGAAACATATTAAACTGTAAGGCTTGGACTAAATAATTTAGTAAAATTGATTTGCACTACATCAGAGCCCTTATCAGGACAGAAGGGAAAGAGTTGAGTCAAAACAGAAAATGATAAAACAGGCCTGCACTAAAGCAAGCATAAAGAACATTTACTAATTACTGAGCTTCTTCAAGAATATACACAGCAGGTCCTTGTTACACCTTAATAATGGTTCATTTGCCCACAGAAAAATGATTAATTTGTTTCAAAAGACTCCTCAACTTTTGTTTATCGGGGAATGTCTTGATTTCTCCTTCACTTTTAGCACTTTGATTTTATCAGCCCACAGCCTTCTGGCTTCCAAAGTTTCTGATGATAAATAATCATAATACAATTGAGGCTGCCTTGCTTAGATATAACGAGTCACTTCTCTCTTGCTGCTTTTAAGATTCTCTGTCTTTGGCTTTCGAATGTTTGATTCTCATTTGTCTTGGTGTGGGTCTCTCCCAGTTCCTCTTACTTGAAGCTGAGTGAGCTTCTTGGATCTTTATATTCATGTCTTTCACCATATCTGGAAAGTTTTAAGTCATTACTTCTTCAAACAATCTCTCTGCCTCATTCTTTTTCTTTTCTCCTTCTGATACTCTCATAATGTGTATGTTGGTCCACTGATGATGTTCCACAGGTCCAGTAGGCTCTGTTCGCTTTTCTTCAATCTTTTTTCTGTTCCTCAGATACTTCCCATTGTCCTATCTTCAAGTTTGATGATTCTTTCTTCTGCCTGGTCATATATGCCCTTAAATAAATCTAGTGAATTTTTCATTTTAGTTACTGTACTGTTCAGCTCCAAAATTTCTTTTTGGTTAGGCTATCTATCTCTTTATTGATATTTTCATTTTGTTCACATATCATTGTCTTAACTTTCTCCACATGTTCCCTTAGTTCTTAGAGCATCTTTCAGACAGCTGTTTGAAAGTCTCTGTCTGATAGGTCTGTTACCAGGTCTTTTTCATTGATTTTCTGTTGATTTTCTTTGATTATCTCTGTTGAATGGACCACACTTCACTGCTTCTTTGTATGCCTTGTGATTTTTTTGTTGAAAACTAAACGTTTGAATCAAATAATGTGATAACTCTGGAAATCAGATTCTCTCCCTTCCTCAGGGTTTGCTAATTTTGTTTTCTCTCTCTTTCTCTGTGTGTGTGCGTATGTGTTTTAATTGTTGTAGGCTGTCTCTGTGCCAAGGATCAGAACTAAAGTATACATTTAAGGTCTTCTCAGGTCTTTTCTAAATCTGTGCCTCTCCCTGGGCATGCAAGGTCACTTTCTTATTTTCCCCATATGTATAGTTGCTTGTCTGGCTCCCTAAAGGGTAAAAAGAGAAAAGTGAAGAAGAGGGATGGGGATCTAACCCTTTAAATCCCCTAAAAAGTTACTTCAGCAGGAGGAGGGGCTTGCAACAATGGGGGGGGGGGGGTGCAACAATGGCCTCTGCCCACCTCTTTGTCTGCACCTCTATGATCAAAAGCAGCAATCAGCACTGACAGCACAGATCCTTGATATGTGGAGAACATGGTCCTTTTTTGCCTGCCCTGGCTACCTCAAGTTGTATGTCAAATACTCTGGGAATACGTGCACAGCTGCCTGCCACAGGGCTGGGGAGATGATGGGTAGCTGCTACCATGCTAAGAGCTGACACTGACTGAAATGCACTACAATTTACAGTTCAAACCTTCCGCTGGAATTTGCAAGCCTTCAGTAGACTCCAGAGTTCCAAAATAGTTACATCAGAATTATTTCAAGTAACCTTTTTTTAGGAAGAGCAATGTAAATGGTATATTGACTCCTTCAATATGTAGTAATAATTTCTTACTGTTGCTATAACACACCAGCAACTCTTGGATCTAACTTCATGTCTCAGATCTTTTCTTTCACTGGTTTCATCCCTGTTTCTCCAAGCTGTGTGAGACTTTCTCAAGTTTATTTTCCATTTCACTGATTTGATTTCTTCAATAGCAGTCAATCTTGTCGTTACTGCTTAAACTATGTTTTAAATTAAACATACATGGTCTTTATTATCATTGTGTTTACTGATCTTGGTGGGTTTTTTTTTGTTTTTTTTTTTTTTTTTTGAGACAGAGTCTCACTCTGTTGCCCGGGCTAGAGTGCCATGGCGTCCTCCTAGCTCACAGCAACCTCAAACTCCTGGGCTCAAGCAATCCTACTGCCTCAGCCTCCCGAGTAGCTGGGACTACAGGCATGCGCCACCATGCCCGGCTAATTTTTTCTATATATTTTTGGTTGGCCAGATAATTTCTTTCTATTTTTAGTAGAGACGGGGTCTTGCTCTTGCTCAGGCTGGTCTCAAACTCCTGAGCTCAAACGATCCGCCTACCTCGGCCTCCCAAGTGCTAGGATTACAGGCGTGAGCCACCGCGTCCGGCCCTGATCTTGGATATGTTCTTTTATCATACTACTTGCTCCGTTTTCATACATGTGTTACCCTCTTGAGTTCTGATAAAAAATTTTTTCTCCTACACCTTACAGGAACTATAGGACATCTGTTCTGTTTCCTTAATGTGAGTAATTCATTTTAACTGTAGTATCTTCTCACGTGCCCTGTTTTGTTTTGTTTTTTGTTTTTTTTTTCTATCTGCGTATGTTCCAGAAAGCAGTCTGTATTTTTTGGAAATTGAGATCAATTCAGTCACAGCCTACATACTCCTGGTTCAAGTTTTTAGCTTCAGATGAAGGGAGAAGGGGAATAAATTTTCAATTTATTACACCCTCACTTTAATTTGGAAATGAAGCCACACTAGGCAGTAAGGAGGGGATCAGAAGCTAGTGATAGTAGCAGCATATTCATGAGTTTCTTATGCATACTTGTGGGATCACTAAGAAGTCCGCTGATAGAGTGACTCTATTTAGTCTCAGGTACTACTGTACTCCTCAAAGCCTACCATGCGTAACCATGGCAGGTACAGTTGCCATCATGTGTGTTTACTTCAGTGCCAGAGATGCTAACAAAATCCAAATGAGACCCACTTCCCACCCTCATCATCATCACTTTCAGTAATCATCCTTGAGTTTTTGGTTGTCATTGCTCATTTGAAGAAATCTCTTCAACTTGCTTCTTTTGAAAGCAGATTCTTCACAAACTCGGTGACTGACCAACCATCCCGGGTTTTCCTGGGACTGAGGGGTTTCCTGGAACTTGGGACTTTCGGTTTTAAAACAGGGCAGTCCTAGGCAAACAAGAATGGGCTGTTCATCCTACAGTTCAGTCAGATTGGCACATCCTTCAATCTAGAACCACGCAGAAGTCCTTCAAGGTTTCTGGTATGTGGTTGTTATCTTTCTCTAAGTCTCTAGCACTGGTGTAAAATTTCTCCTTAGTTTCTGCTTTGAGTGGTTGTTTGGATGGAAGCGCCATGTACTGAGATAGGAAATTCAGGAAAGGAGGATAGACTATTTTTCCTCTTTTTGTTTCCTTCTTTTTTTAATGTAGGAAGAGAATGAGGTTGAGTTCACCTTTGGACATGTGTATGAGCTGGACATGTGTATGAGTTGCTAACAGAAAACTCTGGTGATAAAGTCTGGAGAGCTCTGGATATATGAGCCTGCTGCTCAGCAGAGCACTCTCAGTTGGAGATGGAGATTTATAGAGTTATTAGGAAGCTAGTGGTTATTAAAGCCATGGACTATACACACACAGACTCCTTTCATAGAGCCACAGTGGTTTATTAGGATTGGGGCATAGCAAGGAGAACATCTGTCTAAAGTAAAGTAAAGGAATTAGATCATTTAAGTCACACTGAAGAGTTTATATCATCCTGAGGACAATGATGATTCACTGGAAGACTGAAAGAAGTGAAACAGTTAGTATGAACTCTCTCCAAAGCATCCTCTACACAACTACCAAAATGCTATTTCTAAAAGACAAATCCAGCCATGTCAATTTGCTTCTTCAAAACCTCCAATGACTCCTAATACCTTTCAGGAGAAAATTCAAATGGATTATTTTAGAAGACTAGGCCCTGCACAATCTAGCTCCTGCCTATCTCTCCAGAATTGCCTCCCACAATTCCCTCACATTTTCTTCTGTTGCTGAACTGCACTGACAAAGTGGTCTTTAATAACTGTAAAACCTGACTCTAGTAATTAGGAATTAAAATTTTCCACAGAGGGCCTTTTTAACCCATTTTTAAAGTTTATTTTTCTTCAGTGTTTGTCAAAGCAGGTTAAAAATGCACATTCACAGCCTTGACACCTTCTTAAAGTCAACTATATGTACACACACACACATTCCTGAATTCTCTTCTGTTCCATTGATCTCTAGCTATCCTTAGACTCAGTACCTCATTGTTTTGATCACTGTAGCTTTTTAAAGTAAGTCTTGAAATCAGATAAAGTCCTCATACTTTTTAAAAAATTTTTTTAAAAATCAATTTGAGTTATTCTAGTAAGTCCTTGGCATTCCCATATAAATTTTAGATTCAATTTGCCATTTTCTTAAAAAAGAAAAAAGTAAAAGCTTTTGGAATTTTCATTAAGACTGTGTTGACTCTATAGACCAGTTTCAGGAGAACTGCCATCTTAAAAACATATTGATAATTTTTAAAGATAAATATTGCAGTCTTCTCCCATTTGCAACTAGAGAGGAAAGAACTCTACATTTTATCACAGCACATAAGAGTCTTAAAAGTAATGTATTTTCTGCAGAGATCATGTTTGGGAGGTATTATCAATTCATGTTATGAAATATAAATGAGAACCTTGAGTTATCTGTGTCCAAAACAAACTATTGATATCCTTGAACTATTTTCCATAGCTTGTATAAAAAGTGTTTAAAATGAGATATACAAATGTAGAATCATTAAGTATATACTATAAATTTTCCCCAAACAGCTAGGACCTATTATTTCTTTTGTTAAGGAAAGGGGCAGCAATGAATCTCTGAGGTTCATTGTGGAAATTATATTGCTGTTGTGGGTTTTTCAGACAAGAAAAAAAAGACTTGGAACCAGCTATTATATAACTTCCCCCAGAATTGAATGGTTAACACTCTTTTTTACTTTTGTGTGAGATTTCTTTGGAATATGTAATAGGTCCAAGGTTATGGATATTGTTCCCAAAAGTCGACTGGTGCTCAATTAGCTTACCTCTTCCAAGACTAGATTGCATCCTTAAACTGTGTGGCTTTTTGGCAAATTCACTGGTGTTCCTCTCAAAGGGAATTCAAAGTATAAAAGTTTAAACACAAATCTACTATCACTGGAAGATCATGCCTTGCTGATGACTGAAAGCATGATTTCCATGAAGAACAGCAGACAATTATTATTCTATTATAAATTATACTTTCCAATAAACATTTACTGAATACCTGATAAGTGCTAGGTCTGTACTCTGCTACATGCTGTTACCAAAAGCAAAAATTGGAAAAGTAATGCTTAAAAGAAGACCATTTAAGGGATATAGAGTTTTTCCTTCCCTGGATTCCCTTATTTTAAGTTCCAGAAGATTACTGTCGTGAATAACATTAGCTTAGTCACTTATGCTCCTAATTTTAAATAAAGACCACCATGGGAAAGTCATATGAAATTCACACACACACACAAAGGGCTAACAATACTGATTACATTCCCTTACTGATTCAATGTGAAAATTTTCTTCTCTAATTTAATATGATGAAAAAGTCTTACAAAGAACTCGGAAGTTTCAACCTTTCCAATAACGTATACTGTTAACTCATTTTACCCTAGGTGCTGAGAAGTTTAAAGACTATTTTTGATCTGTTTATAATAAAATAAAGCACATACAGAGAAAAGTACAAAAAAGAAGTACAGCTTAATTAGTTACTACAAAGGAAACACTCTTGTAACCCTGAATTTACCCAGATCAAGAAAGAAAATTTGCCAGTCACCTCAGAAGGCTCTTCATGAACCCTGTCCCAATCCCTCTCTCTCCATAAAAGTAAATTATTCTGACTTTGTAGTAGTTACTTCCTTGCCTTTCTTTATATAGTTGTATTGCTTTGTGATAAGTGTACATCCATAGAAAAATAGTTTAGTCTTGACCACCCATTTATTTTCATTTGCTATGTCTTTTAAGTCTCAATCTAGATGTTCCCTCTTCATGTCTCTGTTTTCCTTATAGTCTATCTGTTGAAGGGCTTGGGATAGTCACTGATATGTCCAGATCTGCTGATGCATTGCAGTTCAATATGTTTCTCAGTTCTCTGTATTTCCTACAAATGGCCAGCTGATACAGAGACTTGATCAGATTCATGTTGAATTGATCCCTTTAGCAAGATGATAGGTGGTGCTGTGTTCTTCCATGAGAAAATGAATAATGTCTCTTCTTGTGATGTTAGCAGCCATTGATGCTCACTCCCTAGATCCATTAGTTCACTGGAAGTTATAAAATGATGACATTCTAATTCTGTCATTCCTTTTTCATTTATTAGTTGAAACAGCTCTTCCATATCTACTATTTTGTTAGCCAGTGGTATATTCATATAGGAAATGTATGATAAATTGCTTGATTCTTTCTTTTATTTACCAATGTTAAAGGTAATGAATTGTTTCCTATCATCCTCTAAGAATAAACAATTCTTTAAAGGAAAAAAAAACCATCATGAACTCAAGGATTTAAATATACTTAACAGTCTCAGGATAACAATATTAATGCCATTACACCAATGTACTTACTATGAAGAATTTGACAAATTTTTAGTATATTCCCTCTATTCTCACTCCTGCTTTTTATAGTTGTACATTATCTAAACATATAGTCATTATATATTATACTCTTCCCAATTTTAATCCTCTTTTATCTTCATTCTACTATTCATTATGTTTAATGCTCATCACCATGACTTATTTTGAGGACTCGCTCATCATTTTAATTGTCTAAAGCTCAGTCACTAAAGTACCTTTTTAAGAAGGACTCGGGGAAACAATAATCTGTGATTTCTTGCATGTTGATAATAGTTTATCCATGACTTTATATGAGAAATTCAGTTTTGCTGGATACAAAATGCTTGCATCATGTCTTATTCCTTTGAATATCTTAAAAATATTTCTCTATTTTCTTCTGACAAAGTGTTGCTGTTAGAAAGTTTGGATGCTAATCCAATTTTCTTTCCATTTTAAGTCACTTACTCTTTCTTCTTAGAAGTCCAGGGAATTTTTCTTTCTTTAACACACTATAATTTTATTAGAATATATCTTGTGTTGTTTGCTCTGGGTTATACTCTCAGGTACACAGTGTTTTCTTTCAATATGTAGTTTCAAGTTTAAGAAACTTCTCCTAAATTATAGTTTTTCATATTTGTTCTACTCCCTTGCTTTTTCTTCCTAAGAGTCTTATTATCTGTATATTGTTTCTTCTCTGCCTATCTTCAACACATCACTTTCTCTCAAATCCTTTTCTTTCTGAATTTCTTTTTGGTCTTTAAATTTTTCCTCCTTTTCAACTCCTATTTAAAGGCAATTTTGGTTTATTCACTCTTGTATTCCTTCTTATCATCCCATTTCTGAATTTTTCTAATTTTATGTTGCTCTCTCATAGCTGATACTGGTTTCTAAATGACTTGGCTCATTTTAAAATAGAAGATTGGTCTGTTCTATGGTCATGTTTTTCTGGGGTGCTTTGTATATAAAGACATTATTCTTTTCCTCATTCCTTTTTCCTTTATAATAACTTTAAATGGGATTTTACCATGATACTTTTCTGTTTCTGATGTCTATGTAAATTAGTGTTCCTGAACTTTTAAAAGAAAGTGGTGTTCAAGGTAGTTTTTCTAACATCATAGAATTCGTTCCTCTGTTGCTTTCATATAATGTTCAAAAATATGGCAGAACCAGTTGAGATCTCCTAGCTGTTGCCCTCTCCATCATTATCTGAAGCTTCTTTTTCCTTCCCCTCTCGTTCCTCTCAATTCTATTGTCCCAAATACAGCTCAATTTTGATTCTACTTCCCTACTCAATTTTTTTTCTACTCAGTGTGGTGCCCTGTCCTAGATTTAGAACTCTGGCAGGTCCACTTCAAGAGTTCCATTTTGAGAGGTCATTGGGGGTAGACTGCTCTAGCTCCTTCTGTCTTTACCATGGACATATTGCACTTGCTTAATATTGGAGTGGGCAACCTCTCACCCTCCCATTTCAGCTGCTGCTCTTAAAATAGCTCACCACATTGTCCAGCAAATAGTTGAGGCTATTTTGGCGTTCCCCTGCTTTCAAGTCCTATGAGTCGTGTTAACACTCTCTGCTTACTCCTGCATAAGCAGTGATACCATGGGAGTCTTGTTGCTGTTGGTTGTTAGCCCTTATCTGCTTGTATTTTCAAATGCCTGAGGTTAGTTTTAATGTAAATTTTATCCATATGTTTTTGTATTTGCTACTAGTTTCTGTTAGTTTTACTCAGAAAACTATGACATGGCCAGATCCATCTTCCTAGAATCCCTCTCAAAGTCAGATCTGAAATTCAAACTCAGCAATTATATTTTTATATTCATCATATACTTACTTTTTGGCATTAATTTTTTAACTTTTTGTTTTGCTTTGTTTTGTTTTTGAGACAGAGTCTCGCTCTGTTGCCTGGGCTAGAATGCCGTGGTGTCAGCCTAGCTCACAGCAACCTCAAACTCCTGGGCTCAAGCCATCCTACTGCCTCAGCCTCCCGAGTAGCTGGGACTACAGGCATGCGCCACCATGCCCAGCTAATTTTTTCTATATATATTTTTAATTGGCCAGATAATTTCTTTCTATTTTTAGAAGAGACGGGGTCTCGCTCTTGCTCAGGCTGGTCTCGAACTCCTGACCTCGAGCAATCCACCCGCCTCGGCCTCCCAGAGTGCTAGGATTACAGGCGTGAGCCACCGCACTTGGCCAATTTTTTAACTATTTTTAAACCATCTTGTAAGTCATTTCACTCTTTTTT
>CM052440.1:75955911-75973805 GCA_028533085.1 Varecia variegata | reverse complement strand
ATTTTTTCATATGTTTGTTAGCCATTCTTATATCTTCTTTTGAAAAATTTCTATTCATGTCCTTTGCCCACTTTTTAATAGGGTTGTTTGATTTTTTCTTACTGATTTTCCTGAGTTCTAAATAGATTCTTGTTATCAGTCCTTTATCTGATGTGTAGTATGCGAAAATTTTTTCCCATTCTGTGGGTTGTCTGCTAATTCTCGTGATTGTTTCTTTGTAGAAATTAGACAGAGAGGCATGAAAGGTTGTACTGCAGAAATTAGAAGATGAAAAGCAAAAGCAAAGACAATTCTTTCAAGCAGCAATAAGACCTGGAAACAATGCCACTGAAGCAACTTAGAACATAGGTTATATACTCGGGAAAAACAGGAAGCCAGTCAGTGATACAGAAATTGTGAAAGAATGTACTGTCGAAGTTCGAGGATGCTTAGAGACCGATAATGTTTCAAAGTACAAACAACTGCCTCTAGCAAGGAGAACCATAACTGATCGGCAGCATGAATTAGCCTTCAACTTAACAGAACAATGTTATGCAACACTTCAAAAGGAAAATATATATTATTCAATCACTTTGGATGAATCAACTGATAGTACTGACTTGGTCCAGGTTCATTCGGGTCATAACAGATTTTCTTTGCTGCAAAGAGTTACTCACTTTGGCGATCTGGGCACTCTGGCGAACAGAACAGAGATCTTCAACAACTTCCAAGATAAATGTCATGAAGTTGGACTGAATTTGGTAAATTCAGTGAGTGTAAGTAAAGACAGTGTACCTTCCATGACAAGAAAACATGAAGCATTTACTGCAGATAAAAAAAGTATTAACAGATCCAGGCGCTCTCATTTCTTTTCACTGTATCTTACATCAGCAAAATCTCTGTGCTAAAGCTACTATTTTAAGTGACATTTTGTAACAAGTTATAAGTATTGTTAACTATAATCCTGCAAATGAAACAAGGTATGGTCAGTTTTGTAACATGCTAAAGGTGAATGATGAGGTATTTGGTGTAACTTGCTGTATCATTCTAAAGTGCAGTTGGCTATGACAGAGACAGGTGTTAGCCAACATTTTATCTCTGCAAGAACAGATTTTATAAGTAACAGAATCAGCAATGTGAATTACTGAAAGAAGATTTCTATAGGAATGCAGCATTTCTGTGTGATATGTCAAATATGAATATGTCACTGCAAGGTAAAACTAAGTCTATATACGACATGTGGCAAAAAAAAAAAAAAAAAAGTCCAAGCATTTCAAAAAAAAGCTCTTTTTTCAAAACACTTCTTCAAAAGGAAATTTCAGATGAACATTTTCCCCAGTTAGCAAAGGTCACTGATGAGCAGGATGATATATGCGAATCATCTGAAGAATATACAGCTGTTATAGACCTATTAATTGGAGAATGCAAGGAAAGGTTCACGGACTTCGGGAATCATGACATCACACTCAAATTAGCATAGCCTCACCTTAGTTGATATCACCAAGGCACCTAAAGAACTACAGATGGAATTGACTGAACTCTCAGTAGATGACAATTTAAAGTCATTGTTTGATGCTAAGAAAGATTCAATTGAAATATGGAAAAATGCAGACTACCCATGCCATCAGCAACATGCCCGAAAATGCCTTCTTGCTTTTCAACCTCTACATTCTCCTACCCAACACAAATCGAGATGCCCTTAAAGTCACAAATGACTGATATCTATCTAGAGCAGCGGTCCTCAACCTTTTTGGCACCAGGGACCAGTTTCACAATTTTTCCATGGCGGGGGAGGGCAGAGATCTGCAGTCAGGTCCCCAACAGGCCACAGATCAACTGAAACTGTGGACCTCCATGCTGTGCTGCAACCAAATATTCAACTGTTTTCCAACAAAAAGTAGATACAACAAAGTCATTAAAAGGTTAGTTAACTTTACAATTAAATAGTTTTCATTTTTTGAAATTGCTAAGTACACAGTAGTTAGATGTTTACAAAATAATGTACATTTTTAAGTATATCTAACTGAAGTTTCTTGAATGTGGCCTTGATTACAGCCAGATTAATGCAGGCTTCCAACATGAAAAGGTTCCCCACCCTGCTCTAAGCCAACAACAGCTCAGCTAGCAAACACCAACCTAAAACAGCCCCCCAAGTAAAACTGAATACTCTCTCCTTTGTGCCCCATTGTACAAATTTCCATAGCAACCTATACAGCTTTACTGGTTTAAACATAATAAATCTATATAATTAGCCTCTTTATTCTATACATTTTGCATTTTATCTCAGAAAGTATACTAGAATATCCCATCGCTCAAATTTAGAAAGTACATATGCTTCACTAACTTTTTTATTAAATGGCCTGGTGGAGAGAATTTCTTTTTTCAAGGTAAAATTATTTCAGTCATGCTTTATGAGAACTTCAATTACCTGTCTAATAAATATATCAAAGTTAGTTTCTGAAGAGAAACTTGTCCTTGCCCTTGAGTATTCTCTCAACCCACTTCTCCAGATCGCCTCACCTGCTTTAATTGACCTGCATTTTGCTGCAGTGCTCCAGGGACAAATGCCAAAGAAACCTGTCACTGTGGATATTATAAAGATGTTCTTGAATATATTTTCCATTACACTCCATAGCAGCTTCTTTAGAAGACTAATGGGTAAAAACTGGTTTCGTTATCAAGAGTAAAGATGGGCCGGGCATGGTGGCTCATGCCTGTAATCCCAGCACTCTGGGAGGCCAAGGCAGGAGGATTGCTTGAGCTCAGGAGTTCGAGACCAGCCTGAGCAAAAGCGAGACCCCATCTCTACTAAAAATAGAAAGAAATTAGCCAAACAACTAAAAATAGAAAAAATTAGCCGGGCATGGTGGTGCATGCCTGTAGTCCCAGCTACTCGAGAGGCTGAGGCAGGAGGATCGCTTGAGTCCAGGAGTTGGAGGTTGCTGTGAGCTAGGCTGACACCATGGCACTCTAGCCCAGGCAAGAGAGTAAGACTCTGTCTCAAAAAATAAAAAAGACTAAAGATGATTTTTCAGTGAATGGCTTTTACCTAAAGGACATTAACTTTTATAATTGGCATTTTTTATGTGAAGAATTTGGCTTAAAATCAAATGTATACGGAAGCACATAAGAATTAATGACATATGTTTTGGTATACTAAATATTCACTCCTGATCTCATCTTACATTTTTACCTTATTTTCATATCTCATTTTTCTTTTACTTATTTTATAAAATTAATTAATATATTTGTTTATTTTACATCACTGTTATTTATATCTTCATAAAATATCTTAAATCCTTTCAGGGACAGAGTTGGAAAAATATTTACTTTTTTTTTCAGTTTCTCTATTGGGGATTAAGCATACTTCTTACTAATTTGTATGCACTTTTTAAATAATAAGGCTGTTAACTCTATGCCTATTATATTACTTACAAATATTTTCCTACTTCATCTTTTTATCTGTTTTGACATTTTATGTAATTGAACCAATATATTTCTTTGTGATCTCTTTCATTGTTTTTATACTTAAAAAGCCCTTCTCTCTTCTTAAACAGTCACTATACCTTCCTTTGATTTAAAAGTTTCCATTTAAAAATTTATCCATATAAAATTTATCTGAAGTATGAGATACTGATATAAACTGATTTTTTTTCCGAACAGCAAATTTTTCTAACACTGTTTATTAAATAATAAACACCTTCCCTCTTGATTGGTAACCACTCCTTTTATCATAGAATAAACTGTAACATACAGTAGATTATTTTCCTAGACTACTTTCCCATACTCCTCTATTGCATTAATACCAATTTTTACACCAGTAATGTCTTACAGATTTAATATTGGCTCTATTAACACAAACCTTGGACAATCATGTGGCCTGAGTTTTAATTTTCATTTGCAAAATGAATAGTACCTCCATAGTTGATGTTAGGATTAAAATAAGAGAATTTATATAAAATAGAAGGTACCTTCCCTACTAGCTATAACCCTTCTGCTCTGTTTGCAGGACAGTTCTCACATTTATCATCTTTTCCTAGACCTTTACAATCATCTACCCTCACGGGTCTGTATTCATCCAAACTCTCTGATAATACCTATCTCATAATAGTAACCAGTGTAATGACTAACCAAGGAGCTGAGTAGCGTAGCACCCTATTCTCAAAATATATTTTTTAAAATGTCACGAGAGAATATTTATTAAATCCAGATATATTACAAAAGAAAAATTAGAACAAACTAGCACTTACTCAACAAGAAAAGCAAAATTACTTATTTTTTTTTTTTTAAGAAACCATTTCATTTAGTATTTGTGAGCACTGGGTACAAATACTTCCTTTTAAGACCTAGCACTCCCTTACACTGTAAAAAATAAGCTTCATGTTAATAACAGGTGAATACAATGTACCATTCTAAGGTCCCTGTTGGCTTACTATTAATAAAAAAACATTCTCCAGATATCTCATAAATTAACTGTATTATATAGTAAGAACATGAAATCTTTAATCATAATAAACACATTCATGCAAAATAAATACATAAGCTTAATTATTAAAAGGAAAAGCTTAAAATTCATGATCTGTTTTGTAAAATATGCTAAGACTAATCTTTTGAATGAATTTATTTGAAATTTCTAACTCATGTGAAAACCTTTTTTTTCCTCGAACTATCAGAGCCTATTTCTGTAAGTAAGCATAGAAAACATGGTCTTCCTGGTTGGTGGGAATATGGAAATGAGTTTCCTCCATTTTCATTTGCAGTTTCTAGCATGTTTACAAACATAAAGTTAACGTTTTTATAAACACTTTCTAATAAGGAAAAACAAAACGGAGTGGGGACATCACAGAGAAATAAATATCATGGGTTCCCCCACTGATCCTTGACATTTGAAGGGACAGCAAAAGAGAAATATAGAAAGACAGAACAAATCTAATAAAAATGATCTGATGAAAACAGTACCGTTGTTTACTGCTACTAATGCCCTCAATCAGTTCAGGACTAAGATTTCAGTACATGGCTTTTTCAGACACTAAAGATCAGAGTTTTCTTTTAAGAAGCTATCTGTGTGATAGACTAACATATTTGCCTAATTGCTTCATCTTGAGCAGTTAGGCTTCTACAGTTCTTCTCTGAGCCCATTCGCAGAGACAGACTCCTACCTCACCTTCTTCCCCCTGTCTTCTCTTAATTACACCTCTCCCCACCAACCCACACACAAAGGAAAAGGGGAAGATTTGAGGGACCCCTCCATCTCTCACAAGCCAAAACCTGATCAAGTTCTGGATGCCTTGGAGCTTCCTGCACAATTCAAAGTAACATTGTTACCCACAAGGCACATAATGCAACATTGTTTTATAATGATTTAAATTTAAAGTCGTTTTAAAAAATGATAATATAGCTATCTATAATTTTTACTCAGATGAAAAACATGAGAGCCTGAAAACAGTGCAAATGGTATCTGAGGAAAAAAAAAGAAAAATCCAAGAGCTATTTAGAACACAGAATCAACAAGAATTGGTAAGTGATTAAATGTGAGGAGTAAGGAGGAGGGGAGCTAAAATTACTCTTGGGATGTTTAGTTTCTGCAATCAAGTTAGGTAGAATAACAGTTCAATTGTTCAAAAATCCTGATAATACTTTGTTACTAGGTTTCTTGGATGTGATCTCCTCTCCATACTCAAAAAAATTAGCCTAGTTTAAGATCATTTTCTCAAGCCCCAATAAAACAAATGGATAATCTCAACAGCTTCTTACATCCAAACTTCCCATCCCTCCCCTTCAGTCCATTTCCACAGTGCTCTGAAATTAATCATTCTATCACCAGTATATATCCCACCTCCCCATCTGATTAAGTAATTTCCTTGGTTTTCAGCATGAATCCCAAACTTCTTAGCATGAGATTATTTGTTTCCCTGCTTCTGCTTTCTGGTCTCTCATTTCTCACTGTTCTAGTTATCCCATCGACTGCTGCCAGAATGCCTTTCCTAAAACATAATATCCATTAGGACAGAAGTCCCCAACCTTTTGGCACCAAGGACTGGTTTCGTGGAAGACAATTTTTCCATGGACCAGGGCAGGGCGGGGATGGGGTGCTGGGGCGGAGCAGGGTTTGCAGAGCTCAGGCATTGATGAGCGGCCTGTTTCCTAACAGGCCATGGACTGGTACCAGGCCGCGGCCCAGGGGTTGAGGACCACAGATATAGGAGACACTCTTAGCTTAAAAAGCTACAGGGACTCTAACTTCCCTATTGTTAAACTTACTAAAAAGCCACTGTAATCAAGACAATGTGATACTAGTACAAGGATAGACATACAGATCAACGAAAACGTGGAAGTCCAGAAATAAACCCTTGTATTTATGATCAATTGACTTTCCATGAGGATGTGAAGACAATTCAGTGGGGAAAAACAGTCTGTTCAACGAATGACACTGAGACAACTGGCTATCCACATGCAAAAGAATGGAGCTGACACCATATACAAAAGATAACTCAAAAGGGATAAAGACCTAACTGTAAAAGCTAAGACCATAAAACTCTTAGAAGAAAATATAAGAGTAAATCTTCATGGCCTGGAATTAGAGAATGATTTCATAGATATGACACCAAAATTACAAGCAACAAAAGAAAAAATAAATCAAACTTCATACAAAGACTCCATCATAAACTTTTGTGTTTCAAATGACACCATCAAAAAAGTGAAAAGACAACCTACAGGATGGGAGCCAATATTTGCAAATCATGTATGTGACAAGGGTCTAAGTATGGAGAACATATAAAGCACTCTTACAACTCAATAATTAAAAGACAACCCAAATTTAAAATGGGAAAGGATAGGTATTTTCTAAAAGAAGATTTATAAATGGTCAAACACTAAAAACAAGTTCAACGTTAATCATCAGGGAAATGTAAATTGAAACCATAATAAGATACCACTACCTACACCAGTAGGATGGTTATTAATTTTTTTTTTTAAAGAGAGAGAGAATAACAAGTGTTGCAAGAAACAGAGAAAGTGGAACCCTCATATACTGCTGGTGGAAATACAAAAAAGGCATAGCAATTTTAGAAAACAATTTGGTAGTTTCTAAAAAAAAAAGTTAAACAAAGACTTACCATATGACCCAGCAATTCCACTCCTGGGTGTATATACCCACGAAAATTGAAAACCTATGTCCACCCAAAAATCTGTACACAAATGCTTACAGCAAAATCATTCATAGTAGCCAAAATGTGTAAACAAAGTGTCCATCAACTGATGAATGGACAAACATAATGGGGTATTTCTACACAACAGAATATTATTCAGCCATCAAAAGGAATGAAGCACTGACACATACTACAACATGAACGAAACTAGAAAACATGCTAACAGAAAGCAGGCACAAAAGGCTACATATTATATGACTCCATTTATATGAAATGCCCAGAACAGGCAAATGCATGACAAAAAGTAGATTAGTGACTGCCAGGAGCTGGGAGGAGGGGACAATAGGAAGATACTGGTAATGGGCACAGAGCTTCTTTTGGGAATATTTTGAAAATATTCTGATACTAGACAGTGGTGAGAGTTGTACCACTCTGTGATTATACTAATAAGTCATTGAATTGTATATGTCAAAAAAAATGAATTTTGTGGTATATGAATTATATCTAAACTTTTTTAAAGCTATAGGAATTCCCTCTCTCCTATTCAGAGAAGGCAAATTCAAACTGTAAAACCAGCGTACTTAAGGACCACTATCAAATTGTGAACCCCAAATCCACACAACCACAACATGAGTCCTATTCTCTAATCACTAGCCTCCATATATAACTTCTTTATTACCTCAATATACTTTTTTTTCTTCTTTTGAAATGCCTTTCCCTTTTCTCATTCCAAAGCCTGTATGTCTGCTCAAAGTCATTACTGTAATGGAAGTTTCCCTACCCAATTTGCCTCCAATTCTTTTTTAATTCATTAGGCAACTGGATCTCATCACTCTAATCCTTTTGCTTATACACTTCTTTAGGGTTGTCTTGTGATTGTTTCATTCCCAACTAAGTTTTAAGCCTAAGTGAATAAAGACAGTAAAATAATTAGAGGAAATACCTGATTTATTGCAGATATGCTATTTTCTAACTTTGGACAAGTCACTTAAAATATATTGCCTTTGATTCTGTAATCTGCAAACGTAGGAGCCAGATATTGATATAGTTGAAGTATTTCCTTTATTTTTTAATAAAATGAAGGAACAACAGATTATTTCTAGGACCCATTTCAGTTACAAATTTTATACTCTACAACTGTCTACCCCTTTTATATCAACCATCACACACACACACACACACACACTTCATGCATTCTTTCAACACTAGAAAGGAAAAAAAATACAAATGATTCAAAATCATAGTCAAGATATCCACAAATCCCATGACCATTCACTTTCACTCACAAAATGTTCTGTCATGAATGTTCGGTATTTTGGTACTCAGCTTTATCTAAACTACTTTCCCATGTCTGGAGAATCCTTCACTTTATGAGACAGAGCCACTTCCTGAAACTAAAGAAACTGAAAATATCAGGTATTTGCTTTCCAAATCTCCCTTGCAACTGGAACAGGGGCATAAGACCTGGGCATTGCCAGTCAGACAAACCAATCCTGACTTTGAAAAACAGAAGCAAGAAAAGGAGGAGGACGTAAAAAAGGTAGAAAGAGGAAGCACCAACAGCAGCAGCAAGCACCACAAAAAATTCATTTTGGTGAGGTGGAAGGCAATAGCAACAGCCAATTCAATCCAATTTAAATTATTTAATTCTTCCCAAATCCAGTTTTTAAAGGGAGCACTAACAGCAGTTTTAGGCCTGTCACTTCATATCAGAGACACTAGTACAAACAGTGGTGAACATGCCACCTAACAGTGGTGCCTTCACTGAACTCTGTGGTATGATTTGTAGTGTTGTTCCTGCCTGTATGTTCCAAACTTGGTTCTTCTACCATTTAGGAAATTCTAAGAGTAACCCAATATCCTCTTTAATCACAAAACCTTTTTGTGATTAAAGTAGAGGGATTTCTATTGCTTAAGACTATGAACTAATACATATTCTTAAATTGAAACTCCATCCCAAAGCATAACTTTAAAGTTTAGACAAAGTCACTTCAATCCTTGTCCTGACAAAGCCTTGTATCTTTGAACTCTCTACCTTCTCACAAATGGCATGTTTCCAAAGTGTCACCGCTCTACCCACAATCTACTGTGACCCTTCTCTCATTAAGGACCAATGTCAACATTCTTGAGAATGACTGGCAGGAAACTGTCATCCAAATCACATAATGACCCTTCCATCTATACACGTACCTAAAACTGTATCTTCAAGCACCGTGATATAAAGGGAACAATTTATTACAGATGAAAAAGCCAACTTAAACAATAGGGTGTAAAAGAAAAACCAACTGAACTGTTTGCTTTACCCATGCCTTCATAACTTCAAAACCCAATAATCATCAATACATAATAATCATGAGATAACCAGTTCTTGAATATTAAGAACCTAAAATTGTATGATCTTTAGCATAATGTTTCTTAGATTGTGCACCTCCCCCTCTTTCCCCTCTCTGACACACACATAAAATAATAACAGCAGCAGCAGCAGCACAAAATACTTGCAGCAGAAAATTTCAACCCTGGCAGCACTTGAGAAAGACCTGAGAAACTTATTAAAAATAACCATAACTTGGCTTCCTCCATCAGAGATTCTGATAAAATTGGTCTAGGCTGGGACTCAGGAATCAATATTTTTTAAAAGCTCCCCAAGGAATTATAGTGCACTCAGACAGGGTTAAAAACCAGTAAAGAAGAATGTGACTTTCACAAGCACCTGTTTATCCACAGCATTCTGTTCTTGTACAGGTGGTGTTAATGTATTTAAGGTATTAACCACTGACCTTAAATATTAGCTAATCATTAGCCCCAGTTGGTACTCAGCCCTTAAGCTGTGCAAGACCATATAAGGGAACAAAGCACCAAATAAATTCCTTCCCATACAATGGCCTTCCATATTTCCTCCAAAAGCCTTACAAATTGAGAAACGGAATTTTAGAAGTCCACAATTAGTGCTTAAATTTTACTATGCAAAAACATACAAATCTCTGAGAATAAAAATAGATTTTCAAATTTTTATAGACTTTCATGCTTTTTGGTACCCAATTCTTCACATATATAGTGATAACACTCAATCAGAGGTTGTAATTTGCTACTTCAATATATCACAAACACACAGAGCCTCATTTTACTTACAAGATTATGAACAAATAGAGTAATTATATTAAATAGGTTTATAAAGTTTTTGTCTTCAGTTTAGAAGATGTTGTCAAATGGTAATGTTACCCAGAAATTTTCATCAAAATATGTACAATTTAGTATAGTCATTTTGACACTGGTTGACTTGAATACCCGTGGCTATACTAAAGTGTGAAAAAGATAATAAAACTAATGTTTTTAAAAAAATAATTATGAAATTTTTATTTTTTCCTTAAAGGAGATCCAGTCAACCTAAGAGACAGATACTTTAAAAGCTGCCATGCCTTAAACAAAACTGCATTACTCAAAAGCAACTGAGGCCAGGCACAGTGGCTCACACCTATAATCCCAGCACTTTGGGATGCCCAGGCAAGAGAATGGCTTGAGGCAAGGAGTATGAGGCCAGCCTAGGTGACAGAGTGAGACTCTGTCTCTAAAAAGAAAAAAATTAATTTAAAAAAGCAATTAATAACTGAGTTTTCATCAGAGAGAAGTATAGTAGTCTCCCCTTATCATCGAGGGATACATTACAGAACCCCACCCCCACCCCGTGGATGCCTGAAACCAGGGCTAGTACCAAAGCCTATATGTACCATGTTTTTTCAAATAAACTTTATTTTACAAATTAGGCACAGTAAGAGAGTAATAACAGCAATAGAACAATTAAAACAATATATTGTAATAAAAGTTAGGTGAATGTGCTTGCTCACTCTCACTCTCTCAAAATATCTTATTGTACTGCACTCACCCGTCTTGTGACGATGCAAGATGATAAAATGCCTCCATGATGAGATGAAGTGAGGTGAATGGCGTTAGCATTGTGAAATAACATCCAAGCTAGCAGTGACCTTCTGATAATATGTCAGAAGTAGGATCATCTGCTTCAGATGATCCTGGATCATTAAGCCATGATGATGTCAACGGTTGGATGTCAGGAGTAAATGACTAACAGGTGAGTAGTATACAACGTGGATACACTGGACAAAGAGATAATTCATGTCCCAGGCAGGACAGAGCAAGATTACATCACACTACTCAGAACAATGCGCAATTTAAAACTTATGAATTGTTTATTTCTGGAATTTTTCCATTTAATATTTTCACACTGCAGATGACCAAAACTGCAGTGGCAGTGGAACTAAAACTATGGAAAGCGAAACCACAAATAAGGGGCACTACTGTAGTGTACTTCTAAGTGCTTCCAAGTTTTTAAACATGGCTGAAAATAAAAGGCATAACTTATTACCCTCTTTTTCAAACCCACATAAACTAGCAAAGAAAAATCTACATGCAATCTCATTCATTCACAATAGACCAACATACCCCAAAGCCACCCTATCCGTTTTTCTGGAGAGGATAAGAGGACATTAAGATTACTTGACAAAATTAGGACCTCAGTTTCTGCCTGAGATTCCGAGGATCAAAATGTAAAAGCATAAAGAAGAGCCCTAGTCTCCTGATAATGGTAATAATTTTAGAGCTACTTGGATGCTATCTAGGGCCAGAGGCAAAAATGAGTTACCTCCAATTTCACTTTGGGGTTAAACAGGTCAAAAGAATAATTAAATTTCAAAGTAACTACAGGACAAAAAACAGAACAGAAATTTATTTAAAACTTACCAAAACAAACGGCAGTATCAAAAACATGTATTTTGAATTAAGTTAACATTTTAAATTTATTCTCCAGTTAGGAAAGGAGCTTAAAAGGATCATTATTTTAAACAGGCCTGTTTGACAAAGATTTAGTTTGCAAAATAATTTAAAGCACTGGTTGAGAAACTAATTTGACAATAAATTCTATATAAATACTACTTTAAAAGCTGAATAACATGTTTAAATAGGCATCCATTAATCTACGAGAGGTGGAAAGCAGGTGGAAAAGAAAATGGAAAAAATTTGAAAACTATAAAATATACTTTTTCCTTAAGCTGAAATAGCTGAGAAAAGGAAAACGGGACCAGACCAGGAGTTAATTTCTAATCCAACTCTCAAAAATTTATCAAATTAAGAATCTACTATATACTTTAAGAACTTACAGAAAGGGAGGACTATTTAGAGTCTCACACTCCTTCACATGTCCAAAACAATTAAAAAATTAAATGTCATGTATGGTACAAGATAGAGGCAATCAGTATGTGGGGAACAAATTGTATTGATAATGCTCTATTGCTCAGACTGTGTAGTAGGCATACCAGTGTTCATTATGTTACTCTTTTTATCTTTTTGTACATATGAAATACAAGTTTATAAGAATAGTTTTAAATGCACAAAAAATTAAACCATAGGAAAATGAGAGATAAATCAAGTTGAATATACTTATTAACTCTATCTCAGCATTGGAAACAGTGCAAAATAAGAAATCATAAAGGAATGGAGTAATAGATTAAATATTTGGGGGAAAAGAAAACAAGAGTCTGTTTCAGGCAATATGGCAGAGTAGAAGCCCAGAGAAGCCTTCCTATTATAGAACATCTAAAAATGCCAGATGAACTACAAAAACAACATGCATGTCTGCACTCATAGGAAAATAAAGGAAATATTTTGCCACACAGAAAGATAAGAAAGAAAAAGTTCAGAGAGGTAATCCAACACTGTTCCACCCCAATTGGCCTAAAACTTAGGTTAGAACAGATAACAATCTCTGCAACCCTACACGAGGTAGTGCCTTTAGATAAGGAAACTCACATAAAGCCAAAAACCCCAACAGCAACACTCAGTGGGTAAACTAAAAGGGGGGAAAATACACACACACACACACACACACACACACACACACACACACACAGAAGGAAATGGTAGGAATACTTGATTATATGAAGAGATATTTACTGAACAGGAAGCTAATACTGGATAATCTTTTTAGTGCTTAAGTACAAAGAGACAAAGAAATGGATCCGTGAAAGAAAGGTTTAAGACATGGAAGATAAGAGTAAGAAGAACAAACTGATGTCTAGTTACGAGGTCTAAAAAAAACAAGAATGGGGCAAAGGCAATATTTGAAGAGAATCTTCTAGAACTGATGAAAGACATAAGCCCACAGAATTAAGAAACCCAACAAATCCCAAGTAGCATAATGAGAAATAAAAATCTAAGCAAATCATACTGAAAGTGCAGTCAGAAATGACAAAAATAACTGGCTATTAACAATAAAAAAAACAACAGACAGTATAGAATGATAGCATCAACATGGTAAGAAAAAATATTTGTCAATCTGGAATTGTACACTACACAAAAAATAATTAATGAACAAGAACAAAATGAAGATATTTTCAGGCACAGCCTGACAGAGTCTAACATCAATAGGCTTTCGCTAAAGGAAATTCTGAAGACTCAGGAAAATGATCTCAAATAAAAGGTCTCATATGCAAGACGGAATGATAAATCTAAATTTTTAAAAATAATGTCTAGTGGGTTAGAAAGTAGAACTAGACTCATGCTGCTGATAATATATAAGCCAGAAAAATAATAAATTGAAATAAAGTATACTAAGAATTTCATAACTATGCATGTTAAAAATTCCTAGGGTACCTCATATAGAATGCATGTAATTTTCAAACTAGTACAGGAAAAAACTGAATGACAAAATATAACTGATATGAAAGAAGCCAAGAAAAAGGAGAAAAAGAAACAGAAATGGAAAGGGCGAACAGAAAACACAAAATAAGATGCTGGAATTTAATCCAAATATATTAGGATTACAATGCAAAGCACAAATGGTCTAAAAGCATCTGTAAAAAACAAACTGTTGGCCAGGTGCAGTGGCTCATGTCTATAATCCTAGCACTTCTGGAGGCTGAGGCAGGAGGATCACTTGAGACCAGGAGTTCGAGACCAGTCTTAACAAGAGCGAGATCCCAGCTCTACAAAAAAATGGAAAAATTAGCCAGGCATGGTGATACGTGCCTGTAGTCCCAGCTACTTGGGAGGCTGAGGCAGGAGGATCACTTGAGCCCAGGAGCTTGAGGTTGCAGTGAGCTATGATGACTGGACTCTAGCCCAGGCAACAAAGTGAGACCCTGTCTCAAAGAGAAAAAAAAAAAAGGATGATTAGGATTTGCAATCCTAATCAAAATTCCAACAGAATTTGACTTAGAAATTGACAAGCTAATCCTATTCACTTGGAAAATCAAAGAGACTAGAGTTGCTAAAACAATTCTGAAAATGAAAAACAAACTTGGAGAACTCATACCACCTAATTTCAGGACTTATACTGTCTTTACTACAGTAATCAAAACAGTGTTACTGACAGAAGGACAGACATAAAGATCAAATAGACCATAAAGTCCATAAATAGCCCCACATTTATAAAACCAATAGATCTTTGACAAAGATGCAGAAAATAATTCAATGGATGACAATCTTTTCAATAAATGGTGCTGAAACTGGACATCCATGTGCCAAAAACTGAACTTCAATCATACCTCAGACATATAAAAAAAAATTAACTAAAAATTTACAGAACTAAATGTAAAACTAAAACTTCTAAAAGAAAGTATAGGAGAAAATCTTTGTGACTTTAAGTTAGATTTGACCTAACAATATCTTAGATTTGGCACTAAAAGCCAAAAGTACCATCCCTAAAAGAAAGGAACAATTGATAATTAAAATGTAAAATGTCTATTCCTTCAAAGACAATAAGAGAGTGGAAAGATAAGTCACAGATTAGGAGAAAAGATTTATAAAATGCATATCTAACAAAGGACTTGTATCCAGACTATATAAACACTCAAAACTCAGTTAAATTAGAATATATATATATAAACTGTCAAAAGAATTGACAGATATTTCACCAAAGAAGATATATTAATGGCATTAAACAAATATAAAGATGTTTAACATCATTAACCATTAGAACAATACAAATTAAAGCCAATAAGCTATCACCATATACATGTAAGACTTGCTAAAAAAAAAAAAGTGACAGTAACAAACACTGGTAAGCAAAGCAACTAGAATGCTCATACATTGTTAGTGAGAATGAAAAATGGTACAGCCACTTTGGAAAAATTTCACAGTTTCTTACAAAGTTAAACATAACTATCATAGAACCGAGTGATCTCACTAATATGTATTTACCCAAGAGAAATGAAAACTTGTATCAACTTATGTCACAAAAAAACCTGTATACAAATATTTACAGTAGCTCTGTAACCACCAGAAACTAAAAACAACTCAAATGCCCTTTAAGTGATGAATAAACAAACTGTCATACATCCATACAACGGAATACCACTCAGCCACAACAAAAAAAATTACTGATACATACAACAACATGAATGAATCTCAAATGCATTAGGCTGAGTCAAAGAAGCCAGCCTCAAAAGGCTACATAATGTATGATTCCATTTATATGACATTCAGGAAAAGGCAAAACTGCAGGAACAGAAAACAAATCATAATTGCCAAGGGCTGCGGGTAGGGCAAAAAGGTAAATACAAAGGAGCATAAGGAAATCTTAGGGACTGATGAAACAGTTCTATATTGGTGGCAATGACAAAGATTCTCTCCTTGACCAAACTCTAACCAGGCTTCTCTGAGCCCTTTCTCAACTAGGTCTCAAATTTGTCCTACAAAGGCTTGAACAAAACATTAACATAGTTTCTAACACCTCAAGGCCACATCCCTAGGTTGACTCTAACCTCCGCTTAAAGTCCTTGCCGAGAAAACCCAAGGCTGCCAAAAGAATTTACTGCTTGTTCTGGCCAACACCTTAAGATCAGGCTCCAGTCTCTGGGGGAGGGTAGAAGGCTAACTTTGATAAGCGCTTTAACAAACCCAGATGGGTTTCACCTGGACCAAAACCCGTCCGGCTTTTCATAATTTTTCACTTCCCTGACTCTACTGAGTCGCTGTTCGCCCTCCTCCCCAACCTCTAATTCTCCCTGTAAAACACTAGTAAGCTCTGTACACATCAAAGTTGAGTTCAGTTCAGACTGAACTTTTTTCTCTATTGCAACAGTGTATTACTGATTTTAAATCTGTTCTTGCCAGGTGCAGGGGCTCATGCCTGTACTCCTAACACTGGGAGGGTGAAGTAGGAGGATCACTCGAGGCCAGAAGTTCAAGACCAGCCTGAGCAAAATAGCAAACCCCAGTCTCTACAAAAAAATTTTTTTTAATTAGCCAACTGTGGTGGCAGCTGCCTGTAGTCCTAGCTACTTGGGAGCCTGAGGCAGGATGATCCCTGGAGCCTAGAAGTTTGAGCTGCAGTGAGCTATGATGACACCTCTGCACTCCAGCCTGGGCAAAGGAGCAAGATCCTATATGTGTATATATAAAATCTGTTCTTACTACTTTAACTAATGTCTGGCTTTGTTTATCTGTGACAGTACACAACTGTATGCATTTGTCAAAATTCATACTATCATACACTAAAAAGGTAAATTTTACTATATGTAAATTATACCCCAGCTAAAATAAGAAAAACTTTTGTAAACAACAGAAAAAGCTTACAAACTATCAGCAATAATTCATCTCATCAATAAATAGGTCAAAGAAAAATCATACGACCATTTGAAATGCTGGAAAGACATCACAAACACCAATTCTAGAATTTTTGTTTTTAATCAACTGAAAGGATACACCATTTCTCTGAACCAGAAACAGGCAAACAATGGCCAGTGGGTCAAATCTGACCCATGCTCTGTTTCTGTATGGCCCCATGAGCTGAGAACAGTTTTTCACATTTTTAAAGGGTTATAAAAAAAGAGAAAAGAAGAACATGCAAAAGGGACAGCATGTGGCCTGCCAAGACCAAAATACAGTAACCCCACCCCCCACCCATAGCCACAGTCTCTCTTTCTGTGGTTTCAGTTACCCAAGGTCAACCACAGTCCAAAAATAGGTGAGTGGAGTACAGTAAGATATTCTGAGAGAGAGCGAGCGCAAGAAAGTGAGACAGACCACATTCATGTAACTTTTATTACAGTATATTGTTATAATTGTTCTATTTTATTACTGTTAATCACTTACTATGCCTAATTCATAAATTAAACTTTATCATAGGTATGTATGTATAGGAAAAAAACATAGTATATACAGGGTTCAGTACTATCTGTCGTTTCAGGCACCCACGGGGATCTTAGAACATTTCCCCCAAGGATAAGGGTGACTACTGTATTTACTATCTGGGCATTTGTGGAAAACAGTTGCCCACCCCTACTATAAAGCCTTGCTAGTCAAACTGTGGTCCATAAACCAATCAAGCTCCATCTTAGACTACTGCATCAGAACCTGCACTGTAACAAAAAAATAAAACCGAAGCATTATCTTTCCTTATAGATGTGTCTTTGTAACATCAGAAAATACATACTAAATATACAGTAATAAAAGTTGTATATACAATTCAAAAAACACTAAGGAATATTCTAGGATAAGTCTATAAAGTATTTGGCCAATTCCTCCTGGATCAATTCAGAAAAACCACCAATTAAATCTCAATCATATTTGACTCTATTTTCTGAACCCAAAATTATAGATGACATAGTCCAACACCAAAATAAAATATTTTATATCATTCTCCCAGACAGTGTGGTAACCACACATGCCATTATTTAAGAATAATATCAGTTATAAAGATGCTCCCAGGTTTTTAAGATTTACTTCCCTAATTATTTCATTCAAACTCTTCATTTC
>CM052440.1:75917015-75955811 GCA_028533085.1 Varecia variegata | reverse complement strand
GGACTACAGGCATGCGCCACCATGCCCGGCTAATTTTTCTATATATATTTTTAGCTGTCCATATAATTTCTTTCTATTTTTAGTAGAGACGGGGTCTCGCTCTTGCTCAGGCTGGTCTCGAACTCCTGAGCTCAAACAATCCGCCCGCCTCGGCCTCCCAAGTGCTAGGATTACAGGCGTGAGCCACCGCGCCCGGCCCAAACTCTTCATTTCCATCAAGCAGGGGGTAAGAAGACCTGAGTCCCTAAATTTTCCCAAACCTTTAGATGCATGTGACAGTCTCTGAGTTTTCCAGAATGACTGGGAAATGAACATCCTACAAGTCTTAACACAAACCAAATGGTTAACTGAAAATTAGGTACAAGTATTAGCTACACTGAAACTCTGTTGCTATGTTTCCCCTTGGGAATGATGGAGCAAGGCAAGATCATACCACATATATTTAAACAATAATTTAAATAAAATTAAAATACTTCAAAGTACAATCACTACTTTACGATCAAGAAATTTACAATTGCTTGTATCAATAGAACTCTCTTACATCGGAGGTAATTCACAATATGACTGGTAATACATAGGTTTGAACCTAGGACCCTTCCCCAATCTGTGAGATGTGACAAATGCCACAATATTTGTTAAATGAAATGCTGAAAATATTAACTATAATATACTTTGGTACTACTCCTATATTAATTTTTTAAATGTGTATTAATTCCAGGGCTAAGACTTTTACAAGGTTAATGAACTAACCTCATTTAAAAGGTATACTGTATCTATATTAAGCTACACATGAGATGATACTGATGTCTTCAATTCTAATGCATTAACACATGTATCATTCTATAATAGCTTCCTCTCCTTGCGTGTCTGCTAAGTTTCCACGCCAACAGTGAGAACCTGGCTCCTACCACCCACCATCCATTTTACTTAATTGTTTAATTCTGGCATACATTACTAGAGATATCAGAATTGCAATATTAGAATTAGCTGTACCTCTATGGGAAGCAGTATTATCAACTAAAGCACACTGCAACTAGAGAACATATGCAGTTTTTGCGTGTAGTCTTACAAGCTCTATGCATTTCCGAAGTTACTTAGGTCAACATCTTTCCACTACCACCCCCCTTCAATGAGGTTGTTTTATATATTCCTAATACAATAAGATTCTCCTGTCTCAGTCTGCATTCCATCCTGGAATTCCCCAACCCCTTAATGGATGTTTTTTAAAATTTACATTCATTAAGGTTCACTCTTGCTGGTGTAAAATTCTATGGGTTTTGACAACTGTGCAGTGTGTATTTTTATGATGCTTCTTGTCCTCTACATATATAACATCTTACAATTTTACCACCCATTCTTCAGGCAAACATACATGTTTCCAAAGTAGTCTTCAATTCTACTAAACAGAATGCAGAGTCTACATGCTTGCAAGCTTATCTACAAGAACATACCACTTTTTTCATAATCTCTAGGAGACTCATTTCAAAAAACTTCACTTTCAGATTATTAACAGTTGTCTGCCCATGATTAGACTTCAAAGGAAAAATGTTACAGAGTTATATAAGAAACAGATTTCATATCCTTATTTTACAACCAAGTTCTGAGAGTGTCACTTATGGGTCTATCATAAACAAATGAAAGCTTAAAAAACAGTTATGAATTCATTATACTGCACTTCGATCTTCCTATATATAAATTGGGATGATATGGATTCACTTACTCAGCTCAGTCTCACTACAAGGATTTTTAAACAATGTCATTCTAGTCCACTGAACAGTATAAAGTTTACTATGGGTAAATAGTTTGCCATAAATAACAGTATCAGAAGATCCAACACCAACATGCATTGAACTAGACTAAGACCAAGGATATAAATAAGGTAAAGCATACAGGCTTTATTCCCTGGATGCCTGCCCTAATCCAAATTAAAGCCTCTGAATATGCCTGGAATTCATATATTACAATTAAGATTCCAGACTATACTATGTAAGATCCTTCTAGTTCCTAAATATTGTATTATTTTTCACCCATGCTTCATGTATTCAGATTTTTCATGCAAAAAACAAAGTCCAGACATCCAGTTTCTGGCCCAGCATGCAAGGAGTTTGGAAGTTGTCACTCCATCCTAACAGCAGATAAAAAGGTGAACAAATTGAAAAATCAACAACTCTTCTTAGACCCATCAGAGAAGTTAAAGTAACAGAGCAAACCATTGCCCCCAAAATTGGAGAGACAGAGACAAATTTAGCAAAGCAGAAACCCATGGACAGAAACCTCCATAGGAACCAGCATGAGCGAAGGAAAACCTAAACCATAACTGATGAACTGCTACAGGATTACTATGGACAAATAAGAAAGTATAAAACTCCAATGAGACCCAGTCATGGGGGGCACTCACACTTTTGTGAGTTTCTACCAGGTCCTCACAGTAAAGATCCAAGAAAAATTCCCAGGGCTTCCAAGCAGGAGAAGAGGCAAAGTAAATAATTTTAAATATGCCAGAGCATTCCGTCCTTCT
The DNA here is from genome assembly GCA_028533085.1 of Varecia variegata. NCBI lineage: Eukaryota > Metazoa > Chordata > Mammalia > Primates > Lemuridae > Varecia > Varecia variegata. Next base: position 75,953,293 of record CM052440.1, on the reverse strand, counting down.
AAACAAGGTCTGTCCTCAAAATAATCCATCTTACCAGAGCCTAACCAACCTGGCGGAAGGGAATACCCAACTCCAGCTCCCTCAAGCCTTTCACAGAGAAGAAGAGAAATACTTAACTTCAGCCTCCTCTAACTATCCTGTCCCACCTACTGGGGTGAAAAGAACTAAGAAGCACTTGTGAAGCTCATAACCCACGGCAAAGGCTCACTAAAAGACTGGGACATAGTCATAGGACTACAGAATGCCTCCTCTTCCCCAACACCTTACTAAAGGCCTATACACCAAGGTTCTGTTTACCTGATGTATCATATCCACCTTTCAACAAAAAATTACAAGGTACACTAAAAGGCAAAAAACACAGTTTGAAGAGACAGAGCAAACATCAAAAGCAGACTCAGATACAGCAGGGATGTTGCAATAAGCAGACCAGGAATTTAAAACAACTATGATTAATATGCTAAGGACTCTAATGGGGGGAAAAAACAGATGACATGCAAGAACAGATGGATTGTGTAAGCAAGAGAGGTGGAAATTCTAAAACAATGAAAGAGAAATGCAGATCAAAAACACTTAACAGAAATGAGGAATGTCTTTGGGGTTCATTAGTAGACTGGACATGGATGGCTGAGGAAAGAATCTATGAGCTTAAGGAAAAGTCAACAGAAACTTCCAAAACTGAAAAGCAAATAGAAAATAAGCCTAGAAAAAAGGGAACACAGTATCTAAGAACTATGGGACAACTATAAAAGGTGTAACATACATGTAATAGGAATACAGAATGAGAAGAAAAAGAGAAAGGAATATTTAAAGCAATAATGACAGAACTGCCCCCAAATTAATGTCAGATACCAAACCACAGATCCAGGAAGCTCAGAAAACACCAAGCAGGTGAAATGCCAAAAAAAAAAAAAAAAGAAAGAAAAGAAAGAAAAGAAAGAAAGAAAGAAAGGATAAAGGAAAAAATCTTACAGATGCCAGAAGACAAAACACCTTACATACAAAGGAGCAAGAAATTACATCAGACTTCTCCTCAGAAACCACACATGCAAAAAATGAGCACAGTGAAATATATTAACAGTCAAGAGGAAAAAAGAAAACTACCATTACAGAATTCTGTACCCTGCAAAATTATCCTTCAAAAGTGAAGGAGAAATAGACTTTCTCCAAGACAGACAAAAATTGAAGGCATTTGTTGCCAATAAAACTGCCTTGCAAGAAATGTTAAAAGCTCTTCAGAAAGATGGAAAATGGTATCAGTCAGAAATAGATCTACAAAAAGAAAGGAAGAGTTTTAGAAAAGGAGTAAGTGAAGGTAAAATAAAAAATTTTACCTTTCTTATTCTTAATTGAGCTCACAGTTTGTTCAAAATAATAACAGCAACAATGTATTTGATGCGTGTGGCTTATGTGTAAGTGAAATGGTACAGGGATGCAAGGGAGAAATTAGGAATATTTCATTCCATTCCGTTTTGCTGCGAACCTAAACTGTTCTAAAAAATTGACTTTTATTTAAAAAAAAAAAAAAAAGGTGAGGGAAGCCCTTTTGCATCAGTTTCCTGTTCTGTAAAGCTTGGCACCCATTTTTAGTGGTCAGTAGGACTGATACCAAGTCTTCAGCACATGCTCCCACGGGCAGCTAAATTATGTATCCAAGGGAAGGAATAAGAAACAGAGCCTGACAGGGAGAGAGAGATGTGTTAAGCCTAAAATGTAACAAGTAAGTGTCTTCAGTTTATGCAATGACCTGGCAGCAGAAGGGAGCTCTTTGCTTGGGTCTTCTTCACAGCAGTCACACTTTATTTCCCTCCAGTCTTCAGTCTCAAGATCTGCTTTATGAGACTTTGCCCTTGCCCTTCTATAAGGAAAGCAGAAAAACAGCAACAGGCCCAGAAGAGAGGCATTCAAGGCATTCAACGATGCATCACTGAAGCTGGTCCAAGAAGAATGGCAGCTATTGAGCCCTGCTCAGAGACACAGTACAGGGATGTGATGTTGGAGAACTACAGCAAATTATCTCACAGGGAATTCCATTTTGCAACCCCAAACTCATCATTCAGCATGGGACGAGGGGAGGGAGGACCCCAGAAAACATCCACTGGCTACCTATGGATTAAAATGAATTTGTCCTCCAGAAGGAAGACCTACTCTGTAGCTTGAGTTATGATTATCTGAGGACTTTATTTGGGCCAAGTGAAAAGAGGAAGTTGATTACAGTATTTTAACACTGCCAAATGAAAATTTCTATCCCTTGGTGCAAGTGCAGTGCAAGACAAAATGAGCATGCTCTGACCTCAAATACTTGTAATGTAGACATAAGGAACAAATATACAATACCGCTATAAATGCAAGAGATGCTACTACTCTACATACTGAAAGATTAAAGGTTTACTCTATGTACCACAGAGAGATTATGTGACCTAGAAAAAGTCCAAGTAAAGTTTACAAAAGAGCTTTAAAATTTCCAGTAAAATTTTTTGATTTCAGCGTATTACAGGGGTACAAATGTTTAGGTTACATATATTGCCTTTGCCCCACCCAGAGTCAGAGCTTCAAGCGTGTCCATCCCCCAGACAGTGCGCACCGCACCCATCAGGTGTGTATATACCCATCCCCTCCTTCCCCCGCACCTGCCCAACACCCGATGAATGTTACTACTATATATGCGCCTAAGTGTTGGTCAGTTAATACCAATTTGATGGTGAGTACATGTGGTGCCTGTTTTTCCATTCTTGGGACACTTCACTTAGTAGAATGGATTCCAGCTCTATCCAGGAAAATACCAGAGGTGCTAGATCACCATTGTTTTTTGTGGCTGAGTAGAACTCCATGGTATACATATACCACATTTTATTAATCCATTCATGTATTGATGGGCACTTGGGTTGTTTCCACATCTTTGCAATTGTGAATTGTGCTGCTATGAACATTCTAGTGCAGATGTCTTCTTTATAGAATGTCTTTTGTTCCTTTGGGTAGCTACCCAGTAATGGGATTGCTGGATCAAATGGTAGTTCTACATGTAGCTCTTTCCAGTAAACTTTTTTAACTTTCCGATTTTTCACATCAGTATGTCATACAGGTAATTTTAAAAACAAAATTGGATCCTTTAAGGTTTTTGACACTTCTCAAAATAATTCTACAGCTTCAAAATTTCCAGAAACTTTACATAGCTAGAGTAGACTGGAGAGCATCATGGGGGCAACAATGTCAAGTAAGTCCTCAAGAGTTATATCTGAAATGGAGAGGTGAGAAAAGGCCATTTGCAGCACTGAAAACTTAACGGACGTACAACTCTGGTTGTAACTGTAAAGCTATATAAGAGAATTTGAAGAAATCACACTTGAATGACATACTAGGGTGTTAGATTCAATAAGGAGCAATATTTAAGGGCTGCTACTTTTAAGACAGAGTTAACCTTAAGAAAAAGAAAGGCACCAGCCAGTAAGAGAAGACTGTACTCTTCTTGTCTAAAGATCAGCTACGTGGATGGAAAACATCAGATGGCTAGCAGAATAGAGACTTCAGGGTGCAGGGAAAAATGAAAACTCCTGAGAAAAAAACATTCTTAGGATTCTCTGTTAGAATATGATATAAACATTTTCTATTATTAAAATGAAGTATATTTGACACTGAGACTTGAAATCTCCCCCTCAACTCAGACATTTAAAACGTAGACTGTGAGGTAAGCTTCTTGACTACTTCATCATTTTATTTTGGACTCTTTCCAAAAATAAATGATTGGTATGAACATACTTAGGAGTAGGTTTGGTTGTTTTTGTTTTTGCAGAAACCTATGGATATCTAAAAGTACTTAACAATAAAGTTGCTAAATTCAACCAGTTGTATAATATATTCTGCAAAGGCTTTCATCAGCAACATATTTAAAAGTCAATTTTAGTATGCTTTATGAAGCCCACAGCAATGATAAATATCTCCCTTGGCTTCTCAAAAGCTAAGCTATAGGCTTATATAAGAGAACTCTCTCTTCAGCAACAATTATTACTAACTCTCCGATATGCAGTCTGTTTGGACCCTAATTTATTTGGCCTCAATGGGTTCTCTTTTGGCTGGAATTGAGAGGATAAACATATTTACTTGATACTGAATAATTAAATATATGTGGTTACAGCTCCACTTTGCAATAGTATGCACATCTGCTATCCATCAAAAATCATGAAAACCAGTACCAGGCTGTTATATGCTGTTCACTAGTGTCCATATGAGTGTAATTTTATTGCTGCATCTGGTCTGATATTCATTTGTAATGCTTTCTGGAAAATAATTTTTAAATGGAGCAAGGGGTAGAAGACAGGCTTAATTTTAACTGGGAAGGAATTTAAAGCAAGTAAACATACAGTAAGTTTTCAAGATGTCAAAATTTCTTATGCCAGGAAAGTAAAAATATCTCAAACTGACAATCAGACTAGACACCAGCCATTTTATACAAATTAATTTTATACAAATTTATTACAATCCAAAGCATGTAATTTCTATGATTAGGTAAGGATAAAATAATAAATTCTCCGAAATATTCACAACCCCTAATTTGGTATGTATGCTCAATCTGAATCCAGTTTCCCATAATGAAAATATTCAGAAACGTTCAGTTTCAATAAATCTAGATTGAAGGGATAAGTTTTCACCCTTTACAAGATGTAATTATACACAAAGGTGACTAAGACAACATTTGAAATTGAGCCATAAAAACTAAGTGAACCAGATCTATACTAGATCATAAATCACTTCATGATCCTCGAAATTGCTTACATAATCCTACCCATAATTAAAAGAAGTCATTAATATACACATTAGTATGTATGAACAAATCATGTACATGCACATGTAAGAACAGGCAATATTTAAAAACACAAAAATTAGAATTTCTATTTCTGGTAATTTGGTAACAAGATAAACAGAAAACCCTCCTTTTACAAAACACCTAGAACTACTGGTTAATCTTTTTATTTGATTTGTACATACAAAGTAAAATTTATAAACATTCCTTTAAATGTAGAGCTGAGGTATCAATAAAGTAGGAGAAATCTCCAGAGACCAAAATTGAACAGGAAAGCAAAAGCAGTACATGTTTGATGTGATGACACAACAACCCTGTAGTATTTTCTGATTTCAGAAACTGAAGGACTTCTGTTCCAATGGCAAAACAGGGAAGAAGATAAAGCCTTGGCACACAAGAAGCACTGTTAGAAGATTCCTGCACAAAGCACAGACTCTCACAGAACAATGGAGTAGAAAAATCTGGCCACTGGCAGAGGGAGCCAACGAAACTTTTTTGTCTTAGCCTAGGCTCTGAAAAGGTGAGAAAAAGCACCAAAAACTTCACAACAAAAGATTGCCCTCACATAGGTTTACAGCCTAAATTTATTCTATCTACATAGTATAGAAACTTCCAACTCCAAAAATTCAATATAAAAAGTGATCTCTGCTTGAACAGGATAATGGTAACATGTGTATACTCACTTGTCAAAACTCAAACTAAGCCAGGCTCATACCTATGGTCCCAGCTACTCAGGAAGCTGAGGCGACAGGATCACGTGAGCCCAGGAACTCAAGTCCAACCCAGGAAACATAGTAGGAATCTGTCTCTCAAGAAAAAAAACAAACAAACCTCAAACTACACACTTAAGATCTGTGCATTTTACTGTACATAAATTATTAAATTATATTATACTTCAATTTAAAATAATTTATAAAATAAAGTGGTCATTGGAAACACCTCTAGGATGCTTGGCAAAAGAAAACCAAAACCTCCCTGGAGGGATATGCTCCCAATGAAGACCCTCAGAATTCTCACAGACAACCCCTCTGAAGATCAGCTCACAATCTAAAACTATAAAACACTCAAAGAGTCATTTCATCATGAGCAAAAATGAGCAGGTATAACAATAAAAAAAGTGGACTTCTAAGAACCTCAGTCAACTGAACAATCTGATAGAGATTATAAGTATTTAAAATGATTAAAACACAGAAAAGGTGGAATAAAATAAATGAGATAAGAACAAAACATCATTAAACAGTAACAGACATCCCTAATAAGATAATACAAGAAACAATCCACAGCACATGCTAAGATAATCAATAGATAAATGGTTAATGAGGAACTAGATACTGGCAAAGTATAATACGAAAGGATCATCCCACAAATAAAAGATATTAAGAGGAAAAAGCTCAACTTTATAATAAAGATATTAACTTTCACCATCTGAACCTACTGAATAACCTCAGCATTACTAAAAGGAGAACAAAATATAGACTTTCTGATGTGATGAATACAAACTACTCAGTACTATCTATGAAGCATTTAGGCCAAAATGTTAAATCTATCTCTAATCAATCTTTAAATCTAAATTTCACTTTCCAAGAAACACCAGGAGATAAGAATAAATCAAACACCATAAGAATTTGTTAGAAAATAAATCTGGGACATTCTGTAGGACAACTGACCTGATCTTTTCAATAAGTCAACAGGGTGAGAGAAAAAAAGGTGCAGGGGAAAGACTAACTGTTCCAGAGAAACATAAGAGGCATAAACAAATGCAACTTGTGAACCTTGTTCTGGATCCTGACTCAAACCAACCAACCACAGAATGATATTTTAGAGACTACTGTAGATATCTGAATATGGAAAGAGTAATTTATAATATTAAAGAATTGTTCACTTTGGGGTATGTGAAGACAATGGTATTATGATTAAGTCTTTATTTTTTAGAGATGTAAAATGAAGTATTAATAGTTACCAATGAGATGTCAACATGTGGATTTGCTTTAAAATACCTCAGCTAACAAAAACAGCCCAAATGCCTATATCTAGGAGAGTGGTTAAATAAACTATGGTACACTCACACAATGGAATACTATGCAGTGGCAAAAAAGAATGAGGAACATCTCTATGGAATGGTATCTGAAACATTATTCTTAAGTGAAAAAAGAAAGTGCAAAAAAGCATCTATACTATGTTATTTTTCATGTAAGAAAAAAGGGGAATATAAGAATATATACGTGTATCAGCTCGTGTGTCAAAAAAGGAATTCACAAAACAAAACCTACAGAGAATGAGTGAGAACAGGCTAGGGAAAAAAGGGGAAATAGGACCAGGGTAGAAGGGATGGGGAGAAAGAACACTTTTCTGAATGTAAATTGTTGTGTTATTTCTAATTCTTAGGAACATGTCAGTTATTTCACATAATACCAAAGTAAATCAATAATTAAAATCAACCAGGATGTTGGGGGGGGGCAGTACTCAAAAATGGAATACAAACAGTAATAAATGTATTACAAATGAACAACAGAACCACATTGCAAGGGGTAGCAAAGAAATTATGTAAATTTAGAAGACAGTATTTTGACTATTCACAATATTTTCATAGTACTGCATTTTAAATAATAATTTGTTTCTCACAATGGTATCTAAGTTAGCAATTTTGAAACTCCCGTATGTATATAGTAGGATTGAGCAAATCAGAAAATATATTGTGAATAATGAGAGCCAGGTTTCTCACTGACATAGAATAGAATAACAAATAAGGAAAGGGAGAACTCTATAATGTAAGTTTGTGGTGGCAGACTGGAATAGACGATAACATGAATTCATGTTTTTAATATAGATACATATAGAAAAAACAAAGACTAGGTATGCGTGTTATACATACATGTATTTCCTAACTCTGCCCACTGAGAGGTCCCAAACGCAGCGAAAGAAAATCCAGTAGCAATGAACACACCTAACTTCCAGATGTTGGTTTCTAAACACCATTCTCTAGTAAAAGGAGCCAGAGCTCCTTGGAGAAATGGTTGATTCTAGGGGTGGGGCAAAGGACAAAATGAGTATGGAACATTTTGTGCTGCCAGACAGAAAGTGATAAAAAATGATAAGGGCATGTCAAAAAGGACACAGGAACCAACATGAAGGAGCTCCTGGTGGTCAAATCTGGGATAATCTGAGCAAGAAAATAATGACAGTAACAGATCATAACCTACAGAACAAAATAAACGCCAATGAGTCCATATTAGTCGTATCAGAAAAACAAACAGTTTTCCTTCTCCCACAGAGTCAACATAACACAGAATACTTCTGACACCAGATGTGTGGGGGTTTTCCCCATCCCAAGCAATTCTGCAACACCAGCTGGGTGTCCTATAATTCAATTTGATACTAACACTATCTACCTAGAGATAGAGTCAGATCCCACAGGTTAAGGGCTCAGTCTCACAAGAATGTCCCCCACTTCAGGCACCAATCACAAGCTGCAGGCTGTCACCTGTGCTTCTGATTGGCCAGTTATAAACTGAAGGTTCCCACAATCCCCACCTCAAATTCAACCATTTGCTAGAGTGGCTCACAGAACTCAGGGACACACTTTACTTACATTTATCAGTTTATTATAAATGATTACAAAGGATACAGATGAATAACCAAATGGAAAAGATATACAGGGTAGGGTCTAGAAGGGGTCAGAGCACAGGAGCTGCTATCCTAGAAGAGTAGGTGTTCACCAACCCAAAAGATCTCTGGACCACCGTAGCTCAGGGATTTTTATAGAAGCTTCATCATATAGACACGATGGACAACTAACTCAATTTCCAGCCCCTCTCCCTCCCAGAGGATATGGGACAGAGCTGAAAGTTCCAAGCTTCTAATCATGACTTGGTCTTTCAAGTGACCAGTCCCCATGCAGGAGCCTAACAAGAGTTGCCTCATTAGAACAAAAGATGTTCCTATCACCCAGGAAATTCCAAATGATTAGGAACTCCATGTCAGGCACTGTAGTAAAAGACAAAATATTAGAACAAAAGATGCACCTACCACCCCTACTGCTCAGGAAACTACAAGGCTTTTAGGAGCTCTGTGCCAAGAACCAGGGGGCAGAAACCAAATATATTTTTACAATATCACACTAATATAAATAATTGAATAAATAAGTGGGAGAGACAGGACAATTTTTAAGGTAGAATTCTAACTAATAATGCACATAGAAGGAACAACAGAACTAGAAAAATCACCACTTGGCAAACATCGCAGTAATAATTACTACAGGCAAAAGCTATCAAGGAATGCTAAAATTAGAGGATAAAAGTATGGTGAGAAACAGTATAATTGCACAGCCTCAAATATTTATTGCAAATCAAAAGAACAGTAACCACAGAGAAAAAACATGGCAGACAACATTATAATCAAGTGATCGAGGGTAACCACGAGTATCTATATCATGTACTGCTGCTATGATGCCTTGAGAAGGGCACAACACCACTTCTGTGGTATTCTTGACAAAAATGTATAACCTTACTCTAATCGGGAGAAATGTCAGCTAAGCCCAAATTGAGGGGCATTCTACAAATGACTGGCCAGTAATCTTCAAAAATGTCCAAGTTAGGAACAACAAAGAAAGACTACTGAAATGTCTCAGATTAGAAAGATTAAAGAAGTAACAACTAAATGCAATATGGGATCCCGGACCTGAAAAAAAGGCTAATGGGGGAAATGGAGAAATTCAAATATGGTATACAGATTAGTTAATAGTATTCAACCAGCATTAATTTACTGTTTTGGTAACTATTAATATTCTATGGTTATATAAAGTGTCAATATTAGGGGAACTGGATGAAGGTTATACAAGAACTGTGTACAATTTTTGCAACTTTTTTGTTAAGTCTAAAATTACTTATACAGTATTTTCTCTATTTTTTTGTAGTTGAAATTTTTTCATAAGTTTTTTCAAATGAGGGACACAAAAAACTTACAGAAATGCAAAATACCATCACGGATATAAATGCTCAATTAATGTATTAAACTTCAAAATTAGGCACAGCTGAAGAAAGAATTGTTATCTAGAATGCAGGTACAAAAATTAACCCAAAAGTAGCTCAGAGAAATAATAAGACATTATATATGAGAGCAAAATTAAGAGGAAAGGAGCTGTGAATTAGGCCCATCACACATCAAACAGGAGTTGAAAAGGAGACTACAGAGAACGAAGGAAAATTAAGGGGCAAAAAAAGGATATTAATTCTCTAGAATTAAACAACAACAATGCTTAGATTCTAGAATTAAGAGTTTTAGGCAGGGCCGGGCGCGGTGGCTCACACCTGTAATCCTAGCACTCTGGGATGCCAAGGTGGGTGGATCGCTCGAGGTCAGGAGTTCGAGACCAGCCTGAGCAAGAGTGAGACCCCCCCCCCCGTCTCTACTAAAAATAGAAAGAAATTATCTGGCCAACTAAAATATATATATATATATATATACACAAAAAAAAATTAGCTGGGTATGGTGGTGCAAGCCTGTAGTCCCAGCTACTCGGGAGGCTGAGGCAGTAGGATCGCTTAAGCCCAGGAGTTTGAGGTTGCTGTGAGCTAGGCTGACGCCACAGCACTCACTCTAGCCCAGGCAACAAAGCGAGACTCTGTCTCAAAAAAAAAAAAAAAAAAAAAAGAGTTTTAGGCAGAATATTATTATAATAAATAAAAATATATCCACATCTAGACACAGGGTGGGCAAAGCTGAAAAATAACAAAAATCAAGAGAAGGCCTTAAAAACAAGGTGGGAAAAAAAAGATAAATTACGTACAAAGCACCAATAACTAGAAAATAGCCTCCTCGTAGCAAAAGCTACAGTCATATATCCCCAAAGGATTTAGTAAAAATAACTATCACCTAGGATTCAATACTCAACTAATTATCATTTCAAGAATGAGGGCAAAATAAATACATTTTCAGATAAGTACCAAGAACTTACCACTAATAGATCCCATTGAAAGATATATTAAAGGACATATTTCAAGCAGAAGGAAGCCAAACCCAAACGAATTAAGTGAGATGCAAAAAGCAATGGTAGGCCAGGAGCCATGGCTCACACCTGTAATCCTAGTACTCTGGGAGGCCAAGGAGGGGGATCACTTGAGGTCAGGAGTTCAAGACTGCCTGAGCAAGAAAGAGTGAGACTCCCATCCCTAAAAAATTTTAAATTTTAGCCAAGTGTGGTGGCACATGCCTGTGGTCCCAACTACTCAGGAGACTGAGGCAGATGGATCGCTTGAGCCCAGGAGTTTGACGTTGCAGTGAGCTATGATGACACCACTGCACTCTAGCCAGGGTGACAAAGTGAGATCTAGTCTCAAAAAAAAAAAAAAAGAAAGAAACCAGAGTTTATAAAATGCTCCTTTAAACAAAGCTACCATGTTGCAGTTTTAAAGTAATTCAATTTGCAAAAAAATAAAAATTAAAAAATGGCTTGAGCAAGATACTTTTCACAAAGACAAAAGCACCAAGCATGGATCTGTAAATCTCTACTAAGAATCTGGCTTCTTGCCATTTTATCTTGATCAAAGGCTTTGGTTTCTTCACTCAAAAAGTGAAGGTATTTAGCTAGAAGATCCTTAAGATTTCCTTCCACTTCTAGATGCAATAGGTAGAAAACAGACCTTTCCAATTTAACAGAACATCTTTCAAAAAATGCAAGTCGTTCTGAGTTCGGAGCAAGATCCTTCAGACACAGAACCAGTGGTTTAAAGCATAAAGCTTTATCTATGCAAAAGCAATTGGAAATGGATATGACCTCAGAGAAAGAATAAAGAAAATGATGTACTTTGAAACTGTTCCATACTTCCAAGAGCTAACAGAGGAAGGAAAGGGGTGATCCAAGTGGTAGGACAACCAAGACAGTATAAGAATCAGTAAATCTAGTGAAAATTTGTGAAAGGAATGTAAGCATCAAATGCTGCAAAAAGAATAAAGACAATCATGTTTTATTCCTAGTTCACAAAACAGCTATCTGACAAACCCTTCCTTCCAAAATCCTGAAAGTTCAATGACATAAATACTGGGCAACATCAAAAGTAATTTACTGTGATTTCTGAAGATCCAACTACACTGGAATACATCAAAGGTAGATAAAATCCCCAAAATGCAAACAGTCAATACTCATAAAGGTATCCTATTCTTTACCACCACAGTTTCGTTTTCATTCTACTAAGGATAAATTAAAATGTCGGCCGGGCGCGGAGGCTCACGCCTGTAATCCTAGCACTCTGGGAAGCCGAGGCGGGTGGATCGCTCAAGGTCAGGAGTTCGAGACCAGCCTGAGCAAGAGCCGAGACCCCATCTATACTAAAAATAGAAAGAAATTAGCTGGACAACTAAAATATATATAGAAAAAATTAGCCGGGCATAGTGGCACATGCCTGTAGTCCCAGCTACCCGGGAGGCTGAGGCAGTAGGATCGCTTAAGCCCAGGAGTTTGAGGTTGCTGTGAGCTAGGCTGACGCCATGGCACTCACTGTATCCTGGGCAACGAAGTGAGACTCTGTCTCAAAAAAAAAAAAAAAAAAACACAGTCAATGCTACAAGCAAAGATAACTTTCACTAAAAAAAAAAGCAAAACTATTAAAACACTAGGCTATGTAAAGTCATTTAGTTGTGCTGCAAATATTCCCTTTCAATATTCCTTTAACAAAAGTGGGCTTGGAGATATGGGGCATAAAAAAGTAGACAATATAATTAAAACTCATTAATATGAGACAAAGTGATTGATTCTTGATATAAAGCATTAAAAACTGGATAAGGGTTAAGATATTTTTAAGAAAAGAGAACAGGACATTGGTACTTTGAGACAAGAGTCTGCCATCCTCCTCATTTGCCAGCAAATTAGTAAACTCTTTGCTTCTCCTCAAACCACTTGTCCTTGTTCTTCTGATGGGGCCTTGGGAACAAGTGCCAAACTTTCAGTAACAGAATTTGGCATCCCTGGGTAGTCTCATCAGCACCCCAGTGGAATGGCACCCTGAGACTGCTGAAGCAAACAGGGAGCAGCCCCGGGACGAGCTGTGGGTCTTCACTGGAAGGAGCAGCTAGCTTCTTTCTGAGGTGAGAGAATATGGGACAGTCCCAGCAGCTGCCAGAGCATGTTTTAACTCCGGTTAACTCCTATCCTCTTTCTCGCTGAATTAGACCAGCTCCCCACAACCTGAACTGAGTTAAGGAGAAAGAAACAAATGTGGGGAAGCATCATGATACAGCCACAGCCATTTGTAAGTAAAGATCCCCAAGATGCCGAGACCATGTTTCCACCCATATTTGGGTATTTGGGCGGCGGAGGGTAGGGGCTCAGACCTCCCTCTTGGATTTGTTTTGAGGTGCTGATTTGGGGTTGGAAGCCAAGAGATTGAGTGGAACTAGGGAACCTGGTTTGGACTGAGTTCATTTGAAGTGGTGGTTGCTACCACTTGTATGTAGTATGAGGAAAAGTGGTGGTTGATGGTCCATGGTTTATTCTGAGCTGTTGGTTCTTTTAAAATTCAGAGCTCTAATGGTCAACCTGCCACTACAGAGTTAAAATGTCGAGTCTTAAGCTCTCTGCTTGAGATAAACTCAGTGTTTACAGTATACAAAATGATCTGTTTGTCTGATTTTTTCATAAATGAGGTCCTCCTGCCCCAACCAGAACCCCCACAGCTGACCAGGGTGAGGCACAGGGCAGGGCCCAAGCCCCAGGGCAGATGTGGAGGGAAGGAGGACCAGTGCACATGACCTGTCGCCAAGGGGTGTGCAACAAGGGGGAAGGAACACCTGCCGCTGCTGCTATCTTGGCACCATGGGAGGGGCCAGGGAGGGTGCTCCCTGAACTAACTCTTCAATCCCATGCCCAGTAAATTATGACTTGAGGTTGGGAATGGTCTCTCCCAGCAGCAAACTCAATTTGGGCCACAGGGAACCTATAGCTGGGGCAGACAATCTGCAGCAATATCAATCAGATAGGGGGCTTGAATGTGTAAGAACAACCAGCAGAGTCCTTGGAGACAGTCAAAAGGAATGGGCAAGAAAGCCACCCCAGGCTGACTTTTTGTAAAGAAGAAAGACCTTGAAAGAAATGTGGCCCAAAAGTTGCAAAAGCCTGCAGGTAGCAAGAAGCCCCCAGGAGGGAAAATGTTTTTTTTTTTAAGTCCAGGACTCAGACTGTGAAGGAGGGGGCCAGAACCCCCTGCCTCCAAATATCCCCACTCCTAAGAGCCCTGAGAAAAAGTGACAGTGGGGATTCGCCTGGTGCCAACCCATGTGGACAGAAGCGGTCCAATGGGGGTCCTCTTCCCCCAGCCACAGCCCGGACCCTGGCACCAGCTGCACCCAGCCAGAGAGGGTGGGAGAGGGGCCAGGCAGCAGTGAGGCAGTGTAGGCAAGAGACTGAGGAACTTGAATGGTACTCAGATACATTTAAATGGCAGGATCCTGGGACTGTGTTGCCTCATGGGTTTAAAAGGGCTTTCCTGCCCTGTTTGATAGAAGCTTAGCAAGGGACTTAGGGAACCTGCAATCGGACAATTTGTAAACTTGTATTAGCTTATCTGGGGTTCCTAGGAATGGCGTCTGGATCCCAGACGTCAGACTAATGGTAAAGCCCTTGTACAGAGAAAAACAAGGAATGAGCCTTAGCGTCTTAGTAGAGGTGCTGAGAGGCATCCCACACAAGTGGCATGTCAAATCCAATGAACGATATTGTGAGAGGACGGCCTCTTTGCCTCTGAGCAGTAACAGCTACTTTAGAGTTGTGTCTATTCTCAATTCTTCCACCCTTTTGCCAGCCAAAGAGAATGAGCCTTTACAACATGACTGTTCAGAGGTTTTGGAGGCTGTATATTCTAGCAGGACGGATCTGTCAGATCAGCTGATGCCAGAGCAAGATTAGGACCTTTTTCTTTGACGGGAGCAGCTTTATGGATGACAAGGGGCTGGATATGCAGCGATCATGGCAGTGGCACTGCCATCTGGGACTTCAGCCCAGGAAACTAAGCTGCAGTTATTGTGAGGAAAAAGGAAAACATTTCTACAGACTGTAAATATGCTTTTATGATTGTGCATGTTCATAGTGCCATTTGAAAGAAAATAGGTCTCCTGATGGCAGGAAATAAGACTATTAAGTATGTCACTGAAATAATGGCCTCGATACAGGCTGTGGCTGAGCTCAAGGTGGTGGCCAGCACGGCAAAAAGAAGTCAGGCCATTGGCATAGCTGCTAAGGAGGCTGGTGGAGGTGATTTGTTGCTCAGTGCTTTGGTACCTCGGCTAGATTTAGACCCCTTTAAAAACTAAAGACTGGGGCTCTGACATTTGGGATGGCACAGCTAAAGAAGACAAAATTCTCATAAACTCGCCTCCTACCCAAAGCTTTGGGTCAGCCTCTTATGAGGCACCTACATTAATACACACATTGGGAACGTGACACCTTGATGGATTTGGTGGGGTCTCATTTGAGAGGACCCTGTTCACAACTAACTGTTTATGTACATGTATACTTATTTATTCTTAATTTTCTTTTAATTTCCAAGGGCCTCGATTCATATGCTACAGGCTGGACAAGTTAAACCTATAATCCAGATTTCCTGACCAGATTAGTGGCTTTTCTAACACACCACTCTTAATTTGTATTAAATAGATAATAATCTCAAAAAACCCCACCTCCAAACGTATGAATGTATACAATCTGCCTAAAAGTAACTGCTACATTTTTCCATTCTTCATACAAAATGACTCCTTTTACAACTCAAAATATTTTTCAGTTTACATCAAGCAGAATTGGAAAAAGGCTTTCAACTGGTTTTAGGGGTGGAGTGGCTCTAAAAAAGGAATGTGATGATATATGCAGTAAGGGCAGTAAAAACAAAATTTTAAGAGTCTGCTCTGCAATTCTAAGAGTAACATTTACCTAATTACTGACTTGAAGGTGTAACTGTAAAACAAAATTTTTAAACAGATATTTAGAATATTTCTTTAAATGTCTCACTTTTTAAACTTAATGTCAAAATTGAAAGAGATCATTTTAGAAATGAGGAAATTGAGACCCAAGAAAATGAAGTAACTTGCTGATAAAGAACAGAGCTAAGGTATGACATAAAACAAGCTCCAGTGAATATATTTTTTTTAAAATATGATCTTAATAACTTTCATTGAAAAAAACTAAAGGCTAAGAATCTTAATTATGTTTTAAATAAACATTTGTAATCAATGCCATACTGACTTGGAATTCCTAAGAGACCATGCTAAAATTTACATATGCTTAGAAAATGCTTTCTCCTCTAGAAAAGAAAACCAATAAGATTATAAGAGAAAATATTATAAAGTACAGTCAAAGAATATTTATTGATCACCTATTATGTGAGAGGAACTATTTTAGTCATCTGGGATATTATAAGTACAGAAAATACTTTTAAACATGTTCAAAATATGATAATTGTGTGTATATAATTATAATAGGTAATTATAAATCATTCTTTTTTCCACTGAGGAAGATCTACAAGTATTTTCAAAGCAGAACTTTCGGTATTGTCAATACTATACTTAACAATAATAAAAATGTATTTTTAAAATATATATCATTCAGACCAGGCAAGGTGGCTCACACCTATAATCCTAGCATTTTGGGAGTTCAAGGCAGGAGGACTGCTTGAGGCCAGGAGTTGGAGACCAGCCTGAGCAAGAACGAGACCCTGTCTCTACAAAAAATAGAAAAATTAGCCAGGCACGCTGGTGTGAGCCTGTAGTCCAACTTCTCAGGAGGCTGAGGCAGAAGGATCACTTAAACCCAGGGGTTTGAGGTTGCAGTGAGCTATCATAACACCACTGCACTCTAGCTAGGGCGACAGAGCAAGACCCTTTCTCATAAATAAATAAATAAGTTTTATTTATCTGTGTGTGTGTGTGTGTATCAATCATTCAAAGCTGTTCAGTGTGAATCTACTTCAAACTGAATCACTAAGGTGATTTGGAATATAAAAGGATCCTAAACAAACAAACCCTTAGAACTACTTACAGATTTGTACCTGAAACAGGTTCTCAACATCACCAAGATTAATATAGTTAGTATAGTAATTGTGGAATCAGACTGAGGAACTCCAGCATTAGGAGCAGCCACGTAGTCAGAAATTATTTCTGCTCACTATAACGTAAGAATACTGCTTTCTATGATTTCTGCATTTCTGGAACAATTTCATACACATATTTTCCTGTTTCTTAGTCTGAGTTGTACACTGCCAGTCACTATTAAAAAAAAAAAAATCTCAGACTAAGGCCGGGCGCAGTGGCTCACGCCTGTAATCCTAGCACTCTGGGAGCCCGAGGCGGGTGGATCACTCAAGGTCAGGAGTTCGAGACCAGCCTGAGCAAGAGCCGAGACCCCATCTATACTAAAAATAGAAAGAAATTAGCTGGACAACTAAAAATATACATAGAAAAAATTAGCCAGGCATGGGGGCGCATGCCTGTAGTCCCAGCTACCCGGGAGGCTGAGGCAGTAGGATCGCTTAAGCCCAGGAGTTTGAGGTTGCTGTGAGCTAGGCTGACGCCACGGCACTCACTCTAGCCCGGGCAACAAAGCGAGACTCTGTCTCAAAAAAAAAAAAAAAAAAAAAATCTCAGACTAATAGAGACCAAATTTAGAGAGGGAAATAAAAATCTTCCTTCAGTGTAGGCTAAATGGACTGATTACACAAAGAACTCCATACATCCAAAAGCACACAGATGTCTGAACTAGTTCCCAGGGCTCAAACAATACCAGTCATTCAACAGCTTTCCTTTTACATAAGTTGATGTGAGAGCTCAGTCAGCTCTTCTGAACCTCATAAACCCAGCATCCTTAAACTCTGATAAAGTCTACATTTTTCCTCAGCACTATTTTCATGTACTTTGTCTGGAAAACAAACTTTATATTTCTTCCAAAAAAATAAATCTGGAAATCATCTGTTCTGTTTGACAAGTGATACACTCTACCTATAATTACTTTTCCACTGAAACCACAATCCATGATACAAATCTAAGATCATTAACACTGCAAGACTGTTTGACAGAATATATTTTTCAATGCATGAGTTTAAAATATAATTTTAAGTACACTCTATCATGCTAATTATCAAATGCATATATATACTATTTTACTGGATTCTATGTTTCCAGTTGTATAATTTTTTATATAGCCATAACACAAAATAACTTCTCAAAACTTAAAAGAAATTTTCAGAGAACTGTTAAAAGAGGGAAAAAGGCGAGTTTTCCCTCTCTTTCTCCCTCCTCCTATAATAACCACAGACATCAAAAATAATAAAAGATATTTCACTGAGTGTTTGAACAAACTTTTAGGCCTTAGGAAAAAGACAGGTACTCTTCACTAAACCACCTTCAGAAACTAAACAACATTACCCTGCTACCTTCAAAGCACATTGTTATTGATTCTTCAATAATATCTTTATCAGCTGAATCTTTGGTGAATTCTCACATAAATTAAAGCTACAGAAATTCAAATGTGCATTTTAGGCATGTGGTAAACTTACTTCCTAAGACACTCATCAGACCTGCTACCCAGAAGCCAAACTCATTAGATTTAGGAGACAAACTGAGAATGATTAACTTACTCACTAAATTATTAGATCCTAAATAGTCAAGAGTTGACTACATATTCAGCTGCCCTTAATATGTACTATCACATAGACATAATCCCTTATAGAAATGATCAAGATGATGTTCCAGAATTTGATAATCAAGCTATTTATGTTCCACCCTACTTAAGAGCTCTTGTGGCTCTTCTAATTCCTTTAACACCCTTCCCTTCTCCAAATATATACTACATAATGCAAATAAACATGCTTTGAAGAAGAAAAAGTTGTCTCTCCCAAGTTGTCTTTCCTTAAATAGATAGTAAATCCTTAAGGTAGACTCCTCTCTCCCCAACCAGAGTACAAAATGCAGAGCTGGAACATACTAACCATTTAATAGATATCTGGTTGGATTTCATCATCACCCTTAAGTGGTAAGACTGAACTTATCAAGAACAAAAAGAAAAAGGGGGGAAAAAAAAAACTTTATCTTTCACCAAAGTATTCTTCCCTAATGATCACTGAAAGCACCAAATCCTGTGTGTTCTAAAAAGCAATAACCTCAGAAACATTTCAACACCCTGAGACTTACAAACCATTAGCAAAACACAAACTCCATTTCTCAGAAATATTCTTAAAAGTTCTCAACCAAATTCTTTGATCAGTACAGTTTACTGCGCATACATCATCATTTCAGGGTCATGTTTAGATAGTTACCTATACTTAGCCGTTGCAGACTCTAGCAGGACAATTTATTCAATAAAGAAATATCAAGGAAGGGTATACAGTAGGATTGAGGCACAGTAACAGAGAAGCAAGGTGGAGACACAGTTCTCATTTTGTAATGGGATTTACCCAGAGCTTTAAGTTTCCCTTCTTATTAGAAAATAAACCTTTACTACAATATATGTTAAGCTAACAAATATAACCAGAAATGAGTTAACATACTCACTTTTATTTTTCATTTGACAATGATATATTAAATAACACTTCCGAGTTTAATATAAAAGATACTAGTATCACAAAATGCTTGTGTATATAATAAAAGTTGTAAGATCTAGAAGTTTTTTGTAATCTCATCTTGGGCTATCAAATACTACTCTTGTTAGGTCTTCATTCCTTCTCTCCCCTTCAATTATCCTCTGATAATTATGAAAAATAAATGCAGAAGAAAAATCAAGAACTATAAACATGACTATACTCCATAAATGCTAGTAGAAACAAAACTATTTACTGAAACACTTTAAGACCACAGCATAACTTTTCACATTAAAGTCTACTTAACAAAGAAGTCCAACAAGTCTAAAACTCCTATTTTTGATCTTTTTTTTCTCTTGGGGTGAGGGGGGTATACACCAGTGGAGAGAAGCCCGGAGGAGATGCAATGACCTTTGTACATTACACAAAAACTTACCCACTTGAAGGATCTAACGCAATAGCTCTGGGTTGATCCAACTCTTGCCAAAATAAAACTTTTCGTAAAGATCCATCTAAATTAGAAACTTCAATCCGATTAGTTTCAGAATCTGTCCAGTACAATTTTTCTCCAAGCCAATCACATGCCAGCCCATCGGGCGACAATAATCCAGAAACAACAACATTCTGTACACTCTCAGTTTTGTTAAATTCTGTTCGTTTAATGGCTTCTTCGCTGACGTCACTCCAGTATATCAAGCCATGACCAAACACAAAGTCCACCGCAGCTGCATCCTCCAAGCCTCCAACTACAATCGTAGCATTCTCTTTGCCATTTGTAGCATCAACCAATCGCAAGTCCCGTCTGTTTGCATAAAGCAACAAAGGGGCCGCTGAAACAAAAAAAGAAAAATATGTAAGTAAAAAGAAAGAAAAGTATTGATTCTTACAAACTGGGTTTCAAATTGGCGTTAGTGAGCAAATACTATCAAAAGAAAGTAAATAAATCAGTAGGAGATGATCTAAAATTTTTTCACACACAAAATAATATTTTTACAGCATTTTAAAAACAAAAGATAGTGAGAGAAGGAATTAATTCCACTAGGACAGTCTTTTCTTGTTAAAATAGTCTATCAGGCAAAAATTAAAAAGCTTGGCTACGCCAAGAATTGGCAACAATGCAGAACTACTGGATACTCATACTCTACTGATGGGAATGTAAAATGGTGCAGCAACTTTGGAAAACAGTTTGGCAGTTTCATAAAAGCTTAAACAACCAACCTACCATACAATCCAGCCATTCTACACCTAGGTATTTACTCAAGAAATAAAAACATATGTCAATACAAAGACTTGTACATAAATTTTCATAGCAATTTATCTATAATAACCCAAACTGGAATCACTCACATATCAACAGACTAATGGATAAACAAATTGTGATACAGCTATACAATAGAAAGTAATGAACTATTTGTACATGAAAAATGGGTCAATCTCAAAATAATGCAGCGTGAAAGAAGCCAGACCAAAAAATGAGTATATATTGCATGACTCTCATCTATATAAAATTTTAGAAAAGGCAAACTCATCTATTATGACAGAAAGCAGATCAATGGTAGTCCTGAGGTAGGGAGAGGGGTGGAAAACAATGACAGGGAAGGACTATAAAGCATAAGGAAACTTTTGTGGGTGATGGGCTACGTTGTCTTGATTATAATGGTTCCAGAGGTGAATATATGTCAGAACTTAAATTTTACACTTGACATAAGTTCAATTATTGTATATCAATTACACCTTAATAAAACTGTTAAACAGTCTGGCAGAGATAGTTCTTAATAAAACTATTTTATTCTGTTCTATATTATTAATATTAGAATGAACTTTGAATAGATCTAATATCAAAACTAAATATAAAGGCTATCTTAAAGAAATAACATTTAACTTTGAGAAAGCTGAAGCTCTTAGAACTGGAGTAGTATAAATTCCACGTTTTGTGTTTTTTTTTAAATATCTATTTTAGGTTTCTGACATTTACTTTTCTAGTAATCACGCAGTAATTAAAAACATAGAGCACCACTATCCTACAGAACTTTCTATGGTGATGGAAATGTCCTCTCCACTGCCCAACACAGTAAGCACCAGTCACATGTGGCTATGGAGCACTTAAAAATGTGGCTAGTGTGACTAAAGAATTAAACTTTTAATTTTATATAATCTTAATTCTCTTAAATTTAAATAGACAAATATGGCCAGTAGTAGCATTAGCGTAGATCTAGAGGCTAAAAGGAACAACACAAATGAGGTAGCAAAAATAAGACCACAGTTATGATCCAATAACCTACATGATCTTCTTTCATAATCACTTACTAAAGGTCTAAAATTCTTTCAGCCAACATCAATCCCAAGTATCATTTAAAAGTAACCACTGCCAGCCTGAGCAACATAATCAAGACCTCATCTCTACAAAAAATTTTAAAAAATAGCCAGGTGGATGGCATGCACCTGTAGTCCCAGCTACTTGGCAGGCTGAGGCAGGACAATCACTTGAGCCCAAGAGTTTGAGGCTACAGTGAGCTATGATCACACCACTGCACTATAGCCTGGGCAACAGAGCTCTTAATCTTGCTCAGGCTGGTCTCAAACTCCTGACCTCAAGCCACCGCCCCAGGGCTCAGATTCACTTTTCACTCATTTCAGGCCTTCACAAATCACATTGATTTATTAGTCCCCATAGAGTTCACTGCATTATCTTATAATAAGACTCTCATGTTATAAGCCAAATATAAATATCAGAAAAAAGGTCCCTACCAATAAATGATACAATGCTAAGTTCTGCATAGGGCTAAGAAATAGCCCCAAAGCACTTAAAATTTTGAAGTCCAAGAATGATAACAATCTAATATTTACTGGGCACCTTCTTTATAGCACTCTCCTTAGAAAATTGTTTGTATACCAAGTTTGTGCAAGACATCAGATGGCAGCCAAATGTCTTTCATGACTTTCAAGCCAAATATTAACATTTCTACGTGTACTGGACATTTTTGGTCTACAAAATCCAAAGAACCTTTCTGGTCATCTAAGGCCTCACGAGCCTTTTGAGTCCAAAAAAAGAGTGTAGGGGGCAATTTAATTTTTTTGAAATTAGCAGTACTGATTATAATTGAAGATTTCTAAAGGATTGTACATAAACCACACTATTAAAAGGAAATCCCTGGCCGGGCGCGGTGGCTCACGCCTATAATCTTAGCACTTGGGAGGCCGAGGTGGGTGGATCGCTTGAGGTCAGGAGTTCGAGACCAGCCTGAGCAAGAGCGAGACCCCGTCTCTACTAAAAATAGAAAGAAATTATCTGGCCACCTAAAAATATATATAGAAAAAATTTAGCCGGGCATGGTGGCGCATGCCTGTAGTCCCAGCTACTCGGGAGGCTGAGGCAGTAGGATCGCTTAAGCCCAGGAGTTTGAGGTTGCTGTGAGCTAGGCTGACGCCACGGCACTCACTCTAGCCCAGGCAACAGAGCGAGACTCTGTCTCAAAAAAAAAAAAAGGAAATCCCAGAGTTCATCCTGTCCAAGCATTCTTCTGATGCTTGAATACTTTCTACCATATTGTCACCAATATCTGTTCAGCAATATATTAATTAGGACATGTGATAGTTATAATGTGATCTATAACACTGATTTTATCTACCAAAGAGATACATTGGATCCACACACCCATCAATATCTTTGATTCTGGAGAGCTTACATTCCAACTTCCTAATACTCAGACAACCCAAATAACCACCATCACATCTCTTTAGTGGAACACTCATGGTGCTCAAGAATCCTTGTTTTCCATTATTAAATGCGAGCAAATTTCTCCAGCAGCCTTTCTAAACTTTTTCTGTTTTCCTGAAGACAAATTCCATGCCCTAAATCCTTCATTCTCAGATCACCTTATATTAATAAAATAATCTCAGTGAAGCAGGAAGCAAGGTGAATGTCATACAACCCCAACATCTTAATTTATACCTCTCAAAAATTTCTCTGTATCTCCACCTAACCTCCCTTACCTTGTCCTCAATCTCAAACGACAAATTGCCTTTCCTTCTTTCTAAGGCTAAAGCAATACTTTTGGTTCAGTCTCCCTACCTCCTCTCTCCAACTTTGCTCTATCAATTGTTCTGTATTTCTTGTATCTTCAGTGGCTCCTGCCAGGTTCCTACTACCAGAAACTCTGTTTTAATAACCCTAACCTTGCTACCACCAAGAGAATAATTATATGTCTGCTAACCGCAAAATCTTTTAACACTGGTATACACTTCATACCACCATTCATTAGCTATTAACTCCTTTCGTCTAACTTCCTACCCATCGCTCAACTGAAAATGCTTTCTCCAAGTCTTTATAACCAAATCCAACAGCCTTTTCTCAGTCCTTGTTCTTGAACTCTGCAGCATTCAACGTTGTTGACTACATTCCTACCTATGTAGAATGTCCTCCTCATAGTGTACTACCTATTATTCCTGTGTGTGTCTGCCTTTTGGTTTCAAACCTTCCACTTCCCTTATGTAGGTATCCCAAGACTCTCTTGTTCCCCAAACTAGAGCATATAGAAAATTACCCAAGTTCACCTGGTCAACAAGCAACTCTATGCAGCTAATTTTCCAAAACATCTTTTCCAGTTCTGCCCCTCTCACTTCTTGTTGGCTGTCTCTACCTACCACTAAATTAAATTCATCACCTTCTCCCTCACAAAACAATTCCTCATCAGTGATACCACAATTCTAATCTCACAGGCATGCCTTGGAACCATTTTTGACTCTGCCCTTTCCCCAATATGCCAATTACTGTCTTGCTGACTCTTCTTTAGCATGTCTTTAAATCTGCCTCCTGATCTCCATTTTTAGAACCACCATCCTACTCTACACCTTCAAGATCTCAGACCTAAACAATCCTAATAGTAAGGGATCTCAAAACTCTCCCTTTCCTTTTCTACTTCTAATACTTTTACTTTATCAGACTGAAAAAGATTTCTGACTCCCTGGCCTAAACCATACATCTTCAATACCTCAGCCCTCCACATGACTTCTACCAAGGACTCTCAATTTATCTTTTATAATCTCTGCATCATACAAACAGCTTTTTAACATGTAAACTGAGAGTGTATCATGCTCCATCACCACCATGTATTCATTTTCCTGGCCACTCCAAATTTCTCCCCCTTCCTCCCAGCAAGCAAATCTAAGTCCTTCAAGGCCAGATTCAAATCTTATCTACTCGGTGAATCTTTCTAATTGCCTCAACTTTCCTTCTTTGAGCCCTTACAGTCTTTACTACTTATTTAATATTAGCATTTCATAAAGCATACTTCCTACCTCAACTAGGATCTCAGCCCTTGGGGAACAGCAGCCACATCTGATAACTAATTTTATCATCAATACCTAGTACTATTCACAGAACAAAGTAATATGGTACACATATTTACTAATATTTAAAAGCAATCTTCTAGAACCTGACCTAAAAATATATTTGCCATAAACCCAAAGGGATTTTACAGTACTTGAAGTACTGACCAAGAGCTCACAGATGCCCATTACTTACCCATTGACTTGGTTTGATCAAAGTTTTACCAAGCTTCTCTCTTCCCCACAAACCTTTTGGACTTAGGCTAGCCCTAAGCTTAAGCAAGCAGATGCAGAGCATCCTCTCTTAACAACTCATTCAGAGATCCGCAGACAGCAGAAAAAAAAATCTGTTAAAGCACCCTGGTCGTGTCATCTGCTAACCCCCACCCACTTGCCCACTCTCCCACAAAGATCCTGCTGGCACTGCTCACCCCTACCTACAAAAGAAAAGCCTTTTTGTGTTTGATTTTGAAACACCTGCAGACCTTGTGGTCAGAGCATTCTCTCTATTGCAACAGTCTTTTCAAATGAAGTCTCTCCCTACATAAACCTAGCTTTATTTTTATTTGACATGTGCATGGTGACATGACTTGGATGGGGACTAGATTTCATCTATGAACATGTGCCATCTCCACCTTTATAATAGCACTTTTGTGAGTCACTCAAATGCCCCTCCTGTTCAGAGATTCAGGGTTCTTTCCTTGAGAACTCTTGAACCAGTGATCCAGACATCTTGTCTGTTGCAACACAGTAAGGGGTTACTTTGATTGTTTCAAGCAAAGAAACTGTTTCTTCGGCTCTCCCTGACCCTTGAGCAGGAACATCCCTTGCTCTTGTGTGACACTTCTTTTGTTTTCCCTTGACTCCTAGGGAGATTACAAAACGGAATTTCCTTGGCTCCTCACAAAGGAGTACTCTTTCTTAGCTCCTTTAAATTCGTATATATGATTTAATTATCTAATCCCATAGGTGGCTTTCATTCTATCAGATGCCCTCCCTTTTCTTCTCCCACTGACTACATGCTTTGCCATTACGGCACTTATTCAGTTCAGTATCTTCAAAAACAGCAAAATTTTACTAAAGAAAATTTAGAACCTCAATGTTCTCCTTGAGAAACTTGAGATCTCCTTAAGCTGGCTCACCTGAGGCCTCTCCCTTCTCATCATTCCCCATTCTTCCTTCCTCCTTTTTACCACCTTCAACTTTCCCTTCAGCTCCCTTGAATCCTTTGACCTATCCCCCTCCAACACCATCTACACCTCCTCAATCCCCACTAGCCATCCCTATTACACCTTCCCCTTCCCATCCAACCCTTCAACTCCCTACAGTCAGTTAAGCTTTAGGCTCCCCATTCCCCACAGTGGATTCATAAGGGATTCAGGGACTGGGTGCTGCTGGAAAGGGGCTGGATCTTTTACCCACTCAGATGAGCTTTGGAGACACCCAGTAGGGCAGCGGTCCCCCACCTTTTTGACACCAGGAACCATTTCTTGGAAAACAATTTTCCCATGGACAGGGCGAGGGTGGGGGGGTTGTTGTGTTTGGGATGATTCAAGCACATTACATTTACTTATAGTCAAACCTCTCTGCTAATGATAATGTACTTGCAGCCGCTCCCCAGTGCTAGCATCGCCACCTCAACTCCAACTCAGATCAGGCATTAGATTCCCATAAGCAGCACGAAACCTAAATTCCTCACATGCAGTTTACAATAGGGTTCACACTCCTATGAGAATCTAATGCCACTGCTGATCTGATAGGAGGTGGAGCTTATGCCGTGATGTGAGTGTGATGGGGAGTGGCTGTAAAAACAGATGAAGCTTCATTTGCTTGCCACTCACCTCCTGCTGTACAGCCTGGTTCCTAACAGGTCATGGACTGGTACCGGTCAACGGCCCGGGGGTTGGGGACCAAAGCAGTAAGCCACTTGGTCTCTCTTCAATCCCTCACTCAAAATTCAGTCCACAGTCTCCATAGGATTACACACTGGGGCAAAAGAAATCTTAAAGGTCTCTTCCACAAATATTGGTGGGAACACTTCGGACCTCATATTGACTGAGCAGATAACCTCAACTTACCCCATTTGCACAGAACACAATCTGATAAAAATGTAAAGGTGGGGAAGGACAAAAGCCAGTTCTTTCACATAAACTACCAGTGAAGTCAAACTTTTAAAGTGAAGTATAAGTTCTCTATTTGTGTCTGTCTGTATATGTATAATATGTATGTTATATACTTATGTATATCTTCCTACCTCCAGATGGTGTTCCTAATCAGATTATAAAATACCTTTAAAAGAGCTCTATTCTGATTGGTTTGAAGATACATAAATTAAATATTCCTAAGATTTCCAGAAATTAAGGAAATTAAACTTCTTATACTTTCAAAAGTGTTTTTATAGAAACTTATCCAAGTTTTAACAATCCAAGTTAACACGAATTTAGGTAAATCTCCAGCAAATGAGACTAGTTTAATACTGGTTTAATAAAAACAGCTATGTCTTTTCAGTTATTGGCATTAAGCATAACACAAACATATATTTTTACTCTTGGATTATATTCTTCCTAAACTTGTATAGGTTTATTGATCAAATAAACTAGCATTACATCTGCATTTATATTTGACTGAATTGAATCATTAATCTGACAAACTTTATTTCAACAGTAATTATATTTTGTAATAAGCCAACTTAAAGATAACTTTCCAAAATCTTTGGTAACTTAAAACCTTAGACTTATACTAAATTCATGAATATTCATTGAAAACCTAGCTCATTTCTAAGTAAAACAGAACACTGAAGCATAATTTCAAGTTTACATAGTTTTTAGCCTCCTATTTTTATGGTACTGAGAAGCTATATACATTTGAGTCTATTATTGAACATACTCATTTTTACCTCATTGAGAAGTTGTACTATCAGGAAGTACATGGCTATGAAAAGTTCAAAGATGTATAACATAAGCTCTGCTAGTCTACCATAAAATGCTGGTGTATGACAGTTTCACAATTATCCATTTCATAGTTTTCTCTGTAAAACAGCAGTTATTATAATTGTAAGAAGTTATAATCTTACATGTAAACAATACTCTACTAAGAGAAATTGTGACAGAAAGGAATAACTTTGTATGGAAGGTATGCAAGTGTGTTTTTGATAAGAAAAAAGAAAACGGTTTTGTCCTAAAGTAAAATGACTACTTGTTCCAAAATGAGAAAGAGGAAAAGGTAGGACAAAACCTGAATGGATATAGAAAGTTATAAAAAGCTCATGAAAAAGGAATTTTATTTGCCGTGGTCAAAGCTGGCTAAGATTTGATGGGTTTACTTGTAAGATTTTTAAAAGTGCTTTAGTGTCAAATATTATACTCATGCAAAACTAGATTTTGGTTTTCTCTCTGTTAAAATGACCAATTTTCTTAGGTTATTAGTCTACTCTTAATAAAGAGGTTAAATGTTTTTCTTTGCCTTCTGAATAATCTCCCTAGAAAGCAAAGATTCTGCATCTTACCAAAATTTCCTATGCTTGTTGCTGACTATATCATGTCCTTGATTATTTAAGAAAGTATTCTCACTTTTGAAAGAGTTAAGTTTCTTTACCATCACATTACATCCTACACTTACTTTTTTAAATGTTTTTTTTTTTTCTTTTGTCACTTTGGTTAAATATGTAGCCAAGTACTTTTTTTCTCACTGACCCATGATACTAATTCATCAAATGTTCAAACCTCCTGACGACTTTGAACATACTGCCTTTTCAAAATCAAATCCTAAATAATGCCTCTCGCACCAACAACTGTCTTTGAAATTTCCCAGGTGACCCTCAGAAAAATCACAAAGAATTTATTCTTTCACCTTGTAAAAGAGAGATGTTAAAAATAATTGTTTATTTGGCCAAATGTTATAATTTATACAGGAAGCATTGTCAAATCAAAAGATATGCTTACCCTCCCTGGGTTAAGTTTGTATGGATAAAATGCTATCAATATGAGTATTTCAGAAGTTCTAGGAAGCTAAGAAGTTCCTAGAAATTCATCAATGCCCTCATTGTTCATGTCTATTGATCACAGTCCTGCTGCTATGCCTAACATTAGACAACAAACAGTATTAGTGTCATCAGTCATAATTTCAGAGGTTTTTTTTTTCTTAATGTTAACTTGGTCACAATTTGACTTCTTTAATTTGAATACAGTATTTTCTAGGTAGGCCAGCGGTTCTCAATTGAGAATTCACATCACTTATTTACAGAATTTTATTATATAGATGTTAAGAACCTACTCCAGGCTAAATCTTTTTGCTTGATAATCTTGATATATTCTTGATATACTCTATGTATGCTTGAGATACTCATGACATATTATGTCTCAGGATTATTATATATCTTAAGTCTTTTTCTCTGCTAAGACTATGTTCACCTATATTCATAAATAACATGTACTATCCACTGTTCTTTAAAATAAGGTTAATCATTATGCGTCTAACACTTTTTTGGATTTACTTGACTTTGGTTTACATGCTACAAAAAACTACCTAACTTCCTTGTCAACTGCATTATTTTCTGTAACAAATTCTCATCAGATATTTCACTTTTAAGATTATCAGTAATAGTTTGATCATCACCATTTTAAGTCTTTTGATATCCACAGTTTTTTCAACATCATTTTAAGTGTTTTGACATCTACAGACAGTTTTTTGTTTTACTCTGATGCCTCCGTGAAAGCACCTGCAAATCAGCTACAGGCCAGAGTGCTTCTCTTCAATGAAAAGGGCTATGCCAGGCGCAGGTTTCTGATGGCATCACTTAAACAACTTTGAGACCTCACTAGTGAACTGAGTCAGGATTTCCAAATAGCCAGCAGAGAAACAGATGGGTTCATTAGACTGCTAACACAGATCCAGCAGAACAAGAATTAATTACACAGAACTGAATAAACTGATGAAGGATGATTATGGGTTTTGTTTAAAATATTGCTGATGCTATAATGTCCTATTTTCTGGATGTAAGGAACCCCTTTCTCTTTTCTCTTAAGCTATCTATAAGTCACAACAATTTAAGCAGACCATATTTTTGTAAATCAAAATGAAACATTTATGCTTTTCTCCCAACTACTCAGTATTCTTATTTTCATGGCAATATAGCTACTTGCCTAGATTCCATGAATTTGCCTTCTAGTTGGAAACATTAGTTATGCAAACAAGGCTTTGACTAGAACACTGTATTTAAAAATGATGCTCATTTAACATATTGACTGCCACACTAGAAAAAAAAAATTTTTCCCTGGGGCCATGGTGTTTTATTAAAACAAAATGATCCTTTCGAATTTGTTATTTTTTATTGTTTTCTGTGTGAGTTATATGCATTGCAATCCACATTTTTAGGCTCTAAACTAGCCTAAGTTAAGTACAACTCATATGGCAGTCAATGTGTTAATCAAATATGACCAGACACTTTTAAGAAGCTACAGCTGACTTTATGAGCTGCTTATAGTCCTCTTAGGAAAATTGGCCTGGTATCTACCGAGCTTACGCAGTTTCCAACCTTACAGGTAAACTAAGGAAGATCACTTCCTGGCAGGCTCAGACACCCTAGAATATTTTGAGAACCTCAAAAAGATAGGAATTCAGCCAAATCTATAGATACTGCAGCTGAAACCTGACGGTGAGTCTTGACTTACTTCCCTAGCCTCAAAAGGCCTTTTAAAGTCCAATCTGAGATTCCTTAAAAAACTTTCAGCAAAGCAACCTTAAAGACCTTTATAGTAAACTACTATTTTTGCTACACCTATGTAAATAATCAGGCCAAATCTAATGAGATCAAGTTCACAAAGACTCTTATTCTACCCCTAATAGGCACAGATTTTGTTTCAAACAACAGAGAGACCAACAAGTGCTCATCACAATTGCCTATTACTTACCCAATGACTTGGCTTGAACAAACTTTAGTCAGGCTTCTCTCCTCCCACAAGCCGAGAAACCTTGGCTAGCCCTAAGCTTAAGCAAGTAGATGAACAACTTCCTCCCTCATTCTGACCATTGGCTGACTGCAGAAAAAAATTTTTTTCCAATTAAAGCATCCTGATCATGCAATCTGCTCACCCTTACCCACTTGGCCCATACTCCCACAAAGTTCCTGCTAGCCTGGCTTACCCCTCCCTATAAAAGAAAAGCCATTTTCTGTTTTATTTTGAGATGCTTACAGATCCTGTAGTAAGCATGTTCTCCTATTCAAATAAACTCTCCTTACCTAAGTCTGGATTTGTTTTCATTCACAGTACAGTACTATACAAACCACCTGCTTGCAAACTCCAAAATTACATTAGCATTTTTCCCCCTTTATCAAAAGTGATTAGTATCATTTTCAAAACCATAATAAGGTCTAGATAAAATTAAGTACATACATAAAGTACTACATACAAAATTACCGTCCAGAGTACCAGCAATCTGGCCTTAGATTAGTCATTCATCTTTCTGATTTATAAAATAAAAAAGTTGTACCAGGTAATTTCTAATACCCCTCCATCTTATTACTCTAGATATAAATTTGGTAAAAATGTTACAGGGATATTCGTAACAGGGCTACTCAGAAACATGCTGGTGAAGTACTGAGTGCTTCTACAGCAGAAAAACAGGAACTTATTTTTTAATGTCTATCTCAGTAACTTCAAAAGCTGAGATTTCAGAAATACTTTCTCAAGGCAAAGACTCCAATAATCAAATCCACACTCATTCAAAAGTACTTCATATATCCATGCAACACAATTCACCCATAAAAAAGAATGGAATATTAATACATGCCACAACATGGATGAACCTTGAAAACATTATACTAAGTGAAAGAAGCTAGACACAAAAGGCCACATACTATATTCTTTTCTTCTTTTTTTTTTGAAACAGGTCTCGCTCTGTTGCCTGGGCTAGAGTGCAGCAGTGTCACCCTAGCTCACTGCACCTCCAACACCTAGGCTCAAGCAATCCTCCTGCCTCAGCCTCCCAAGTAGCTGGGACTACAGGCATATGCCACCAAGCCCAGTTAATTTTTTTACTTTTTGTAGAGACAGGGTCTTACTATGTTGCCCAGGATGATCTCAAACTCCTAGCCTCAAGCAATCCTTCAGCCTTGGCCTCCCAAAGTGCAAGGATTATAAGCATGAGTCACTCGCCTGGCCTATATTCCATTTATATGAAGTATTCAGAATAGGTACATCCATAGAGGCAGAAAGTAGAATCATGGTTACCAGAGGCTGGGGAAAGGGGGAACTGGGAAGTGACTGCTAAGATATACAGGGTTTTTTTTGGCAGGGTGATGACAATGTTCTGGAATTAGATAGTGGTGATGGTTATCTTGTGAGTATACTAAAAACTGGAATTTGGACTCTTTAAAATGGAGATTTTTGTGGTATGTGAATTATATCTCCATAAAACTGGATCAAAAATTACTTGAGAATATGAATTATATTATTAATGCAATAGTTATATCCTGAAACCAGAAATTATATGATCCACACTTCAAATTCAACCTTAGACATAAACATGCTGATTTTTTCTGAGTAATCTGTTTAATATATCTAATCTGTGCTAAGAAATCTTTATAATAGTTAAAATTTATAACTTAAGTATGTCTAATAAACGATTTGAGACAAAACACAAAATGAAGCTCCAAATGAGACTATATAAATGTCATGAAACCTCACATCTGTTTATATTGCTTCAAATGTAAAATTAACAATATCCAGTATGTGCAAAGCTCTGGCACACAGTGGTATATAAAGGGGAAAAAAATCTATACTCAAGGAACCTTTCATCTAAGGGTTATTTCTTCATTAGCATAAATCAAGAATGTTACAAATAAATACCATACAATGTGTAGCTAAGAGTTCATGCTAATGAAGTTCAGCTGTCAGCTTTCTCAGATTTGCAAAATATAGTATCTTTAAACTGGATATATGAATATATAGTATTTAAATTACACCTCCCAATAAAGCAAGCCAATAATGAGGAAGATTTCTATTCCTGTAATCCTTTACTTGGTGCAGTTTGGGTCTAGTGCCATAAAACAATGACCAAGGCCACCAGAGAAAATAGCCTCCTGTTCAAACATACATAATGTGATACAGGTACAGTTTTCCAATGTTTGGGTAACTATTTTCCCAAAAAAAAAAAAAAATGACTACTGCTGATCATATTCACCTCTGCCTTTTTATTTTTATTAAGAACCTCACCAATAACTCTAGGCCAGGGGTCAACTATAACTACATAACTAAACGCAGTTTTTTGCCTAACAATATTTCATTCCACATCCCCAATATCGTCCTGAAATTAGCTCCAAAATATCTAAGCATTTATACACGGTCCTTCTGAGCAAGGTATCACAAAAACTAAAACTAACAAGTTATATTACAGCTAACAGGATCACAGCATCAAAGTATCAATAATTTTCACCAAACAGAGCCCAAGCACATTTTAATATTTTCTAACCTCATGCCTGAACAGCTTGACCCTTTTATGAGAATAATTACTGCTATAAATAACACAAACAGCTTGAGAAACAAAAGCATGTGCTACTACTATCTAATAACAGTGTTTTCCTTGTATGGACGATTTCTTATACAATACATGAGAAATTGTATTCTAAGGTAAATAATTTCAAGGGCAAATAGCTTGTTCTTAGGTTGCCTAGTCCATGTATTTGACTAAATTTCAAATTTATTCATACTGAACCTGACGCAGTGGCTCACGCCTGTAATCCAAGGCTTTGGGAGGCCAAGGCCAGAGGATCACTTGAGGCCAGGAGTTTGAGACCAGCCTGGGCAACATAGCGAGACCCTATCTCTACAAAAAATGTAAAAATTAGCTGTTTGTGGTGTTGCACACCTGTAACCCTAGCTACTCAGGATGCTGAGGCAGGAGGGTCACTTAAGCCCAGGCCAGAGTTTGAGGCTGCAGTGAGCTGCAACAACAAAGTTATTCATATGGAGCAATATTTTATTCATTAAGATGAGGCTTATTTTACAGAAGATAAACATGTATACAAAAAGTGAAACATGCAATGCAGGAACTCAGTATAGCATCTATCGATTCTGCAAGAAGTCCATCAATTCAATAATTTTAATTATTGTAAATAAATAATACAATTTCTCAATTAGAGAATGTTTTGATAAAATTATTTTGCCCACCCTTAACTCTTTAATAAGTAAATAAGTATCACAATGAGCTGAACTATCTATTCTCTAGCTTATTTAATAATAATCATCACCTAAAAAGCATTATGGTTGCAACCCTTTGGAAGGTAAAACAAATTTAGTAGTGGCCATTTTATTTTATATAAAACAAAATAGAAAATGTCAGAAGTAAAAGTATTTCATGGAGCTTTTATTTCAGTCACAGAAGAGTCGAAAAGAAGTTCAAAGACCACTGGCCTAAAACTGTCAACTGCCAAAAACAGTACCTAGAACATAGTAGACACTTTAAGTGTTCTACCAGTCTTTCCCGAGCATTACTATTTCTTTCAATTTGGCCATCTTAATAATGGCAACCATTTATTCAATGTCTACTATTAACTGTGCACTGTATTAACCCTTCACATCTCATCACTTCTCAAAAAAATCTTGTAAGTTACTATCCCCATCTAACAGGAGAGGAAATTAAGGCTAAGTAACTTGTCCAAAGCTACATAAAGTGGCAGAAGATTCAAACTTTGCCTGTTTGACAACAAAGCCTATACTTTTCTGCTACGGCACCCTTCTTTATGTTCTCCAAATATAAACTTTAGATAAAATTTCCATGATGAAAATGGATTTTTCTCAGAGTACTTACCACCCATGGCCTAAATAGCACTACAACCTGTCTTACTTGCTTTTACAATATGTCCAAAATATTCAAACAAAAATACAAGTTCTCATAAAATACTTTCCAGTTATGTATCCCTTCACAGAATCTTCCTTGATATTCAAAAAAGTACTTTCTGATAGCCAAAGCATGTATAAAGACACAGTAGTTCCATTCAACACATTGAAAAGCCTCCAATTAAAGCAAAGAAAAATATTCTCTGAAAAACTGAACCATGGGAAATCAGCCCTTCTTATAACAATGAACTAAAACCTTAAAGTTTCATAACCAAATTATTCTCTAGCCATATGAGCAAACTTAAGGTCAAATAAGTAGGGATAAAAATATAAGATTGAACTATATGAAATTGTCATCAAATAGCAACAATTCACATGAATCAATCTAATACTTAAAGGATTATCTAGCCCAAGTTCTCTCCAAGTGTGGTTCTTTGAACAAAGGTTCAACAGAATGTTAGAAGGATTTATAAAAAAATTATTGTCAAGTTTGGGAAATACTGTGTTAAAGAAAGTTAAAACTGGTCCTTTACCTCAGGACTTCTCAGGGCCCTTAACATGTTAACATGAATTATGAATGTCCAAATAAAGTGTACAGAGACTAAGTGACTTGCCCAAGGTCACACAGCTAGCTAATGACAAACTTAGAGCCATAACCTAATTCTGATTCCCATTCCAAAATTCATTCTACCTCCCCAAGACTTTATAACACATGATTTTAAAGTAAAAAGCTTTACCAGAAATATAAGATGGGAAACATTAGTGTTTGTTCTGACAGTATTTACCACCACCCCACCAAAGCAAAACAAAAAAGTAGCAAAGAATTTTTATATAACAAAAGTCTTCTCAAAAAAAAGCTGAGGTGTGGTATTTACACAGAGTATACATACTCATGATATTCCAATTTATATTCTTATCAAGAATATTTCCTTGGCCAGGCACCGTGGCTCACGCCTGTAATCCTAGCACTCTGGGAGGCTGAGGCGGGTGGATCCTTTGAGCTCAGGAGTTCGAGACCAGCCTGAGCAAGAGCGAGACCCCATCTCTACTAAAAATAGAAAGAAATTATATGTACAACTAAAAATATATACAGAAAAAATTAGCCAGGCATGGTGGCGCATGCCTGTAGTCCCAGCTACTCCGGAGGGGGGGGGCGGTGCTGAGGCAGGAGGATCACCTGAGCCCAGGAGTTTGAGGTTGTTGTGAGCTAGGCTGACGCCACGGCACTCACTCTAGCCTGGGCAACAGAGCGAGACTCTGTCTCAAAAAAAAAAAAAAAAAAAGAAAAGAAAACAATATTTCCTCTAGAAAATCAGATATAATTTTTGCTCATCAGTGCCTGAATGAAACTACGAGAGTGGTGAGAATGACAACCTAAATTGTGAGGTCCATTAGAGCAGACACCAAGTCTGTTCTGCTCTCCACTGTACCAGAGGCTGATATATAGTAGGTATTCCATGCATATTTGCTAAAAAATGAATAATAAATCTCTGTTCTACCATTAATTCGCTGTAGAATCTTGATCAAGTTGTAATAGCTCTGAATCTGATTTTCCCCACTTGCAAATGAAGTGGTTAAACTCAAATGGTCAAGATACCCCTCACCTTTAAGAATTCACAGCTCTTATAAATTAAATCTCAAATCCCCAGCATTTGAGGATACATTCATAAGCAATCAAAAATTATAACAATAAATAATATTTGCAAAGCACTTTACATTCATTACTTCATTCAATACACCCAGTAACTCTGCAAATTAAGACAGGTATCA
>CM052440.1:75897515-75916515 GCA_028533085.1 Varecia variegata | reverse complement strand
AAAAAAAAAAAAAAAAACAACAAGGGGGCTGCGTGCAGTGGCTCACACCTGTAATCCTAGCACTCTGGGAGGCCGAGATGGGAGGATGGCTTGAGCTCAGGAGTTGGAGACCAGCATGAGCAAGAGCGAGACCCCATCTCTACTAAAAATAGAAAAAATTAGCTGGGTGTGGTGGTGCGGCCTGTAGTCCCAGCTACTCAGGAGGCTGAGGCAGGAGGATCACTTGAGCCCAGGAGTTTGAGGTTGCAGTGAGCTGTGATGATGTCACTGCACTCTAGCCCAGAGCAACAGAGTGAGATGCGGTCTCAAAAAATAAAAAACCCCACAAGGGTAGCAATAGCAGGAGAGCCTAGGGGACTTCATTGCTGCCTCTAGGCCTGAAGGGACAAAGAGAGAGTGTGGTTATCAGAACCCCAGAACCCAAGGAGAACAGCAGTGGCAGTGGGAGAGCCACTTGGCCGGAGCTGTAGCCTTAGATGTAGGAACACAGCCAATTAGAGAGGCCCCGCGGGGTGGGAGCCGGGATCTACTTTCCTGCTGGCATCTCCCACTGGCCAAATCCAACAAGAAGCCAGAGGGAAAGGGAATTATTGACACAGTCCAAAAAGGTCAGCTTCCTGGGGCACAGGGTAGAGAGGAAGAGTGGATCTGAGGGGCAAGTGGAAAACATACAGCTTAGCACATCACCCACAATCCTACCTCTGTGCTTACACCTGGGGAAGCTCTTCCACATGTGTACAGGACATGCACAAATACTGTCTTGCAGCATTGTTTTTAGTAGCTTTTTGAATTGGGGAGAAAGCTGAATGTCCATCAATAAGGGGCTAGATAAATGGAGGTATATTGATTTGTTAAAATGCAGTGCAGACAGTAATATGAATGAACTGGATGTGTTTGGAGGGTGAGGGGTGGGTAGAGAGATACTTGCAGTATGACATTTATTGGATAAAAATATTTAACACAAACAGAAAAAGCAATCATACATTGTTTACACCTATATATATGTAGGAGAAATATAAAAACGTGAGTAGAAGAATGCATGAAGCCAGAGAAACCAAAATTCTGATGGTAGTTTCCTCTGGTGAAGGAGGAAAAGGGAATGATATTGGGGAGGATGGAAACAGGAGCTGTACTCGTCAGGGTTCTCCAGAGAGACAGAACCAATATGATATACACATATGTGCGTGGATAGATAGATAAATAAGAGGGGATTTATTGGGAGAATTGATATGAGTGATTTTGGAGGCTGAGAGGTCCCATGAAGGTGGTCTGCCAGCTAGAGGTCCAGGGATGCCAGCAGCATGGCTCAGGCCAAGTCTAAAAGCCTCAGGACCAGGGAAGCCGACGGTGTGATTCACAGTCCAAGGTCAAAGTCTTGAGAATCCAGGGTGCTGCTGGTGGAAGTCCTGGAGTCCAAAGGGTAGAGAGCCTGGAGTTCTGATGTCCAGGGGCAGGAGAGGACGGTGTCCCAGGAGAGAGAGAAAGAGTTCACCTTTGCTCTGCCTCTCTGTTCTACCTGGGGCCCCCAGCAGATCGGATGCTGCCCACCCATGCTGAGGGCAGATCTTCCCCACTCGGTGCACCAACTCGCACCAACGCACACGCCAATCTCCCCTGGACACACCCAGAAGTAATGCTTTACGGGTTTTCCAGGTATCCCTTCATCTAGTCAAGTTGACACATAAAATTAATCATCACAGGGTCCTTCAAATATATTGTTTATTTCAGAAAGACCCGAATCAAACATGACAAGTCTAGTGGTAACTGCTATGAAGGGGGGAAAGGCAGAGGAAGGAGATGGAGAGTCATCGTGGATGATACTTAAAATTTAGACAGAGTGATTACAAGAATCCTCCTGGGGAGGTGACATTAGAGCAGAGGCCCAAGTGAGGGAGAGTAAAGCATGCGCATATCCGGGGACCAGTCCTCTGGGCTGGGGGAACGGCAAGAGCAAGCGCTGAGGGCAGCCTGTTGGGCTTGTCATGTGACCAGGCGGTGCAGACAGTGGGCAGAGAGCAGAGGGGAGGGCGGCAGGAAATGAGCTCGCAGGGTTAAGCAGGGTCCTGCTCAGGGAGGGCACTTGGGCTACGTCTTGAGTGTGGTGGCAGGGATTGGGAATAGGGAGAAGGGAAGAAGAGAGGTTCCTAAGAAAGGGGAGAAGAGGTTGAGTGAAGAGGCCACCTCCTCTCAGGTTAATATATTTAATAACTGGGGCTGAGCCCTAATGGAGCAGCTGCAGTGCTTGGTGTCAAGCAGGCAGCAAATATCAATGGTGCTACATATTTTAAAAAAAATTTAATGCATTGAGGTGAAATTCACATAAGATATAATGATCTATTTTAAGTGAACAATTCAGTGCATTTAGTACATTCACAATGTTGCGCAACCACAACCTCTCTCTAGTTCTAAATCATTTCCGTCACTCCAAAATGAATCACTCCTTACCCGCAGCAGTTTCTCCACATTTCTCCTTCTCCCCAACCCTTGGCAACCCCAATCTGCATTCTGTCTCTGCGAATTTACCTTTTCTGGACATTTCATATGAATGCAATCACACGGTATGATCTTTTGTGTCTGGCTTTCACTTAGCATATTTTGAGGTTCATCCACATTGTAGCACGTACCAGTATTTCATTCCTTTTTATGGTTGTACAATACTCCATTGCACATGTATTTGCAGTCATGATACTTAAAAATTTGTTAACTGTGGTAAAATATACATAATATAATTTACTATCTTAACTATTTTTAAGTATACAGTTCAGTGGCATTCATAGTACACACTTACAGTGTTGTACAACTGTCACTACCGTCCACCTCAAGAACTCGTTTCTTCTCCCCAAACTGAAACTCTATACCCATTAAACAGTAATTCCAAGTGCCCCCTCCCACAGCCCTTGGAAACCACCATTCTACTTTCTGTGTCCATGAATCTGACTATTCTCTGCACCTCATACAAGCGAAAGCATATGGTATTTGTCTTTTTGGTTTTTTGTGTTTTTTTGTTTGTTTGTTTGTTTTTGAGACAGGGTCTCACTCTTTTGCCCAGGCTAGAGTGAAGTGGTGTCATCATAGCACACAGCATCCTCAAACTCCTGGGCTCAAGTGATCCTCTTGCCTCAGGCTCCCAAAATGCTAGGATCATAGGCATGAACCACTGTCCCTGGCCTCTTCTAGGTTTTTTTTTTTTTTTTTTTTTTGAGACAGAGTCTCACTCTGTTGCCCAGGCTAGAGTGAGTGCCGTGGCATCAGCCTAGCTCACAGCAACCTCAAACTCCTGGGCTCAAGCAACCCTACTGCCTCAGCCTCCCGGGTAGCTGGGACTACAGGCATGCGCCACCATGCCCAGCTAATTTTTTCTATACATATTTTAGTTGGCCAGATAATTTATTTCTATTTTTAGTAGAGACGGGGTCTCGTTCTTGCTCAGGCTGGTCTCGAACTCCTGAGCTCAAAGGATCTGCCCGCCTCGGCCTCCCAGAGTGCTAGGATTACAGGTGTGAGCCACCGCACCCGGCCGGTATTTGTCTTTTTGTGACTGACTTATTTCACTTACCATAATAGCTTCAAGGCTCATCTATGTTATAACGTGTCAGAATTCACTTCCTTTTAAAGGCTGAATAATATTCCATTCCAAACATAGATACATTTTATGTATTGCTCATCTATTGATGGACACTTGGGCTGCCTCCACCTTTTAGCTATTGTCAATAATGGTGCTGTGAACATGAGTATACAAATATCTGTTCGAATCCCTGCTTTCAGTTCTTTTGGGTGTATACCCAGAGGTGGAATTGCTGGATCATATAGTAATTCTGTTTTTAATTTTTTTTTTTTTTTTTTGAGACAGAGTCTCACTCTGTCGCCTGGGCTAGAGTGCTGTGGCGTCAGCCTAGCTCACAGCAACCTCAAACTCCTGGGCTCAAGCCATCCTCCTGCCTCAGCCTCCTGAGTAGCTAGGACTACAGGCATGTGCCACCATGCCTGGCTAATTTTTTCTATATATTTTTAGTTGTCCAGATAATTTCTTTCTATTTTTTCAGGAGAGATGAGGTCTCGCTCTTGCTCAGGCTGGTTTCCAACTCCTGAGCTCAAACGATCCTCCCGCCTCGGGCTCCCAGAGTGCTAGGATTACAGGCATGAGCCACCGCACCCAGCCTGTTTTTAATTTTTTGAAGAAATGCCATACTGTTTTCCATAATGGCTACACCATTTTATATTCCCATTAACAGTGTGCAGTCATGATTTTTTTTTTTTTTTTTTGAGACAAGAGTCTTGCTCTGTCGCCCTGGCCAGAGTTTAGTGGCATCATCATAGCTCACTGCAACCTCAAACTCCTGGGCTCAAGCCATCCTCCTGCCTCAGCCTCCAGAGTACCTGGGACTACAGGCATGTGCTGCCACACCCAGCTAATTTTTTCTATTTTTAGTAGAAACAGGGTCTGGCTCTTGCTTACGCTGGTCTCAAACTCCTGACCTCAAGCGATCCTCCTGCCTCAGCCTCCCAGAGTACTTCAGATTACAGGTGTGAGCCACCATGCCCAGCAGTCATGATATTTTAATGTTCTCCAATTCAGTATGTGGAGAGGTCTGGGCAGCTCTCTGGAGTAGATGGTCACCTGTACATTATCTGATGGGTTTCTCCTTGGTTCAAGAGGGCAAGGCTAGGTATTAATAGTAAGCCAGGCATGGCTTAAGCAAGATGTGATGGTTAATTTTATGTGTCAATTTGACTGGGCCAAGCCATGCCCAGATTAAATATTATTTCTGGGTGTGTCTGGAACTTGGTGCTACCACCTTACTCCCCAGGTGGTCTGGGAGAGGCAGTGATGGAAAGTGGACAGCTTCATTAGGGACCCAACAGGTGCCAAAAGCCCCAGGGAAGGGAAGTCCTGGGCCCTGTACCCCTCTACCCTGCCCCTCAAAGGCACCAGCCTCTAAGACCACACTGCAGCCTCCTTAACTGGACTCCTGACCCCCCAACTACCTCTTCGTATGATTGATCAATCCGTCTATCCACAGAGGTGATGCCATCTATACGGCTGGCCTGTCCGGAGTGGCCAGAGGTTCAGGTGGGTGAGGGTTTCCAGATGAGATGAGCATTGGTAGACTCAGTGGTGTAGCTTGCTCTCCCCAATGTGAGTGGCCACCATCCAATTTGTTGAGAACCTGAACAGAACAAAAGTCAGAGGAAGGAGGAATTTACTCCCTTTTTTTCTATCTCACTGCTTGAACATCTCATTTCACCTTCCCCTGCTCTTAGACTGGGAATTACACCATCATCTCCCCTGGTTCTTAGGCCTTTGGACTTGGACTAAATTATACCACTGGCTTCTCTGGGTCTCCAGGGGTGCAAATGGCAGACCATGAGACTTCTGAGCCTCCAGAATTGCATGGGACAATTTCTCATTATCATCTATCTCTCTATCTATCTCCTGTTGATTCTGTTTCTCAGGAAAACCCTGACTAATATACTAGATGTTCATTATGAGTAGCTGAGGTTTGGGACAGGAAAATACAGAGGTTGGTAGTACTATTAATAAAAGAAGTTTGGAGTCAGGGACCAATGAGCCAGTTGAGGGGTTGGACTAGGATGATGCCTCTGAGAATGGAAAAGAGATAGAAACAAGAGATATTAAATTATAGCTAAAATCAAAAAGTCAGATAATAACAAGTGTTGGCAAGGATGTGGAGAAATCAGACCCCTTACACACTGCTGATAGAAGTATAAAATGGCGCATCTGCTTTGGAAAATGGTCTGGAAATTCTTAATCAATTAAACAGATTTATTAAATGCCCCAGCAATTCCACTCATAGATGTATACTCAAAAGAAATGAAGACACATGTCCACTCAAAAACTCATACATAAATATTTACAGTAGCATTATTCATAATAGCCAAAAAGTAGGAACAACCCAAATGTCCATCAACTAATGAATGAATCAACAAAATGTGGTATGTTCATAAGTGAAGTATTATTCAGCCATAAAAAAGAACGAAGTACTGATCTACGCTATGACATGGACAAACCTTGTAAACAATATATTAAGTGAAAAAAGCCAGCCACAAAAGATCACATTTATGATTCCATTCACATGAAATGTCCAGAACAGGGAGATGTATGGAGACAGAAAATAGAATAGTGGTTGCTTACGGTTGTGTGTGGTGTGGGGTGATGTGGGGATAAAGATGTTATGGCCAAAATGTTCTAAAACTGGCTGTGGTGATGGCTGCACATATTTGTGACTATACTAAAAACCAGTGATTGTACACTTTAAATGGCGAATTGTATGGTATGTGAATTGTATCTCAGCAAAGCTGTTAAAAAATAAAGACATTAGAAAATATAGGTTGGACATCATGAGTAACTAGTTACAGGGACTAGAGAGAGGACGGACACAAGGAGAATGTCAAGTATTCAACTCATGATGACAGGAAGAATGTGATGGTGAGCTCCACTGATGGAAACAGGACTATGTGGAAACTGAAAGAAATAAAAATGCAGTTTAGAGGAAGAGATCTAATAAGGCTGAGGAAAAATACCAGGGCACTGAAAGTTATTTTTAGGTTGATTTGAATTTTACTAGCTTTTTTTCCCAGAAGCTCCCAGAAAATGTCTTTTTCCTATATTTTCATATCTCATGGGCCTATATTAAGTCATGGTCCTGGAACGAACATTGCATGAATCTAGGCATAGCAGACAAGCTAATTATCCCTCAGTTTCCACACTGACCCTTTTCCTTTTAGCAGAAGAGCCACCACTTTCCCCCTGTTTTTGCTGAGAAAATGGTCATGTCCTAGTTTCTCCTTTGGCAGGACGTGTCCGTGTGACTAAGTTCCAGCCAGTGGGATGGGAGGCAGAGTGATATGTGCAATTTCTAGATCATCTCCTTAAAGACAAAACTGCTGGCAGTGAACTCTCTCTTTGCTCTCCCTGCAGACTGGAATAGGGGGCTGAGCCAGGCTCCACCACGTGAGCAGGACAGCACTTTAGGAGATGGTGGTACGACCAGATGAAAGCAATCCTTGCTCCTTAAGGGCAGGTGGATCAGAGCTACCTAGCTAGCTCTGGATATCTGACCACTGACGATTTTGTAAGAGTCAGAAGTGAATTTCCGTTTTATTTAAACCACTATTTTTGGGTATCTTTGTTACCAAAGCTCAGCCTCTACCCAAATTAGTACTCTAGGGGGAAAGAGATGAGCTGATTGACTAAATCCAATCAGGGCCCACCTCTGGGGGTGGGGACGGGTGGGAGCTGGGTCAGCTTCCCCTGAAGCACCCGAGCTTTATAAAGGACAGTGGACATCTGGATGAAAAATCAAGGTGCTTTTCCAAAGAAGAAGAGGGAATGGACACTGAGCATCCAAAAGCAAAAAATGTCCACTCTACCCTAGAACAAAGGTTCTCAACTTACACACTATTGTCATTTGGGCTGCATAAGATTTGGTTGTAAGGGGCTGTCCTGCACATAGTACAATGTTGGCAGCATCCCTAGTCTCTACTCATTATATACACCCCTGTCGTGACAATCAAAAATGTCTTCAGACATTCCCAAATATCCCCTGAGGAGCAAAAATCTCCCCATTTGAGAAGCATGGCCTTGAGCCACCATTTTTGCCTCTCACTTCTAGTCTTTTTCTCCTATAAATGACAGATTTTCTTTTGTAACAAAAATATGCCTTGCGTGGAAAGAAAAACGTTATTCTGTGCACTCATAGGGTAAAATCTGCACTCTTACGCAAGGTTTACAAAGCCGCCTTACTAGTGTCATCTACAATCCATCCCCACATGTCCATTGCCTCTGTCATACTGAATTTCTCACTATTCTCAAAGTTTCCATGCTTTTTTCACTCACATGCTTTTGTACATACTATTCGTCCTGCCTGGAGCACAGATACTCCTCTACTTACGATGGGATCACATCCCAATAACTCATTGTAAATTTAAAATACCATAAGTTGAAAATGCATTTGATACACCTCACCTACCAAACATCGTGGCTTAGCCTAGCCTACCTTAAACATGCTCAGAACACTTACATTAGCTTGCAGTTGGGCAAAATCATCTGATAGAAAGCCTGTTTTATCATAAAGTGTTGAATATATTGTGTGATTTATTGAATACGGTATTGAAAGTGGAAAAAGGAATGGCTGTATGGATACTTGAAGTATAGTTTCTACTGAATGTGTATCACTACCGCACCAACACAAGTCAGGGACCATCTGTACTTTTCTCCAC
Source organism: Varecia variegata (assembly GCA_028533085.1). Lineage (NCBI taxonomy): Eukaryota > Metazoa > Chordata > Mammalia > Primates > Lemuridae > Varecia > Varecia variegata. The sequence goes on along the minus strand of CM052440.1, from coordinate 75,908,274 downwards.
TTCTCTCTTAGAGAAACTCCTATACAGTCGTCAAGACCCAACTCAAACATGATTTCCTCTATTAAAAAAAAAGTACTTAAATTTCCTAAGAAAACTTTCTTTCTCCCTACTACTTTGTTCATACTGCTAGGATCATGCTTGGCACAATTTATTGTAATTACCTGTGTATTAATTGCCTTTGAATCCCAAGGTTCTAACAATGTGCCTGACACAAAGAAATTGCTTAATGAATGCTTGTTGAATGGATGAGTGAAATGAGGAAAACTGCCAAGCAGTGCCTTCAAATTTCACCAACAAAAATTGTAGCTTAGCCAGAGGTCATTGGCTTTTATTACCTTAGGCTGGGTTTACAACAGGTGTCTCTCTCCGTTGCTGAACAGCAAAGCAGGTGGAAGGCTAACCTCAGGACACCAAATTATAATAAATACTTTCAGTACTGTGCCTTGGTAGGCCTTGCATCACTGAGCACGAAGTGTCTAAGAAGTAATTTCCAGCTGTGCTGCCAGGGAGATATTGAACACTATTACACAGAAAGTATCACATTATGTTTATTATGCATGAACCTCTGTGAGAGTAAGCTGTACATGGTTTGCATCCTAGAGCACGGGCTCAGTCTTTTCAAACAAATCCGTTTGCCTGTTATCTTTGTAAAGTCCTACTTTAAAGAATGTAAAACATGTTTTGGAGATAGAGATATATCTAATACATGGAACATATGAGCCCTCTGAGAGGATCTGAATCAAAATTCTGGTATCTGGACAGCACCAAGACAGCACTTTTCTAAAGTATGCCCTTTTACAGAATTACAAGGCTCATTTTCACCTGACTGGACCACACGTCCCCCCCACTTTAAGGTCCTACAATCAGAATATGGCACAACCCCCTAGAAATCGCCTCTGCTGCTTCTCACTGCCAGCCTTCTTCTCACCTCAGCTGCACAATTCTCCTCCTGTTGCTACACATGGGCCATGCTTGGGAACTGTGGAGTCTGCTTAGGACAGCACAAACCCAGCAGTTGGGTCTGAGAATAATAAAAATGTCACAAATGATCCACCAACTCTAGTGGGTTTTTAAAAATCTAACAGTCTTGATTCTACAATACCTTTATAGCACAAATATCTACTTTCTAATATGGATAATCCAGACAGGAGTTCAAGAGTGAGAAAGATGGAGGAAGGGCAGGAGGAAAGACAGTGCCGGGAGTTGGGGAGAGGTCGAAGGTCTCAGGGTCCCCATGTCATGGCTTCCTTGCCTGGTCCAATGGATCTCAACCCTGTCCACATGCTAGAACCACCTGGGGGACTTAAAAAGTACTGATGCCCTATTCTCAATTGAATCAGAATCTCAGGGGATGGTCTATGAAGCCAATGTTTAAATATCTAGTCATGTAGCTAGAGTCTGAAAAACATCTTCTGCTTCATAACCATAATGTCCACCCCCATGCTAGGGGAGCAGAGGGCTGTGACAGCTCCACCGTGGATACAGGCACCAGGGAGGGACTGCTCCCCTCTCACCCCCACCACTGCCATACTCTACCCTCAAGAACAACAAAAAAGTAGGATACTGTTATCAGAAGAAGGAGGAGGGATACTGGCTGGGCTGGGGAAAAAATGACAAATAATTATTATAGTTGGCATAATGGTGCCTAGGGCTTAAGGTCATCCACTAGGTCTGAACCGCAGTTACGTGCTGCCTGAGTGTTATTTCAGTTCAGGACCGGGGTGGGGTTGAGCTTGAACCTGTAAGTACACAAGGCTGGCGGAATGGAGGATCCAGTACAGGTCGTGGTAAAAAGTGTGGGCCCATTTTCTTAGATCTGAGTGAAGGAGATAGAAACTGGGAGGAAAATTCCCATTTTTTTTTTCCTGTTAAGGTTGACATCTTATATAATATTGGAAATTTGAAAGTATTTATAATCCTTGCCTCCCCCAAAAAGTTTCAACTGCATTGTACAATGTATACCCAATTGAAATTATGATTCATAACCTCTATGTGTAATTCTGTTTCTTAATCATAAAATGTGTGGTATCTGTCAATGTTATGATTTTAAGGCTAAAGTGAATTCTGTTTTGGTTTCCTCCCACTACACCAGAGATGGACCCATAAGGGCAGTAAAGTCTCACTTTCACAGGCTGCGCATGAGGGAGACCCACGCCCAGTGCAGAGGAGTTGCTGCTCCAGGTGGGAGAGATGAAACTACGAGCACTTTGCTGTGAGGCCCCCTTGACTTAAGAGCTCCTCCAGGCCTGGAAGGAACATCTGTCCGGGGTGGTATTCCCTGGAGAATTCCTGGGCTTGGCCCATTAGGAAAATTGATTTTTTTTTTTTTTAATATCCAGGCTCTCGCTATGGTGCCCAGGCTGGACTCAAACTTTACACCCAATTCCCTATTTTATGAGAGTGAATAATGAGAAAACAATAATGACAATGTTAATGATAAATAGTGACTTCTCTTTATTTCTACTATGTAGGCTCTGTGTTGGATATTTCGACTGCCATGGTTTATTTAATCCCTACCATAACCCTATAAGGTAGAAATTAGCACCAGGTCACTTGGCTGAACTGAGTATGTCTGACGGAGGACTTTCAGGTGTGTCTCTGAAGCCCACTTTCTCCACAGCCCCCTGAACTGGGGGACTGTATGCTCTTAGTGGTCTCAGGTCACCCATAAGTTCTGGCACCTGGGATCAGACCCCGAGGCCTTGCAGCCAAATCCCCCTGATGGCCATGGGCTGTCTCTTCCTCTGTCTTCTAATCACCTGCCACTTGCCCGCCCAGCTCCTGCTTGGAATGACTCCCAGGTGCTGCTGGGACTCTGCTTCAGACAAGTGAGAGTCCACTGTCTTTTCCCCGTAGGCTTTTGTTTTGGTCTTGCCATTCTCTCCAAGGCTTACGCCAAAGAAATCAACTTTGCTGTGCATTCAGGTCCAGGCCAGTGGCCTCTGCCTGTCCCCACTGGGATGCCTGATTTCAGGCCTATGCTGGTTGTGGTTTGGGCTCTGTGTCTATGAAAGAGAAGACTGTTCAGACTCCAGACACAGGATTGGATACTGAAGCAGTGGCTAGATAGGTTTAAGTGCTGTAGCAAATACTCCTCTAAAATATATGCAAATTATGGATTCTTGTTCTTTGGGGGCTGGAAGCTTCTGTGTTACACATATAAATGTGGTATTATAAAGGTTTTTTAAAATAACTTTTGCATTTTTCTAATTATAAAAATATTTGGGCCAGGCGTGGTGGCTCATGCCTGTAATCATAGCACCCTGGGAGACCAAGGTGGGAGGATCACTTGAGGCCAGGAGTTTGAGACCAGCCCGAACAACATAGTGAGACCCCATGTCTACAAAAATAGAAAAATTACTGGGCATGGTGGCGCATGCCTGTAGTCCCAGCTACTCTGGAGGCTGAGGCAGGAGGATTGCTTGAACCCAGGAGTTTGAAGTTGCAGTGAGCTATAAAGACATCACTGCACTCAGGCAACAATAACCAAAAAAAAAATGGAGAATTGTCGTGAACAGTTTGGTGTATTTAGTATATTTTCTTTAAGCCTTTATACACACATATATGGTCTCATATACTCCTATTTCATTTACTATTATCCTGCTAGCATTTCCCTATATCATTAAAATTCTTTGAAAATGTGTTTAGTAACTATACAATATTCTGTTTTATGAATGTACTATGAATTACTTAACTAATCCTATTCATAGACTTAGGTTGATTCTGAGGATAAATGCGCTGCAATGAACATACTGTGCATTCATTTCTGTGCGCAATTCTATGGCCTTAAAATAGAACCCCAGTGATGGAATTACTGAGACAAAGCATGAGATTATCTAAAGCAGTGGTTAACGAAGTTTTTAGTTTCTCAGGACCCTTTACATTCTTAACTATTGTTGAAGACACAAAGAGATTTTGTTTATATTGGCCATAGCTATCAATATTCATTATATTAGAAATCAAAAATGAGAATTGTTTAAAAAATTCCTTCATGTTGAAATAGCAATAAGAAATCCTTTATTTCTGAATAGATGGAATGAATGAATGAGAGGTAGAAGTCAAGCATGCAAGTTTCCTGCAGAGGCCCAAAGAATTCTGAGTTTCGGGTCCCATTCACTGAGACAAAATGGGGGAGCAGGGAGGTAGGACAGAGTTGGCCTCGGTGGAGGCAGACACGGAGAAGACGGTGAGTCTGAGAGTCAGACAGTCTCCCTCCTGGACAGCTGGAAATTGTCATGACATCCAGGTCATTAGGTGGAACTTCAAAAGCTTGTATCACATCCTTCCTTATCACACTTTTAAAGTACCTTCTAAAATACCTGTTTTGTAGGGTTTGAAATACCTGCTTTATAGGGTTCTTTTATAAACACGAGGCCACTTATCCTCAAAATCAAATAGTGAGATAGGCTACAGATAGAAATTCTCAGCCTATTCATGAGGAAATCAGGGCTGTGGGAGGTTATGGGACTTGTGGTAGGCTCCTCCCCCCTCCCCTCCCTCACTGTGTAACAGATCTTGTCTGGAACCCAGTTGTCCTGATTGTTAGTCCGGTGGGTGTCCATTGATTTAAGAGAGTGAAAATTGTTGCTTCAGCAGTCTATCTTCTAAATTTGCTCCTTCTAAAAGTGTTTAAGAGGTGTAAAATAGAGAAGCTGCTCCCTAGGCTACTAGGCAGGTACCTGGTTGTCTCCTGGGGTAGTCAGACCTTTACTGTCTTTATTTTTCCACTGATGAACAGATAAACAATGGACAGTGGCCAGACCATAGATGGGAATAGAATCGAGACCCAAAACCTCTACAGCAGCCAGCTGGGGAAGCCAAACCACTTGGCTTCCAACTCAGTCTCCCTCCCCTGTTTCCAACTCAGGACCAACCAGAGAAAGCCAGACATGCTGCCCGAATGAGTCACCTAAGATGCCCCACTTCTAGGTAGCCCGCCTCCACCTTCCCCTTGCCACAGTCTTCAATCTAGGCATACCTGAAGCCTTCTCTTTTTTTTCTCTATAAAGCTTTCCCACTCCTCGGCCTGCCTTGGGTTTCTGCCAAATGCAAATGATGGTGGCTGACTCCCTTACTATAGCAAGCTCTGAATAAATAGCCTCTGTACTCATTTATTTCCACACCACTGAATGAATAATAAAGGATGTTATAAAGCCAAATTATGAAAAGAGCATCAGTTATTAAACGTTTATAAAGTGCTTTACAATCATTTGAGTACGCCTCGTAAACACCTTGTGAAGAACTGATATCCCCATTTCAGAGCTGAGAAAATCGAGAAGGAGCCATGAGATTAAGTGACTTGCCCAGAGCTAGGATTAGAACAGAAGGCCCCTGGGTTTAGGTCTGTTGTTTATCCGCTGAGCTCTGGGCTGCACTTTGGAATCATTTCCATTTTAAAGCATTTTACTCTGGGTTGACTGAATATTAAGAAGTAGATCACATTTCAGCCTGGCAGGCGTGAAAGTATTGTTTTTAGTTTGTTTTTCTAAATTTTAGCAGACGACATATGGGCTCCATTAACTTTACTGTGTAGCACAAGTTTGAAGACAGTTTCTTTTCCAAAAAATTTTTCGCTGTAATTTCACATTTTAAAGTTCAGCATGCCCTGTCAATCCCTGATGCTTGTTTTTCTCAAAGTTGGCCGTTTTCCTCTCTGCTGCAGTGAGCGGGGTGGGAGGTCATAAATCCAGCCAGGGGTATGTTCGGTTACTGTGGCTGGGGACAGTTTCAAAGTCAAGTATGGGTGGGGTGGGAGGTGGAACAACACTGGACAAAGTCCCTTTAATGAAGGGCTTTGTGCTTTTTTTAAAAGATAAGAACTTTTTGGCTCCCCGCCCCCACCCCCCAAGATTGCTAATGATGTTGACTGAAGAGGATATGAAGAAAGCTGAGATTTGCAGAACCTCACTGGAGTAGAGAGCACCTGTCTGGAAGGCAGAGGCGGGTGGGAAAGGAGGACTCCTTGGAGCTCCTTGCTGTCTGCAAAATGCAGCTGTCCCTGTTCCTCCCTACTCTGGGGCATTCACAAAGGTGGCAGTGTGGCAGTAGCATCTGGCCTGTGTGCTGCTGTACCTGGTCAGCCCAGCCTGGAGCACCCTTCTGGTTTGTTAGGGAACATTGGCTGAGGCCAAGGAATGCAGCACCATGTATAGTTTCATTAAGTATTAAACAATAACATCCATTTGTTTGCTAAACGGTTCATCTGTCCAGTCCCTGCAATACTGTCATTCACTGATTCACCCTCATTCACTCACTTATAAACTTAGGTACTAGCTCCAAATTCTCTCTTCTATGTATCCTTTCAGATTTCTTTGTGTTTATTTTTCTTAGAGGCAGGGTCTCGTTATGTTGCTCAGTCTGGCCTTGAACTCCCAGCCTCAAGTGATCCTCCTGCTTCAGCCTCCTGTCTTTTTTTCTTTTTAAGCTTATCATGGATAAGCCTGCACAAAAGGCCTGCCATGGACATGATCAGTAATGTGCCGTGATTGCTGGTAAAGGTTTCCTTTTTTTCTCTGATGGTGCGAGTGAAGCAGCCTTTCAGGGATTGTGAAAACAGACGAAGTCTCCGAGGGGATGGGCTGCCACTGGTCTCCCCACTTCTCGTGGGAGCCAAGCCTCTGAAGGCAGCGGGGATGCTGGGGGGCTTAGACACTGAGGGTGGTGCTGGGGAGAGGGAAGAACAAGTGGGAGCAGGGATGGCAGAGGTCTAACCTATGAAAGACCCCACTGCTCCTAACTTTGATCATTCTTGTCTGGCTAGATCTGGGCTTCCTTTCGTCTCATAGAAAGAAAGGTCCAAAAACTGGGTGTGGTGACCCATGCATGTAGTCCCAGCTACTGGGAAGGCTGAGGCAGGAGGATCACGTGAACCCAGGAGTTCAAGTTCAGCCTGGGCAACATAGTGAGACCCCTCTAAAGAAAAGGAACAAAAAGGGCAAAAACCTTAGAGTATTGGGAGTCTAGAAGATGTTAAAACTAACAGATGTTTATTGATCACCTATTTAATGCATGGGCCAGCAGGACTTGTCACAGCAGAAAAAGCCAGGATGCAGAGGCAGAGGGCCAGGCTGTGCAAACCCTTCAGCTCTGAGCTGTATTTTTCTTGTCCTTTACAGCACGATAATTAGGACTAGATGAGGAAAAAAATTAGGCATGAGCTCTATCCACAGAGAGCAAAAAATAAATGACTCTAACCAATAAAAAGAAATATAAGATGAAGCACTAATCTTTCAGGCACTTTAAATATTGCTGGCAAGACAAATTATCCATATAAAAAGGTGCAAACAAATATAAAGTTGGGTAGGTAATTCTGTTGCTCCTTGATAGACAGTATTTGTATATAATCATCAGATTTAGTCTTTTAACAAATCTTGTGTCCTCATTTTCTATTATTGACATGTAAATGGATGTTGCTCATTGAGAACAGATGAAAACCAATGTTTACTAAAGAAGTTATAAATTATATAATATATAATGTGATTGAAAGTCAAAGTTGACCCCCCTCCCCAATGTCTGGGTGTGTGTGATACTAGATGCATTATTTCCATAGAGACAAATCCCTGCTCACGGTGGTACAGAGCAGCAGACCCGAAGGCTGGAGCCCTCGGTTTTAGTGTGGGCTCTTTTGCTAACTGACAGGATAATTTGGGGACAGATAACTTAGATTCTGAGCCTTATTTTGTCTACAAAAGTGTACTAAAAGTAACCTTAATTAAAAATTATCCAAGCGGGGCAAGGGCAATATACGTAACCTAAACTTTTGCACCCCCACAATATGCTGAAATAAGAATAAAAAAAGAAAAAATAAATTAAAACTAAATTTTAAAAAATTATCCAAAAATATAAGAACACAAAGAAAAACACATTCTGGCAGCTCATCCTCTCTATAGGCTAGGTAAACAGTACCCTCTCCACCCAAAGGAGAGAAATGATCAAAATCAAAATGCTTATCTACTGATCTCTCCACACATGGTCTTAGTTAAAATAAGAGTATACACTTCATTACTGTGCACCTGGATTTTGTCCGATTCTCTAAAGACATGCATGAAAGTGGGGTCTTGACTGGCTTTTCTCTTGATAATCTAGAAGCTGTTGCACGCACAGCCCAATCACATTCCTGCCCATCGCTGAAAGGAACGACCTTCAATGAACAGGTTGTAAAATTCACTTGTGACCGTTTATCGAATGTCTACTGTGTGCCAGACACGCTATTAAGCCTGGGGAAGCAGAGAAATGTTGCTCTCTAACATCTCACAGTCCTGCAGAGTAATATACAGACTGAAATGTTAGAAGATACCGTGGGAGTGTTTCACGAATGGTGTGAGTGAAAAGCCACGTCAGAAATCCTGGAGGAATAATACCTCTCCTGGGAGTCTGGGGAGGCTGGGGCAGAGGTGATATTTGAGCCGGGTCTTGAAGGATGAGCAGAAATTTGCCAGATGAAGCCGGGGCAAGACATTTACAGGCAGAGGGAACAGCGTGGCTCATCAAGATGCCTTTCCACCACATCTGAGAAACGGTGGAAAGGGCAGGGCAGGTGTAGCCCAGCTGTTGTGGGCGACAGGGAGATGGAGGGCGGTTATGTTGGGGCCAGCACATGGGAGCCCTGTTAGGCCACACACAACTGGTAATCGCCTCTGCTGGCAATGGGGGGCACAGAGTGTCATGCGTGGAGTTACGTGTCCACTGTGTTGTGTTTTTAAGGTAATGTGAAGTCGTACAGAGGGAATGATATGGGAGCAGAGCAAGGAGAAACAAGTTAGGGAGATCAAGCAGGAGGTGGCAGTGGGGATGGCTGACTCTGAGAAGCATCTCTGAAAGAGAATAAGTAATATTTGGTAATTGTGGAGGCTGCGGCAGAGGGAGAAACAGAGTATGGCTTTGAAGGTGCTCAGTACAGGAGGGACTGGAAGGGGGTGGTACTATTAACCGAGATGAGAGGACACAGGGGGGACAGGAGGGGTTCTCTACTCCAATGCACCCCTGACTAAAGAGTGACCCTTAACTTTGGCACGGGTGCTCAGTGACCGAACAAAACAGGCTCTCGGTGGCTGAGAGAGTGGATGAAGCCTACGCCAGAATGAAACCACCGACCTCTTAATTTCATGCTTTTGGCTCAAGGAATCATTCAGTTCAACACCACGTAAAAGCTATTATCTAGAAATGTCTGATCTACTGCAAATCTCTGGGGTTACGCTGGCTACCATTCCAATTACACATAGGTGAAGGGTGGGAACTGTGGAGCCAGACTGCCTGGGCCAGTGACCTCAGGCAAGTCACTCAAACCTCTCCGTGCCTCGGTTTCCTCATCTGCAAAATAAGGATAAAAATTCTTCATTGTTGTAGGAATGAAATGAGTTACCATATGTCAAAGGGAACCTGGCATATGGTCTAAGCACCTTAAGTACCTCAGAAGTGTTTGCTGTCATTATTAAGAAGTAATGGAATACTCAACTAAAAGTGGTACAAATATAGAGATTTATTATCATAGAACAAGATTGAAGTTAGCAGTTCCAGGGCTGGTCCTGCTGCTTAACCAAGGCATCCAGGACCGGTCTCTTCCCCTGCCCCACGCCACACTCAGCGTGTTAGTGACTTCTCCCCTCCTGGTGGCAGGGAGGCTTCGGCAGCTCCAAGAATCACGTCCTCCTGTGGCCAGCATCCCAACACGGGGGCAGGGGATGGGGGCAGAAAGGGCTTTGCTCCGGTGCAGCCCTCTCTCAACAAGCAGGACAATCTTTCCTAGAGGGCCCAGTAGGTTTCCTTTCAGCTAAAACTGGGTCACAAGCCCATCTCTGAATCTGGCACTTCCAATCTGTAACAAATGAGGCAAAAGTGGGGCGGGGCTGGCTGCTGGACAGAACACTGGTGGTGCCCACCGTAGTCTGGGAGCCGAAGAGTTCCAAGGGTGCCTCGCTCAGGGCGGGCGTAACTGAGACACAGGAATGCACCAATATTCATCTGGAGTGAATAAGCCACAGGCATCATCCTTCAGAAGTCATTAGGATTTTTAAGAGCAGCTTTGAACCTAGATAAGTATCTTGTTGGTAAAACATTAAGAAAGGATATTTAAGAGCCACCTTCCCTTCCCACAAACCAAAGGAGGGGACTCAGCTTGTCTGAAAGGTCATCTACAAGAAAGTGAACGCAGGCGCCCCCCACCCTTGCCTGCTCTCGCAGCAGCCTCCCCCGCTGTGCCAGGGGCGTGAGGAGGGCTGCTCTTTCCACCCTAGAACCTACACCCCACAGCCTCGCTCATCCGGGCTCCCCATCACAACCAAGACTGCAGCAGCACCGTGCACAGAGACTCGTGAGAGAACCAGGACAAAGCCTGTATAAACAACCACAGAAAGCCTTGTTTCCACTCTCCAAATCCATTAACAGGGAGAGGAGAAATTTTTAAATTCCGAGGTACTTGGTCACTAATCTGATTCTAGCCTACATGTGGATATTCAATAAATACTGGTTAAATTAAATTGACTCAAGGTTTTATTTATTCAACCTACTTAAAGCTTATGTAAACCCCTTGGAGATTTGTGTCAAGCTGTTAAGTTGGAAAATATATGAAAAGTAGTATTTTTAATGTACCAGCTTTCCTCTTAATGTGCTTTATGAGCTTAGTGTGAACCAGGAGGAAGGGGGAGGGGTACCAGGAGGGTGGATGAGAAGGAGGAGGTGAGGGAGGAAGAGGAGGTGAGGGAAGAGGAAGAGGTGAGGGAAGAGGAGAAGGTGAGGGAGGTAAGGGAGGAAGAGAAGGTGA